>VZRX01023350.1:8747-108245 GCA_013398075.1 Notiomystis cincta | reverse complement strand
CACCTGTCCAAACTGCGACAGTAGTTAGTTTTGGATTTTTCATGATGTAATAATGCCTTCTTGGGCATTTGATAGAATTGTTAATATGAAGTAATATTTCAATTAACCAATACATTAATCTCTCTAAACTAATTAAGATTTTTTAAAAAAATCTTGGGTTGAAATCACACAGTTTATCTATTCTTGAAATTAAAACCAGCAAACATTATAAAAAACTTTCAGCTGTGAGCTAATCAGTGTTTAACTGGCTGTAGAGCAGCAGTGCAATCCACACTGCAATCTGTTACTGAACATGGTGCTGTTAAAAAGAAAGTCAGTTAAACAGGAAATGTTACATAGAACTGCAATTATGAAAGTTAAATCAGAATGATGCTATTCTAAAGAGTAGTGTTTTAAAAGGATATAATTCTAAGGGACTGCATATTGCACTAAAAATATCTGCAGAAGGCTGAAATGTAAACATTTAAGTAAATTTTTAGGTCTACAATTACACTTGTGAACATATTTTCCCTCTGTTTTTGTTTCAAGGATCAACTCTGTGTGTACTGCTTGACAAATAATCAGAAAGAAATTCCTGAAGCAAGCTCTTCTGCAGAGTATGACTTTCCATTTCCCCCTGCCTGTTCACACAAACCTAATAGAAAATTAATGCCTTTCCTCCTCTTTCTGAGGTTTGTTTGCAATTAGCCAGCATACCTAAAATATAGTAGAGAGAGTTAGCAGATAGTAAAATGGACAGCATAAATGAATATAATATATGACCCCTTAAACTTTATTCTCGTTTGGTCTTTGGATCTAACTGCATATATAAAACATGAGTTATTTTCATTTGAGATATATTGAATGACAATTTTTAAAAAGAAAACCCAATAAACTGAATCCATCAGATTTTGCTTTATTCGCCAGCTTACGATGGATGTTTTGTCAAATTTTTCCTTAATTTTATACTTCATCAGACTGAGAGAGCACAGTGATTTGAAAAATTTTCTTCAGAGAGAATATAGAAATGGCATATTGACAACATATAATTTTTGCTTTTCAGTGGTGTTAGTTATTTATTGGTGCTAAGAGAACAGAGACATGGAACAAAGTAAATTTTATCTTCCTAGAATCCATAATGTGTCTTTTTATTCTTCTGAATGAGCAGGGTGACAATTTCTATGTATAATGGAAAAAGCATGGACACACTTCAGTTAGCTTTCAACTATCTGGCCCAGTGACCCACAGCAGAATGGACATGACTCAACTTGATAGGTTCAAGATACTCAAGGACTGCTCAGAATCCTACAGATACTTTTTCACCTTGTGTTGAGTTGTTTGGTTTTTCAGCTAGTTTAGTATTGTCACCCATGGTAGATTATTGAAAGGCAATTTACAATTTGATACCAAAATTGTGCTATGACAGGGAGGTAGATTTACCCTCCACCATGCTGTCCCTTGTCTTGTGTATAGCTGCAATGACAAAGCTGTAGACATGCAGTGGACAATATTTGGACCTTGATGAAATAAAGTGGATTGATTTCACATCTTGGGCTTGCTCTCTTCTTTTTTTTTTGTTTTTTTTTTTTTTTTCTCCTTTAAATTGACTATCATCACATGGTGGGAACTTCTGCAATTGGTTATATATGGCAGAACATCAGCATGTTCTCCGTTAAGACTGACCAAAAATTTTGTTAATGTCCTGGGTTACCAAAATAAAAGATTAGGTTAGAAAACTTAAAACACATTTGGACATTCTTTGTGTTACAAAACCTGTCTTCTCATAACAGTCTTTCTTTCTGTGTTGTTTTACTGTAAGTGGCAGAAAGGCTTGGGTTTTTTTCTAAAACAATTTTTCTGCTCACCATTTTGTTTTCTCTCTTCACACTTTATTCCCTCAACCACTTCCCTTAATATTATTGACAGAGGAAGAAGGATAGGACAAGGTAAGGGTTATGAGAGAAATCTGCATCCTTTCATGAAAAAATTTTGCAGTAAATCATCAGATTCTTCTGAAATATTAGATATTTTCTATCTGATGTTGAATTATCCTCACAATATAATGGCTTCATTCTTTGAGACATTTAAATATGAAAGGATTGGAGTGAAGCATCCAGATGATTATTTTAATCCGCCAAGTCACAGGAAGACCAACTGCTTTGCTTCAGATATTAACAGGATCAAGGAAGAAACAGAAAGCTCAATTCCCAAACCTCAGAATAATCCCTCAAACACTGAAATGTTCCATCTTCATGTGTAAAAGCATAGCATAAGTAGATTGCATCAATGGACAAAAAAGGGCTGAAATACTCTTTGAGGGTTCTGTGAGGTAAAACGTATTAGTGGATTGACATGTAGGCTCCTAGATGTCCAGAAGCCTTCTCACAGCTATCTAGCTCATGAACTCAGCAGGCATTAGGTGCAATGTAGAAGCAGTCTAAGTGCAAATAAAAAATAAACAAACTTACAAACAAACCAAATAAAATACAATTTTAAAACTTGAGACAAGAGGATACAAAGTCAAAATGGAGCTTTGTACTCAATTAGATGCTCTTTCTCTGCTATCTGCACACAGAAACCAGAAATTTCTGCTATTCATATCACTTATATCCAAGTTAGTTTAGTAGGTTCTTTGCTATAGGAGCCTAAGTCCATCATATGTTAGCTGCTATACAAAATAAAAGGCAATGATTCTATATTGTTAACTTTTTAATAGTTTTAAAATTACGTCAGAAAGATAGACTAGTTTTGTGGGATATATCACCTTTGACATGCACAAACCTTTCTGATTTCTTAAACTGTACTCATCTCCACCAGCCTTTAAAGTTTTTACTCACTGCTTTTTGATAGCTGTATTTTTCATAAATATTTCTTACTCTTTTTAAGTTTCAACAACTGACATTGCAAGCAGTTTCTATGTAATTCTTGTCTTTCTATCCATTATACTCTAATTAACCCTCAGATGTATACAGATTGGCATTTGGATTCACATGGTGGCTGAATCTATTTGTTGATTAAATTTCAGCTGCTCACTCACTCAGAATTGCTTTCAGTTTTTCAGTCAAGTTTGGAGCCAAACCATTGTGAAGAGGCTGTTTGTTTATTATAGCATTCCAGACTAGCAGAAGACTTTTATTGTTTTGGAAACTCACGTAAAACAGTAAAAGCACAATCTGGACATTACCCTGCTATTTGTTTCTTGAGAATACCTGTTGTTTCAATCAAAATCAGCAAATGAAATACAGGCATATCACTTAAGCTGCCTTCTCTGAATATTTATCCAAAATTGGATTGCTGCTATGGCATGAATAAGTGAACAATCTCAGAAACTGTTCTTACTTGAGGCAGATGGTAGTAGTATCAAAGCCCAGAAGACTTCCAACTGCTGTCATGACTATAATCACCTCTTGGGGAAACAAATATTTAGGAAGAGTTTGAAAGATGTGCATATTTAGTACAGTGTGATGAAGAGAGTGAGAAAGCAGGTTACGGGAAACTCAAACTCATTGAATCCCTGGGCACTAGGTTAACAGAGCTTTGACTGAAAGTGTTAACTGTTTCCAACGATGTATGCAGGGCACTAATCCAAAGAGATAAGATAGAGGAACAAATTGTTATTCCCCTCCAGATGGGAAAAGACCAAACATTGGTTTTGTTACTCTGAAAATGGCTTTGCAGCAGATGAACATTTCAATTCTAAAGTGTCAAAGATGCTACTGAGTGAAATTATGCTATTCATAGTAAGATCTTAGTTTTACGTGCTCCCATTTTTTCATGTTTACATCAATTTTCATTAGGTTTTTCTCAGTTTTTCTCTCTGCTTAATGACCTGGGGGGAGGGGGGTAAGAGGGGGGGAGGGACGAGTGGTGGTGATATTAAAGTGCCTAACACTAGAATGTAAAAAGTTTATACTGTCATATTCAGTGAAATAAACCTCTGCAGGGAAAGATTCACAGCATCTTATTTACACAGCAGTTGTGATATACGAAAGAACCACAGATTTACTTCTGTGTATCAACCCAGCCTTCTAAAGAAAAATGTTTCATTGTTATTAAAGGAAAAAGTTGGAAGTATGCAGAAACCCCTCCCCTTGGCCCTTTCCATGTAACGCAATTGCTTGAATTCTATGAGGATCATAATTCTTAGTCCTTTTCCAGGACAGCCGTTGGGACTCAGTTTTTCAGATAACAGAAACAGTGTTTGAGCAGAATTAAGTAAAACATTAGTGTTAGAAATTTACAACTGTGATAGGCCAGAGGATACATGGAGGATACTAATGGATGCATTGAAATTTAAAACATATATATCACTTTCAGGCATAGTCCTGAAAAATCCAGATACACTTTAGAAAAATAATATTATTAATAATAATCTTTTAGAATGTTAGACATTAGACAGATGGGAAAGCAACGTGCTTTATGCTAAGACTAGCTGAATGAAGTAATCAGTTTGCAAATATCTGTGCAAAAAGCCTTATGACTTTTTATTTGGTGACACTTATTTGTGAATAATTGTGTAGTTAAACTCGAACCAGAATGGCTTAGTTGCATTTTGGATTTTTTGTTCTTGCTTCATGGCATCTGATCTGAACAGTCCTTCTATAAGATCATTTTCTAGACCTTTATTCCCTATTTCATTATTTTAATTTTTAATACTCCAAATATCATGTTCCTGGATATCTTTGATAAAGAAACTTGTGTTTCACATTCCTCTATGTCATAATTAATAATAACTGATAACAATAAAAAAGGTAAAATGGAAAACCAATAACTTCTGCACATTTTGTAATCATTTGACTCCCATTTATTTTTCCTCCTAGTTACATATATTCTGCCATGACCACTCCAACTTGCTTTTTAGTGTCGTTGGGAAAATAATAATTCACATCACTCTTCCTAGAGAGCAAAGGCTTTTAGAGAGAGGAAGAAATTTGTACTCAGGATTTTAAAGGATTTTATATCAAAACTTTCAGAGGTAATAGGAAGGGGCTGGACTGTCACACTTCTTCTAGGATTGAAACTCATGACACATTCTTATTCCCTCTACTTACAAAGGCATTTCTCTTACCATATTCAGTGGGCTGGAACAATAGTTGGTAACTAAATTGTAGCACCTTATGCATAGTTCCACCTAGAAGTGTTTTACCCTGCACTTTTCACCATTTCCCAGCACACATGTTGCACGTTTCCCTCAGTTAAAAATGTTCTTCTGTTAATGTTTCTGGAATGATGGGATATGGTGGGCTGTAAGGGTATTTACTAGGCTATAGAAGAAGAAAGTATTGACAGGCCTTAGGCAGGACAGTGGTTTTGTTGAGGCACTTCTGCAGAAAACAGAGTCCAGATCTCAGAAGTATAACAAACCTTTCAGAACAACCATTTGCAAACTACAGCTGTATTATTTTTGATAGTTTTTCATAAAGCAGTAATGTAGCCTTGCAATGTAAGATAGTTCTTGAACATCTTTTAGAATCCAACTATGAAAGTAAAGTGCTGGTACATCCCTGGGTGCTAATACGATCACTCTCTTAATTTTCCAAGGAATAAGCCTTGGATCACAAGTCCTTATCATCACAGGAAATGTAGTAAGCTGTTTCAAAACCAAAGACATCATGCACAATCCAAATGCGATAGATGGATTGCCCATTATAAGCCATGGCTGAAATCAGTTCTCTCACTGTTGCTGTCTCGCACAAAGTATGAGTCCATTCCCATCAGCCATCACTCTGTCCACGTATCCAGGTCATATTCTACATCTTTCACTTATCCAGCATCATCATATCTTCTAAACTGAACCTACCTCAAGTATTCTCAGGATGTCTTCTCTTATGGAGATCTTAAGGATATGCAACTCTGTTTACAATGTGGGGAAATTTCAAAAGTTGCATTACCGTGGTCTTTTGGGAAATGACAATGCCAACAGTTTGTGGTCTGGATGAATCCATGTGCCCTTGAAACATGCACTTTATTTCTTGTGGTAGTGGTGGCATTAGAGTGCAGGGGAATGAGCTGGTGGATCTGCTTTCCAAACCAGACTTTCAAGAGAAGGCTGGTCACCTGAAGGCCCTCCTCAGGGACATCGCACAGTGCAGAAGGACTGGCTTTCTACAAAGCACTGGGAAAGGGCCAGTAAAGAACAGGAAACTATGAGATCTTGACTCCATGCTGGGCCATAGGAGCACTCAATCAGTTCCTCAGGTTCAACAAATATTGTGTAAATATGTTTACAAATCATTGATTGCTTCAGATGTCTTCTCTTTTCTTCTGTACCAATGCACATTCCCTTCATGAATCCAGAAAAAGGAACAGGAGCAAAAACTCCTTTCCTGTCCTTTCTGTCTTATTCTCCAAGAGCATTTTATATTTTATAACCTTTCTGTGTTCAAGGCTAGGTGAGTACTCCTAGCTTTCTGAGCTTTCTGAAAAAGGAGATGTAGGAAACTTGCAGAGTGCTCATATGTTCTTTTACTTTTTTAAAAACCACTGCGATTTCATACAAAGTTTATGGCATATAGTAGAGATGATTATATACCACTCTGATGAATACTTTTCTGCTATATAAAATTCATATTTCATACACTGAACACAGGGACTATAAATTCATAATGATTACTGGTACTTCTGAATGCTATTGTGGTTGCAGAAAGCACTTTATTATCTACTACTTTAATGTTTGGATACCTTCACCATTCTAGTAAAGTAAAACTATAGTAATACAAACCCTTCTCTTTAAACTGAAGTGCTTTCTGTTGAAATGTTCGTAAATAGCAGAACAAAAACAAGGATCACCATCAGCAAACATAATTTATTCAAGCTTTAACATTTCTTGATTCTTACATCTTTCTACTGTTGGAAAAATGATTACTCAAATCCACCTTAATTCAGGAGAAGCATTTCCATTTTCAAGAATTATTTCATTAGGAATTTTTCACTGGATTCAAAGTGCTTCATTATTAAATTTTCTCTGATTCTTCAAAAACATACTCAACAGTAGTTACATAAATTTGAGACTCTGAGCATGGATAAATTAGTTTTTTAGTTTAATGATTGTTTTGTTTAATAATTATGTTGCGTTTACTTTCAATAACAGTATATCTCTTAATAGAGAATATTTTGCTAAATAAGTTACCCTTGCCTTTTCTTTTAATTAATGCAATTTTTAAAGATTGGATTGAGTTTTCTATAAAAGTTTCCATGCCTCTCCACATCAAATTACTAAATGTGTCAATGTTCAATAATAGTATAGAGATGGTATCTTTGGTTAGATTATCTGTTGCTAACTTGATGAAAGTCTGGAGATGCATAAAAACAGTTATGCTGCAAGGATCCTGTAATCAGTCTTATTTCTCTCATCTTTATTTCACTTTTCTAATCCTCCCACATTCCTGAAGTTCCTTAAATTCAGTGAAAATATCATATTCTTATTTATGCAGTTAAAGGTTATATTTCTGAGGCATAATTTCTAAGGCTACATGCCATATTTTTTTCCCAGATAGGAAATTATTTTTGGATAGCACAGTATCCTTACTTCCCTTCCATCTTCTTGCTGCTCCATGTGTCTTCTATCATCATCTCTGCTATATGCATGCAATCATTCTTTTTCTCTCTTAAGCAGAAATCCAGTCCTATATTACAGATGACTCAAAGTGACAATTAGAGTATTAATCCTAGATGAATTTATTATTATGTCTTCTGTATTAAAGTGTGAGCTAGACATATGTACAACTTCATCTCTCCCTCACATATTTAAATAATTAAATTACAACACACTTAAAAAACTAGGAAAGAAACCCCTATTTTAGTTACATCTGCAAGTAAGTTGGCAGCAACCTTTTTTATGTCTTCGTGTTCCCAAGTTAGTAAGTAAAAGATTGAATCCTATGTGAAAACCATATTCAATATTTAGTTTTACATGATAGTATCTGGTAGAAATATTGATTTTTCAACAGGAAGGAAAGGGCACATAAGAAATCAAAATGAGGACAGTTATCTCTAATTCAAATAATTGACATATGTAAAGGAATATTTCTACAACAGTTGAACTCTAGAGATTAAATTTTCATAACACTCTTAACTTTCATTTCTAGTGTGTAGTCTATAGAGCTCAAGTGAATGGCAAACACTCAGGGCCTCTCTTAAAGAGGCTACTATTGATTTTCTATGAGTTAAAGAAAATTCTGATTTAAGAAATAAAACAAAGCAAAGAAAAAAGGCTATATGTTCAGATGGTCTCAAATTTTCTCATAGCCTTAGAAAGATTTGATTTGACTTTGATTTGACTTTTTTGTGCTTTTTTTTTTTTTTTTTTTTCCAAACAGGATAAGAAGGTTTTGGGCCTCAAAAGTTTAATACTCAGACCACAGTCAAAACAAGATGCATCAAGATTTTTGCCAAAATATATTGTTTCACTATAAGCTGAAAATATCAGAAGATCAGGTTCTTAACTGGGATTTATAACATCCCTACTATCTTCAGGCACACTTGGTAAAAATCAACCTGAAATAAACTGAGGAGTAAATTAAAAATTCATTGGTTATCTGAACTAAATTTTTGTGTGGAAACTAATTTGATTTATCTTTATTAACTCCCAAAGTTCCGAAATAAGAGGTAGACACTGTTAAACTAACCAGGTTTGCCATTCTGATTGACTTTCCTAAGTGTTCAGGAAAGAGAAGTGCTCACTTAGAGAGGATGAGAGGTTCCTTTACAATATTTAAATGTTTCTGTGTCTGAAAAGCAAAAGATATTAAACACATGCAAGAATTTGTTTCCTTTAAATGGCTAAGTTTTAGTTCAGTTAAGAATGGCCACAGATTGGGGAGATCTTATTCTGTCCACAGCAATTTACCCAAGAATTATTTTTATTCTTGTCTATCTGTTAATAAGTGCATACTCATTCTCATGGACTCTGTCAATCATGACTTAAATTCTATAGACTTAGGAAGACCAACAGGAGCAGAATAATTCTCACTTTTCAGGTACAGGGATTTAAGAGTGAACTATTCAGTCAACAAAATATCTGAGAAGTGAAAATCGTATACTGGCATCGCTCTCAACAAATCCTGATTAGGAAGTATTAAAGTCACTCTGCATCTTGAACTTCATTGGCAGATAAACTTTCCTTGTTTTTTTTTTACGGGTTAGTGAACATGTTATGGTACAAAACCTTTTACCTTTGATTCTAAATGGAGAAAGCTATGAAATTGAGCTTTTAATGGTGTTTACTTCCAGTACACAAGGAAAATCTGAACTTTATTGGATTTTTAAAGATAAAAATGTGGGAAGCTTCCAAACTTCAGCTGAGGTATATCTCTTTTTTGCAGACCTTTGTAAAGCAAATCACTGATTTTGCATGCTGTGTTGTCAGCTACTAAGCTGCCACCTGAAGTATTCTGTGACACATGATGAAATTTATTTTCAATTTTTTTAAACTGTATTTCTGTTCTTCCATTTTTTTTTCCCATATACCATGTTCAGGCTTCAAGATAAGGTTCTGCTGTTTTCGTTTAGCAAATCTATTGAGGATTATCTCCTTAGTAACATGATATTTTGTACCACAGAATGATAGAGAGAACTGCCATGCAGACAAAAAAATTTGGGGGCATCAAAAATCCCTTAGAGTTGACTGTTCTTTGATCAGGCCTAAATTTTAAATGTATTTCACTTGCAAAGGGAAATAAGATGTTACGTTGTATTAAGAGACTGAAATCAAATGATGTGAAAATGGTTCATTCCTGCCAGGCACTATCTACAGACAGCTAGTCACTTAGCTTAAGCAAATAAGACAGGTACTTCTGAACTGGCACACGATTGCTGCAAACTGACAAAACTAGTAAAGTAACATAAAAGCTTGTCTAAAATAGTACTGTTAAGTTAAACTTTTGAATTTTTTTGTGAGTTTTTGTAGTCCATGGTTTTTTACCAAATGCTAGCCTCCTCCTCATGGAAAGTTCATGTTTTTTTACTTAAAAGCTTAACAAATTTTTTCATTAATTCTCTGAGAAATAAGGGTTATTACGTACTATTTATTTCGCTGCTAGTGCATGGGGGTCTAAGGGATTTTTTTAGATAATTTCTGTCATCATTAGACTTCCCACAGAAATAATCACCAGTTATCAGAATTACTGGAGAGACAGGGAGGAAGGGAACAAGAAGGCATAGAATTATTAATAATTTGACAGAGCAAGTCCAACATACATCTGAGAAACTCTTTGGCTTTAGTGATTTCTTTGTCTCTTACTTTTTTTCTTCATCATACCTATCACCTTAGTTTTATGAAACTGAAGACAAATGCTAATGAGCTTATAATTGGCCTAAGCCCCAGAAGATTACTCTGGGGAATTTGTATTTCAAACGCATGAGTTTTATTATTTTTGCAGATAATTAGCTGATCAGTTAAACTAAATAATTTCCTGCTTCTGCTAGGCATAACCAGTCAAATGCAAACGTATTTTACTCCTACATACACCTACTTCAAAATTATGTGTAAAAAGATTAAGATTTAAAAACCATGGTCTGTATGGAGGAGGAAGTTTACTTATGCTCAGTAATGATTTTTTAAAACTAATTAGTTTTGTAAATCTTCTTGGGTTTTGCTTCATTACATGTCTATATATTTTTCTTCAGGAAAATTTCTGCACTTCTCAAGTCTTTCATTCCTCCAACTCATGCTGGCAGTGCAGGAAAGATGGAAGTATACCTAGTTGTTATAATGCAAAAATAACTGCATACTTTTCATAAAGTTGATGTTACATAATACGGCCTGTCCTCCAATTTAAATTTAGGATGCTTTAGAAAGGAAAGATACTTTCACAAAATTCTTTCCAGGATTCAGTCTATTTAAGGATCTGAAAAGTGTGGAAAGAGACAGAAATTAATAAATCTTAAGTCAGATAACTCTGCTTCAATCACAACTCATTATAAAATGTGGATTAAAAGTGGTCATAAAAAAAATAGAAAGCTTGTCCATCATAATTATTTATTATGGACACAAAGTCACTTGAAACAATCTGAAAATCAGACATTTTTCTTTCCCTATTTCTAGACCACGATATATTTGACCTTGTCAAATGTGTCCAAGCTGGAAACCAATTTCCCAGGTGTGGCTATACACATTATGAAGGTGGAAGCTTCCTATGAGTGAGTTTGTATTTGACACTTCTCTGTCATCTGGAATTCCAGTCACAAGCCATGAATCCTTTCAAGGCTGTGGAATGATCTTGGCATCATGAAGGAACTGGGAATATAGCAGGAGAGGTTTTGGAACCGTCAGGGCTTCTGGGATGGAGGTCAGAGGAAAGTTAATACATCCAGCACCATCACAGCCACAACTGCCAGGCTTCCTGCTGTGGAAGGGAAAACGTGTATAAGAAGTTTCCAGTGTTTTGTATTCCTATTGCTTTCCTTTTCTAGCAGCTACTACAAAGTGACATTTCTCAGCTAGAAAAGTTGGCATAAGGTAGAAAGATATGCTATTTCTCCAAGCACATGATGATCACACGGAATTTCTGTGTGAATTTCTGAAGAAATAGATCCGTCTAACCAAAAGGCTTGCGCAGATCTTCCAATGCCAATGTTAGGGAAATCAGCAATAGAGAAATGGGCAGCCATCACAGGCTGCAGAGTCAAAAGAACAGGTTTCTACTAGGCCATAGCTAATCAGTTCACTAGAAGACAACTATTGGGATGATGTTGGAGAATTTTGCAGCCACATTGTCTGAAACATGTTTGCTAAGATATGAGTGTTTAAAATCTAATGTAAGCTTGAAGGAGAAGGTGATTTCTGGTTTTGATCTCAGTTTTAGAACCTCAGAGAGTGTACATGCACTCTGGACTCATAAGCAAAGAGGACACATACTACCCTCCAGGCACAGCATTCTCT
The DNA here is from genome assembly GCA_013398075.1 of Notiomystis cincta. NCBI lineage: Eukaryota > Metazoa > Chordata > Aves > Passeriformes > Notiomystidae > Notiomystis > Notiomystis cincta. The sequence goes on along the minus strand of VZRX01023350.1, from coordinate 96,385 downwards.
GCTTCAACAAGACCTGGCCAACTACAAAAGAAGGTTGGTTCACAGCAATCAGGGAAGAAAGGGTTAAACTCTCCAACTGCTTGTCTTTGAATGCCCTTGAGTTGTTTCAATTTTTTTTTTTTTTGTATTGTATGGAATTCTGTAATAGTTTGTCCTAATGTATCATTAATGCACAGACTGTGTGTGCTATTTTATCTTTGTATTTCTTTAGTAAGACTTATAGTTTACCAGGCCACAGTTTCTTATCAGACTTGGGCAGTAAACATATACTTCTAACAGCTCAGTTATTAAGTTGGATACATTTATAAATCAAGCATGGATAGTAAAGAGAAAAATTCCTAACAAATTGAAAGAAATTTTAGAACAAATAATACTGGAAAAAAAAAGTTTCACTTAAAAAAAAATTATAGGTTTGTTCCTCAAAAGCCAAAAATAATTAAGACATCTGCTAAACAATTAATTATATGTAAGGGAATGAAAATAAAGCAACTATGCGGAAAAAGCAATCTTCCCAGTTCCTACCGCTTCCAAACTGAATGAAATGTGGACTTGGGGATACAAACAAGGTTTATTGTGAACAGCATTGTAAGGCCATCTAAGACTTTGGGCAGCAATGCCTGCTGAGTCATTTCCCATCCCTTTCTCTCCTTCTCTATCTCCTTCCTGTGGGTATTTTTGCTGTGACATAAGGTCGTGATGGGAAGCTATTCCTTGTTTATTTATGTAAACACACAGTAAGACAGTAGTGTAGGGAGTCCCACTTTTTCTAATTCTACTGTCCCTCATATTTATTCTGCTGCTTCTGTACTTTTGTGAATTTCTTCATCTGTCAGACAGCAAAAATACCTGATGCAGAAAATATTGATGGTGTGGTGCTGGTTACAGAAGCTGACATGCTTTAGCCATGTGAATCTGACGAGCTGCCTAATCAAAGGTAAGTTTGAGAGTTCTGAGCACATCACTAAGCTGGATCTTTAGACTACATATGAAAACCCAGTTTATTTTACTGGAAAGGAGTATGCATGTGATTTTATTTTCACATGATTTGGCACTTAACAAAGCTTCAGTCTAAACCTGAATTTCTGCCATGTCCACAGTATTTTTATTCGGTATCTTAAAACCTTCTGTGCAGTTCTACAGAAGCCCTTTCTGTGGCCACTTCTGCTGACAAAGGGCAACAGATCAAATCTTTTTGTACATCAAATATATAAGAGAGAACTCTGTAGGAAGGGGCACTATTCTTACCCTACTCCTCCCTATTTGAAGGCAGAAAACACATCATAGCATCTCAGCGACTTTTCACATACTTGCTTTTTAAGCATATTAGAAACCAGGGATGGATTCCTAAATTACTTTTCTCCCCTTCTGGTTAAAATATGTATATTTTAAAAAGCCATAGATAAGTATGTCAGCTTTGGAGAACTGAAGCAAAGGCTTCAGGCATGGGAAGCAATTGAGCAAAGTCAAGTCAGGCACAAATAAATAATGAAACCTCACAGTTAACTTGATGTGCAAGCTCATCTCTAGAGTATGCCCAATTTACTCAGATGTTTCCAAGCCTGGGGCGTATGCACACTGGCAACCTTGCAGTTGTAGTTTGAAGGGAGCTAGTACCTGGAGATTATGTGGTGTCAGGAGAGAAATCATGTTGAATGTCTTTCCTGCCTCAATGAATTTTATAAATTAAAAATATGTGCCTTGGGCTTACTCTTTTCCAACTGTAAAAAAATAAACTTTCCAAGTTTGTTAATTTCAAGTTATTATTTTATATTCCTTCGGATGCATGTCTTCATTCTATCCCCTTGATTTCATCAAAAATACTTGGTATAGTCATATTTTACCTAGTAATTATAATCATGACAGAATACCAGTTGTCCTTAAGGTGCTATACTAGCAAAACAAAAATGAAAGATATGAAGATATGGAAAATGGAATAGCTTTAAGGAATGTTAGTCTTTCTGGTATGCAAACCAACTTCACAAACAATTGCCTGTTGCAAAATGTATGAATTACTAACAGAAAAACAGTGCTGAAGTTGATCCCCAATGGTAGAATCTTTTCTAAAATAGTTTTGGTTATGCTATGCAGCTCTGTTACATACTTCAAAATAACACAAGCCAAGTGTAGTTGTTTTGAAGAAGGCAAGAGGAAAGGAAGACTTTGCTCTTGGGACTTGCCTTGAGTAAACTCTTAGAAAAAAAATCTTGAAAGTAAATACTAAGATCAAAAACTTCCAACATCAATACATTATAAAGAGCACCTTGATTCAGCATTTTTAAATTCTTCCCCATGCACAAGATAGATACAAAGTCTTTTTCAATTCCTAGCATTCCCTCTGCAGTAAGTGATCTTTACTCTTTTTGCTGCTCTGTGACACAGGAAAAGAGTTTTCACTTTCACTGCTATAATAGCAGGGCAAAGGAGGGGAATTTGAGGAGTTGGTTGGTTGGTTGATTAGTTGGTGCTGCTTTTTTCTTGTGACATGTAAATGCTTTTTCTTTCATTCCTGTGACAAATGTAGAAACAAGAGACCGAGTGTGTTACAAACATTGTACAAATCACTTTATGGAAAAAATAAATGCAATGGACATGAAGCATATATCACATTTTGTTCTGCAGCACTTAAATTCTAAATTAAGTATGAACTACACAATTGCACTGGTGTGACTGATTCTATCTGAGCACGGCAGACTTATACCTTAGGAAAAAAAGAACTAAGTAGCTTATACACAAGTCAATTTTCCACAAGAAAGACAACAAGCAATTGGTGACTGGTCATCTGGTAACTCAAAGGCTACTGGAGATCAGCAGCCCTCCGGTGGCAGTAACTACTGGATCACAGCATTCATTTATTCACAAATAAGGTGTAGACAAAACAGAAAAGCCCTGACTTCTCTTCACTAAACCTCATTTGGAAGTAAACAGAAATCTGTAGAGAAATCTTCCATGCATTTAATTCTAATGCTAATCTTTGAAGAAATTTTTCAAATTAATGGGGAATAAGGAAGCGCTCCATAGTCAGTTTCAAGGTATATGTTTCAAATTGTCTGATTTAGATTGGACATGTGTTTGTTCAAGTTGTGATTATCCTAACATATAAGTGCTTGATTTTATTTGTTAATATTAGATATGATGGTTCAATATTCTGCTTAGTGGTTGTACCAAATCTTAAGTGAGGTACTATTATTTTAATACCTAATAAGCAATTAAGGAAAATAAGTTAAATATCTATGTAAGACACACAATAGTAAATTTGACAATACCACCAAGAGGGTTGCTAGTGCTGCAAGTCTATAAAAGACAGACCATAGATTAAAAGTGGGAAAATATTTATGAGATCTTCATCTGAAATATCTAATAATTCATTCGAACAACTCAATTTCCCCTAAGATTAGATAAATAAAAAAAGAAAAAACATTTTCTGAACGCAACAATTATCCATTCGTATTTATTTTCTCCTTCTGAAAGAAGTCAGTAGGATTTCTCAATTCATAGGGCTGAATTCATAAGATCATTAAACTGATTAAAATGAGAACACAAGGATCAAGAGAAAATAGAGAAGTGAAATCATGTATGCAAAACCCATATTTATTCTACATGTTTAGGTGGTGTAAAGCAGGTAGTAATTTCCAATTTTGGAAAATTAATCTACTATTTAATGTTGCAGTATACATAATCATGCAAGAACTTAGAAAGAGGTCATATGATTCACATCAAGAGTTAAATCAGATGGTCTGTCATGATGGAAAGAACCAAGAGACTACATTCACTGCTAGCTCCTAAGGGTAATGGTAAAGGTGGGAGACCAACTAAGCACCTGGAAGAGTGATTCATTAGAAGTGAGAAGAGATGCAATGAAATCTATCAAATCGTATTTATGTTCAAAAAATTTTCACTTGAAAAAAGAAGTCTTGTTGAGAAGTTAGATTTTTTTTCTATACTATATATATAGTCCATAATTACACACTATATCTAATCACTTAATCCAGCCAGTATTTCAATTGGCAATGAAGGTATTTTTGCTTATGCTCTAAAATATAATGTATGTTAAATCTAGGGTGTTTTCATACTCTTTCTGTACTTTTGTTATAATTTGATAATGTTAAATTGATCTTGGCAAAGTTAACAACCTGAAAACTGGCACTGAAAATGAAAAAACATTTACTATGATTTGATGATTGCAAGGCCACACAAATCTAATTATTTTTACCATATGAAGATCTCTCAATGGCATCCTCATCACAGTGAGTTTAAAGCCGTGTGCAACTATTAGAGTGAAAACAAATTTCTCAGTTTCCTTCAATAAACAATGCTTACCACATGTCCACATTATTAAAGTGATCCACTTCTTTTCACTATGCAATAGAAGGGCTTTTTGTAATTTAAATATTTGTGTGAATGTTCAGCATACAAATATTTCTCCAAAGACTTTTTTTGATGTTCTAATTTCTCTATGTTTTATGAGTCAAGCAACATAATTATTTATTGAAAACAGCCATAACTGTCTGTAATGCAGATGAAAATAAAGAAAATTTACATAATTCAAACTACTGGCACTTGCTCTTTTTTGTAGATTCAGAAATGTCACCTGTTTCTCAGACTTAGTTCTTGCATATGTAAGCATTCATTTGCTACTACAAAATGCTGATATCAAACATATCAGGAAATGCTCATACGTTTTTCAATAGTTCAGGAATTTTATATAATCCTAGGGGTTTTTCCTCATTATTTTTCAATATTGATAAAACTATTTTAGCATCATAAAAATTACAAAGCTGTAATCCTTTTGCTTATTAATACTTTGGGTTTGAGATGAAAAGAAAAAAGTCATCACTTTATTCATTAACATAAATGAGAGAAAATGTAGTCTGAAGACATTGGTTTAAACATGGATTAGTTCTATTTTTCAATTATGTTATTAAATAAAAGATACGCAACTTCATACATTTAATAAACCTGAATCAGAGGGTGTTTAAACTATAAGACTCTCTTCTCAGTCTCGTATTATACAGAGGTTACAAATCCTCTGACTCTGTCAGATCAATTGATAAAATCTAGACTAAGATTCTTCCTACTAGGACTACCTTGCTACTGTCCCATTATTCTCTCTACATATGACAGTTACTCACAGATTTATTTTTTCACAGAAATGTGTATATAAATTTTGTTTAAATGTTTTGTAAAATGGATTATTACATGTCCCAAATGTGTAAGCAAATCCTCAAATACTGAAGTTAATTCCAAGTACATTGTACAGGTGAGCTGGTTCTGGCTGGGGTAGAGTTAATTTTTTTCACAGTGGCTGATTTGGGGCTGTGCTTTTGATTTGAGCACAGTGATCATAATGGAGATATAGCTGTTTTTGTTATTGCTGAACAGGGCTTACACAGAGCCAAACCCTTTTCTGCTTTTCACAATGCCATGTTGGCAAGGAAGGTGGGAGTGCTTGGGAGGTTGGGATGAGACACAGCCAGGACAGGTGACCAAAACTAACCAAAGGGATACTCCAGACCATGTGACATCAGGCTCAGGAAGGAGGAGGAAGGGAGAACACTTAGATGGTATTTTTCTTCCCAAGTCACCTGTACACCTGATGGAGCCCTGCTCCTGGAGATGGCTGAACACCTGCCTGATCATGGGAAGTAGTGAATTAATTCCTTGGTTTGCTTTGCTTGTGTGTGCAGCATTTGCTTTCCCTATTAAACTGTTTTTTTTTCTCAATCTATGAGTTTTCTACCTTTTACCCTGCCAATTCGCTTCTGATCCCACTGGTGAGGGTGTTAGTGAGCATCTGTGGGGGGCTTGGCAGCTGGCTGGGGTTAAACCACAATAAAGGATCAGACTCCTGGTCAGATTAAACATGCAGTAAATCCAACTGCACTGTTGCTTGTTCAGATGGCCAGAAAAAAATAAAAACAAGAAAAGCATAAAAAGTATACAGACTTTGTGTTACTGACATTTCTGGACAAGAAAAATAGGAAAGTCCATGCAAGTTTTAACCTGCCTTATTATCTGAACCTCGGTCCAATTCTCTAGGTGTGCCCAAAAAAAGAAAGGGCTAAAAGCCACAGAATATATTGCTGAGGGGAGGGAATCAAAACATACCTAACAATCTAACAATTTGTGCATTGCGAAAAAATAGTACTCTTTTAGTAACTATTAAATGCTCAAAGTCCAAAATTTTGTTGCAATGGAAAAAAAATTATACGTTTAATATGACATAAAAATTAACTGGGAAAAGCCCTTGGAAATCTTGTTAATTCCTTCTATTTCAGATCATTTTACATTAAGGAGTCATGATTTCTTTCCAGTTTAATAAGGATTACTTTCATATTAATTCAGGCCATTATGACTGTAGCACTCTTTCTAAGAGGCTTACATGAAAGCTATTTACAACTATATATTACATGTTTCAAAGGATAATGTTACAAAGACTATAAAAAGAAAAAAAAAAATTGATATATTTTGATCTCTACATCCAGTAAAAAGTAAACCAACTAAACAAGTAAAAAGCTAGTGAGAAGACCAAATAAGCTGCAATAGTTTCAGTTGTTCTACTTTGTATATTATGAGCTTTATTTCACTATAATTTAAGATTAATTTTAAATCAAAGAATCAGAGGGAACAACTCTTGTTAGGGCTCTTCAATGAAAGCAGATAGTAAAGTTTTTTATGAATATTAACTGCCAAACTCTAGTCTTATTTGATAAATCACTTTATATCTTCAGGCAAAGTGATACCAATTATCACAATTTTATATATTTGCAAGGTCTTTGGATGTACATTTCATAAAATCTTAGAATTATTAATGTTGGAGAAGACCTCTGAGATTGTTGAGTCCAAACATTAACAACCATATGCACTACTAAACTATATCACTGACTGCCACATCCACAATTTTTTTGAATAGTTCCAGGTGATTCTACCACTTCCCAAGGCAGCTTGTTCCAATGCTTAATCACTCTTCCTGTGAAGATTTGTCTCCTGATATTATTTTCTGTTGTTGTGGAATTATTCTTTGCACCTCCAACCGTATTTCTCATTTATTTCAGTTTCATCATAATTTAAAAAAAAAAAAAGAAATCTTCCAAAGGAAAATGAACAAAATGTTATGATTTTGTCATCCAATCTTTATTTGTATGGTGAAAAGTTTCTGTTGAAACAGATCTGATGTAGCTGCATGCATTAACATTCTTCTCAAGTCTTACAAATGCAGAGTATAATTAGAATGCAATTTATGGTTGTTACTAGAAGATGCAAATATTTACTTAGTTCACTATTACTATTGGATCTGAAATCAAAAGTGGCAATGGCACACAACATAATCAGAAAAGAAAAACATGTAATTAATAGGACTTGACTCAAATAAATAATTTGGGTTTTCCTCTTTGTATCTACCAAACAAATGCTTAATAAAATTAGTTATTCCTTAATAAAGAAAAGTTCCTTTAGGGGAAACATGAAGAAGAAACATTTATTTAAAATCTAAGCTGCAAAATAATATGGATGCCAATATTGATCTTATGCAACCAGTTTAATAATCCTATGAGAAAATAATGCACACAACATGCCTAATTTATTTTTACAGATAACTAATGACACGCAGATTGGAAAAAGGTTGCTGACATACATAATAGATGCTAGATAAAAATTTAAAATAACATGCAAAAGGGCACTACTTCTTTAGTAGCTTTACTTTCAATGAAGAAGCTTAGTGAGATAGATTTCGATTTAATTAACCATAGCATGAAACAGAATAAATCTACTGAAGTCAGCATGGAATGCCACTGTAAAACAACATCAAGTCAAGTGAGGACACTAAAACTAATGCTGTGGAAGAAAAGCATTGAAAGGGATTAAACAGAACTCATCCTTACATTTTTAAAATACATAATAAATTTTTGTAATCATTTACATAAATCTTGAGACCATTTTGAGCTCCTTTCATGTGTTTCATGTACTGTTTTTAAAACTCTGGTCTTCTTCATTTCATATTATTTTAGCTCTGTCTATAATTTTCTTGAAAAAAAAAGATTTTTTGTTCCTTTTTTGTTCTGGTTCTTAATATTATTGTATTAAATTTAATTGAAGTCCAAACATTTGTCTTTTTTTCCCCTTTACAGGTGTAGGTATTACTCTGTCTTTCACTGTTTTGATATGTAACTTTGGGTCATACCATAAACACTATGGCTTAATTCAACAGATTTCATACATTTAAAATCTCTTCATTATTTTGATGTAAAGGTCACTTCCCAAGATAACTTGGAGAAATCCAAAGAGCTTCTTAAAATGGAACAGTTAAGCATTTGTACTATGAAAAGTACAAATATAAAAGTTATCTTAATACAGTTCATCTACTAGCCAATTTGATTCATAATTTATACTGTCAAAGTTAAACAACTATACTTCTTTAAAGTTTATTTTTCATGTAAACATCTGCATGTGCTTCAAGGAAAATACTTCATCTTTAAAGGCTGTCATACTGATGGTAGTGTATTCCAGAAATTACAGGGGTTTTTTTTATATTTTGAACAAATTTTAATATTGCTTATTTAAAAAAAAAAAAGTAATACCAGTCAGGGTAGAGATAAATCTCATAAATTCAACAAATATCATTAATTTTCAATTGGAAAGCTATGGAAGCCAGTGCAGTTGTTCTAGGCATGAAATTTGTTCTTCTGTGTCATATGACTTTAATTACATCGTAAAACTTGAAAAATCAATAAAAATCAAATGGAGAAATTATGCAAAAGGGAAAAACATCAAAAATATACATTTTGATAATTCTTTTATACCTATAACAGTGGAGTTTCCTTGTGAAAAGGTATGTTGAGATACTATCATTGTTCAACAATCTTTAGTCACTTACTAAAAAGCAGGACAACACATTGCAAGATAAAAGCAATTTCTATTTAATTTCATTGAATTGGGCTCCTTGGAAAGAACAGCATGAGCTGCTAAATGAATTAATTAAGACATGGTTCCCTTTTGTTATGTAACATAGTATTTAAAATTGACAGAAATCAAGTTATGAGTTTCATTAGGAATAAAATGGAGCCAATATTCACAATGTCTACAGCAACTGGGAAATGCCACGACATTCAGGTAACAGAGGCATTTGTCTTACACTTATTTCTAGCTGTTTCCTGTGAAACAAGGAATTGATAGGTTTTAAATCTCAATGGCAAAAATTGCTACACACAATTAATTTTACTTCACATGTAGAATACTATCTATGCCCTAGGAAAACATACAAATTAATTTATAATTTTATAACATAATTTAACAATAAAATAATTTTATTGATCTTTCAAACACTTCAATAGATCTGTTTACATAGATGAGGAGATGTAGTAAAAATTATGATTTCTGTGAGTCAAAAGTTATAGCCTATGAAAAATTTCCCTTTTGATTTATTTCTTTAGAACCCCAGTTTCACCATAATGAAATTGTTTCATCTGCCTGAAGTATTTTACTTATTTATTTTAATAGTGGCAACAAAATTTTCATTGGAGTTTCATTGGAGCAGCTTGCGGCATTAACACTAAAAAGTTATTCTATCAGGAGATATTCAAGCATCTCTACATGTGAACTTACAGTCATAAAGAGAGGAGATAATATGAGGGTTCTAGGCCTGATGGAATGTGAGTTTCAAATAATATGCCTCTGCAGGTCAAGGGCAGGAGGAAGAACTTTTTATTCTGTGACAATAGAATTCGTCTTGAAGATGTAGAATTTTCCTGAGCAAAAAAATTTGCTGTTATCTAAGGTTTGTATAACTATAGGAGCTCTTCACCCACTGAATTGGTGTTGAGCATTACCCACATGAAAAATCAGTCAATAGACCAAGAAATCTTAGAAGTTAAGATGTTCTAAAAGTGCCAGTTAGAAAAGGTCAAACAGGTAATGAGACAGTGTCAGACATCAGCAGCAGTGCCATGACCTTCTGGCAGCATTTTTATGTTAAACTGCTTGGATGTTGTCTCAAAGAGACTGCTAACCTCTGAGGATTATGGATGTATCTGTGTTGCTGACTACATTTGCTGCTGGTACACTCTGCTCTGTTAACATTTGCCACTTACCAGGTATTCATGGATGAATGAACATAAATCACACTAAAATCCCAGTTTGAAAAGGGCTTTTTCAGTACAACAGTCATAATGAGATGTTTCATACTTTAATATATGAAAATCTTCTTATTGGAAAAATTTCTACTGCTCAATGACAATTAACTAGTAAGTATTTAACAGAAGGCTGTAAGTAGCTTCTTTGGAAACACTAGGCAAAGAAGTTTTTAAATAGACACAAAGTGTGAATGCTTCAGTGAGCTAAATGAGAAAAAAGGCAAAATTCATCTGATCAAGGAAGGAACTTCTTTACATTACTTCATTTAGTAAGCAACAGAGTTTTGTCTCCAGCAAGGCCTTGGAAAAGAAGGGTAAATATGGTCAAGCAGTACAGACCTTTTCTCCAGTGGCTGCAGTAATGGCACCATGGAATGTAAATCATAGCAACATTTTTTATCATTTGCACACAGTAGCAAGATGAAAAAGTCCTTAGTCTTGATATCCTTCCTTGATCATGTGAGTACTATAGATGATGTGTCTCTTAGAAAAAGTAAGGAAGCAATTAACAGCCTCACAAGAATATATAGTATTCATTATTAAAACCTGATGATCATGCCTTAACACTCCTAAAACATATCTTGGAAGAAAAGACACTGAAAGGTATTTTGGACATCTTTTTTCCAGATTTGGAAAAGAGTCTGAAGCAGTGGTGCAGTAAAATAGGTGTAGGCTAATGAAGAAGTTGGAGAGAGGCAGGAAAAAAAGAATACCTTCCACAGATTAGAAGCAGTAGCTTCTTGTCAGTGGAAGTGACCTGAAGGAGAAACAATGTTATTAGCACAGTACCAAAACAGTGTTAAAGATAATATCTGTTCATCTTTAATTCCATGACTTGAAAAACAGACAGGAGTAGTGAGAAAATCTTCCAACAATGGAAAATGGATGACATCCATCACAAGAAGAGAGTGCTAGCACCCAACTTAGCTTTGAAAGAACAAGAACTAAGCATGTAAAGGAACATATTTTGGTGGAAATATGATATACTGCCTATAGGCATTCATAGTTACAGCACAGAATCAGAATTAGATTAATAAATTTCCATCTATACCTTCCATCTTTTTTAAACTCATGAGACATTTGAATTAAGACTTCCTTAAAGGCCTCTCCTTTTTTCTTTTTTTTTTTAATCTTTAAAATTCATGAGGAAACAAAACAAAATAACTAAAGGCAAAATGCGTGGTCACTGTACTTGTAGCTAAGCACTGTACAAACTCAATGACTCAGAAGTTTTCATACAGAGTTAGAAAATTAGCCTAAAATTATTCCTCCACAAAGTATTTTATCTCAAATTCTTTTGCATGGATAGGTCTGATTATTTTCCTGTAAATGTAGGACATGAAAAAGAAATGCCTTAAATTTATCCACACCTGTTTGGACTGTCATATAGTTCTGCCTTAGAAAATCAGAAAAGAAAGAAAACCTTCCGTTTGTTAACTAATTTATCTTTTTGATTTCAACAGTGTCTAGTACTGGCTGCACCAGCTTCATTTTCACCACACTGCACTGACAGACTGTACCTGAAAAGTAATTTATCTTCAAATTAATCAACAGGAAAGAAAGAAAGGAGTGAAGAAAATTATATTCCCATTTCAAAAAATTCTGTAGGGTGAAGGTCTGGGCGCATTACACACCTGGACATCTCAGACCCTGACACCAATTTCATCTTGCTGAGAGCTTTGCAATTTTATTCTCAGTTAACAAATAAGCATGAGCAAAAGAAGCACACCTACAGCCTTTGAAATGTCCTATATGACAACACTAACTTCACTGAAACCCACTAAATCATAGATGCAACTACTACACTTCAAAAAAGATACTGGGCAAACAAAACACAACAGTGGATTTCCTGACTTTCATCTATTTGTTATCAGTTGTGAGACATCTCCCATTAGTCTGATACTATAATTAATAGATTTCAGTAAAACTAGTCTCTGAAATCACTTACTGAAGATCACACTGGTCCTTGATAATGTGAATGTTCTCTGACCCATAAGTTAACTTTATTAATAAACCCACTTCTGGTACAGTGACCATGTGCTGAAAAAATACAGGCTTTTGACAAAGACACCAAACAAAAAGATCCCAGCGTTGACCCCCATAGTATTCCACTTGCCAAAGATGTTGAGCATGACCCATTAACCATTACCCTTGGGGCCCAATTATCCACCCAGTTTTTCACTTACCTAATTGTCTAGTCCTCCAGACTGCAATAGCTCTGCTAAAAACATAAATCTCAGAAGGCAACAAACCACATATGATTTACCCTTAGTAAACCCATGCTGACTGTTCCCAGTCACTTTTCCCTTCTGCATGTGCCCTGAAATGACTTCCAAGAGGACTTGCTCCAAGATGTTCCCAAGAGGTGAAGTGAGGCTGATGGCCTAAATATCCCCAGATCTTCTTTTTGGCCTTCATTTTGAAGATGTGGGCAACATTCGCCTTCCTCCACACATTGACAAGTCCCTGGATCTCCACAAGCTGCCAAAGATTGTAGACAGCAATCTTGCCAGCACTTAGTTAGTTCTTTCCACAGCTGTACATGGAGTTTTACCCACCCTGAGTTGCCTGTAGAAGTTAAGCATATGCTAAAAATAAAACAGAAATCAAACAGCAGCGGATTGAATAAATACAGGAGCAATGGAACATTAGTACTACAGAGGATTATATTATCAAACTTATTAGATTTACATGTCATATAATTGATTCATTTTCATATTTGTCATAAGAATCCCAGAAAAACTCAATGGGAAAGTGATAGCAATATGAGTCACAAGTCTCTTTGATGATAACAAATCAGGCAAGTAGGTATGTTTGACATTTGCTGCCTTCTAATTTCAGAACAAACTGCCAGAGGCAAAAAACATATTAAACTAAAAATTAAACTTTCCTTCAGTCACCAAGGTATTAAATCACTCACTGGTATAGAATCCCATGTTCTTGAAAAAAAAATAATTTTCTTAGACAGTAGTAACATATGGCTTGTCCAAATACCACCAACAGGTAGGAAAGAGACCACAGAGTGGCTTGGGTTGGGCCTTAAAGATCATCTAGTTCCAATACCGCTGTCCTGGGCAGGGACACCTTCTACTAGACCAGGTTGTTCAAATACCCATCCAAACTGACCTTGAACAATTCAGTGATGATACATCCACAACTGCTCTGGGCAACTTGTTCCAGGGCTTTACCATCCTCACAGTGAAGCAATTCTTCCTAATAGCTAATCTAAACCTATTCCCTTTCAGTTTGGAGCCATTCCCCTTTGTTCTGTCATACCCTTGTCAAAAGTCCCCTCCTGCATTCTTGTAGGATCCCCTCAGGTACTGAAAGGCTTCAGTTTGGTAACCTCCAAGGCTTCCCTTTTCCAGGCTGAACAATCCAAATTCTCTCAGCCTTTCCCTGTAGGAGGGATTTTCCATTCTTCTAATCACTTAGTGTCCCTCCTCTGGACTCACTCCAACTCCCTGTGTCTCCTGTGCTGGGCCCCCACGGCTGATGCAGCACTGCAGGTGGGGTCCCACCAGAGCAGAGTAGAGGAGCAGAATCCCCTTCCTCACCTTGCTGGCCACTCTTCTTTTGATGGATCCCAGAACAAGGTTCTTTCTAGGCTGGAAGTTCTCATTGATGGCTCACATTCAGCCTTACATCCACCATCAACCCCAAATCCTTCTTGCAAGGGCTGCTCTTGATCTGTTCATCCCCCATCCTGTGTTGATACTAGGGATTGCCCCAATCCAGGTACAGCATCTTTCACTTGGTCTTTTTAAACCTTATGAGATTCCTGTTGGCCACTTCTTGAGCTCATCCAGATCCCCCTGAGGCATGTCAACTTCACTACTCCTCTTGGTGTCATCTGCAAAACTGCTGAGAGTGCACTTAATCCCTTCATAATATCAATGAAGATATTAAGTAGCACTGAATCAGAATCCCAGATTCAATTAGGTTGGAAAAGATCTCTGCGCTCATCAAATCCGGTGGTCATGAGCCCAATCTTTACTTACAGTAGGAAGAATCTTGCTCCCCCAACCCCCACCCTGCTCTCCATACACTCAAGAAGTGTGGGAAGAGAAGTTGCCATTGAAGACTGAGGCAAAAATTTGTTGAGCACCTCAGCCATGTGATATTCAGATATTATAACAATATTTGAAACATTAACTGTTTGTGATTTTTTTTCTCTGTTTTTCTTTTTTCATTTTTTCCTTTTCTTTAATAGAAAGAAACCAATGGAACAAGTACTAAACCCTGATCATGCTGAAAAATTATCATAGGTTGATTGACACTACTAAAGTAGTTTATTTCCTTTGGAACTATATGATTGTATTTTCCTTTTTGTTAATTCAAAGCTGCAGAAAACTATCAGAATACAACCAAAGTTTCAGTCCTGTCATGATAATATTATCATGTTCTGCTACATCTTGTAAATAGCAGCAGTACTTCAGCAAATTTACACTGCAGTTAGATCAAGTCAATTTAGAATTTGGTTCCAGACCTGCAGTATTAACTCAGTCTGCATTAGATCAATGAATCAATAAGATGGACATCTTTTCTGACTTAAAATCTTGCCTAGCTGCGAGGCAGAAGATAGATACTCTCTACCTCAGAGACAGAAACGAAGGAGACTCTCCAAAACACAGCTTGGCGATAAGATGCTTAGCTGGGTACCGAGCTAGATTATAGAGTGACACATTCATGTAAGTCTTACCAGCCATGTGGCCACATTTCATTTCTTTACAGAGGCAAGGATTTATCAGCAGATTATCTTTTTGTGTAGCCTCACTATCAATAGTGATTTAACAGCAGTTACATTTGACCTACTTTTCCATCATCACACAAACCACTGTGATCTCTACATGTGAATAGTGGCCTAGAGGTGTACGTTCATAAACTGTAAGTTCAGCCCGTNGGACACCTTCTACTAGACCAGGTTGTTCAAATACCCATCCAAACTGACCTTGAACAATTCAGTGATGATACATCCACAACTGCTCTGGGCAACTTGTTCCAGGGCTTTACCATCCTCACAGTGAAGCAATTCTTCCTAATAGCTAATCTAAACCTATTCCCTTTCAGTTTGGAGCCATTCCCCTTTGTTCTGTCATACCCTTGTCAAAAGTCCCCTCCTGCATTCTTGTAGGATCCCCTCAGGTACTGAAAGGCTTCAGTTTGGTAACCTCCAAGGCTTCCCTTTTCCAGGCTGAACAATCCAAATTCTCTCAGCCTTTCCCTGTAGGAGGGATTTTCCATTCTTCTAATCACTTAGTGTCCCTCCTCTGGACTCACTCCAACTCCCTGTGTCTCCTGTGCTGGGCCCCCACGGCTGATGCAGCACTGCAGGTGGGGTCCCACCAGAGCAGAGTAGAGGAGCAGAATCCCCTTCCTCACCTTGCTGGCCACTCTTCTTTTGATGGATCCCAGAACAAGGTTCTTTCTAGGCTGGAAGTTCTCATTGATGGCTCACATTCAGCCTTACATCCACCATCAACCCCAAATCCTTCTTGCAAGGGCTGCTCTTGATCTGTTCATCCCCCATCCTGTGTTGATACTAGGGATTGCCCCAATCCAGGTACAGCATCTTTCACTTGGTCTTTTTAAACCTTATGAGATTCCTGTTGGCCACTTCTTGAGCTCATCCAGATCCCCCTGAGGCATGTCAACTTCACTACTCCTCTTGGTGTCATCTGCAAAACTGCTGAGAGTGCACTTAATCCCTTCATAATATCAATGAAGATATTAAGTAGCACTGAATCAGAATCCCAGATTCAATTAGGTTGGAAAAGATCTCTGAGATCATCAAATCCGGTGGTCATGAGCCCAATCTTTACTTACAGTAGGAAGAATCTTGCTCCCCCAACCCCCACCCTGCTCTCCATACACTCAAGAAGTGTGGGAAGAGAAGTTGCCATTGAAGACTGAGGCAAAAATTTGTTGAGCACCTCAGCCATGTGATATTCAGATATTATAACAATATTTGAAACATTAACTGTTTGTGATTTTTTTTCTCTGTTTTTCTTTTTTCATTTTTTCCTTTTCTTTAATAGAAAGAAACCAATGGAACAAGTACTAAACCCTGATCATGCTGAAAAATTATCATAGGTTGATTGACACTACTAAAGTAGTTTATTTCCTTTGGAACTATATGATTGTATTTTCCTTTTTGTTAATTCAAAGCTGCAGAAAACTATCAGAATACAACCAAAGTTTCAGTCCTGTCATGATAATATTATCATGTTCTGCTACATCTTGTAAATAGCAGCAGTACTTCAGCAAATTTACACTGCAGTTAGATCAAGTCAATTTAGAATTTGGTTCCAGACCTGCAGTATTAACTCAGTCTGCATTAGATCAATGAATCAATAAGATGGACATCTTTTCTGACTTAAAATCTTGCCTAGCTGCGAGGCAGAAGATAGATACTCTCTACCTCAGAGACAGAAACGAAGGAGACTCTCCAAAACACAGCTTGGCGATAAGATGCTTAGCTGGGTACCGAGCTAGATTATAGAGTGACACATTCATGTAAGTCTTACCAGCCATGTGGCCACATTTCATTTCTTTACAGAGGCAAGGATTTATCAGCAGATTATCTTTTTGTATAGCCTCACTATCAATAGTGATTTAACAGCAGTTACATTTGACCTACTTTTCCATCATCACACAAACCACTGTGATCTCTACATGTGAATAGTGGCCTAGAGGTGTACGTTCATAAACTGTAAGTTCAGCCCGTCAGCATTTCTTCTTTTTGCTGGGCTAAGCAGGATTTTTGCAAAGGTTTAGTACTCTACTCACCGTTCCTCCTCTTAACCAAAAAAAACCCCAAAAACAAACAAACAAGATAGAACTAACTTGGAACAGATTTCTCAGAAGAAAACATCACACTCCTTGTCGAAGGCATAAAAGAATTTGTAAGCATACTAAAAAGTTATGCACCACAAGTATTCTTTGAGTGTTAATCTAGAAGTTGTCCTGTGGCTTTTTGGTCCTCTGCCAAACATTCTTTCATTTCAGGGATGTCTCATAGTGTGCAACAGGCAATGGTCTAAGCTTTGGGACTATTGAGTGTATGCCAGATACACCATACTACCCCAGGAGGAATTAATTCAATTTGCCTTCATTTGATTCTAATCACACATTCATCTGTTAGTTGTGGCACTGAGTACCTGCAGCTTACATTTCTAATTAACAGCACTGTTATAGCTGCAACTAGGGGAATATCAAAAGTGCATTCACAATTCAATTGAACTTTATATCCTTTTTTAATTTTACAGAACACACTGTGCCACTCAATTTTTATAGTACATGAATTTTATTCTCCACTTTTGCATCTCCACCATGATATAAACCATAGCATTAATATACAAATTATATAATATATAAGAATAGGGATATACTATGTAAAGTTTAACAAGGGCAAATTCTGGATTCTGCACCTGGAATGGGGTAACCATGGTTGTGTGTATAGACTAGAGAATGAGAGGCTGGAGAAAAATGCCATGGGAAGGGACCTGGCAGTCCTGGTCAATGGCAAGTTGGACATGAGTCAGCAATGCCTTGGCATCCAGGAGGGTCAACCCTGTCCTGAGGGGCATCAGGCACAGCATCACCAGCCAGGCAAGGGAGGGGATTATCCCACTCTGCTTTGCACTGAGACAGCCTCATCTCGAGTGCTGGGGGCAGCTTTGGGTACCATGATATAAGAAGACATTAGACAATTAGCATCCAAAGGAGGGCTATGACAATGGTGAAGGGCCTTGAGGGGAAGCTGTATGAAGAGCAGCTGAGATGACTTGGTCTATTCAGCCTGGAGAAGAGAAGACTGAGAACAGACCTCATTACAGTCTACAACTTCCTCACGTGAGTAAGAGGAGGGGCAGACACTCATCTCCTCTCTGTGGTGACCACTAATGGAACCCGAGGAAATGCCCGGAAGTTGTGGCAAGGGAGGTTTAGGTTGGATATTAGAAAAAAGTTCTTTTCCCAGGAGGTAGCTGAGCAGTGGAACGAGATCCTCAGAGAAGTGGTCACAGCACCAAGCCAGACAGAGTCCAAGAAGCATCTGGACAACAATTCTCAGGCACATGGTGGTCTTCCTGGGGTGTCCTGCAGAGGGCCAGGAGCTGGACTTGATCCTGGTGGGTCCCTTCCAACTCAGCATATTCCATGATTCTATGAACTTTACCAAAACAAGATATACAAAGTAAACCTAAAGCTTTAGATATGCCACAATACAAACTTAGTTGCATCTGGCTACTCTGAAAAAAACAGTCTTGTAAAATTATTTTGAATATGACAAAAGAATATCTTCATTCCAGAAACTTCTGTGTTTACTCAGAAGACTACCCCTTCTGAAGTAATCATTATTTCTCCTTTTGGTCTGCTCTTCAACTACTCACCTTAAATTCTGCAGCAAAGGATATCTCTGGGAAAAGTCAGAGCAAACCAAGAGGAGCACAGAAGAACAATCTTTTATAGAGGAAGAAAATAAAACATTTTTCCATTTCTATTCTACCCATAAAATGAATTTTCCTTTGTTATGTAACTGAAATAAGAGTCTCACTCATAAAATGTAATGTATATTCATAATAAATAACTTCTTGTTGTTGAAAATGATAAGTTTTTATTTGTAATGTAATCAACTATGGGTGATTATGTCTCAGGAGCAAATATTACTGCAGTATAAATATTTGTTACCATGGATACTGAATATTGTTTCAGAATAATTTTTTTTATTAATAAAGAACAAAGTTCTAAAAGCTATTTCTTTTAAATCTATGATGCAATACCACTGCAGGCAAACCCTCCATTCTGATACTCCAATAAAAAACAATAAGAGTTCATTTCCGACCTCTGAACAACAAAGAAACAATAGTGTTTGTTAAGACAAGAAGGTAAGAAAAATTACCAAACAGTCTGGGAATTAAAGCAGTGGAAAAAAAATTAGTGATTGAGGTGAGGAAGTCATAGGTCAGGAAGTCATCTTTGTGGTATGTTAAACACATTTAATTTCAGTCTTTCAATTGCTCTGACTTACTCAACTACATTTTTCCTCAAGGCAACAAAGGGCATCCATGGAAATTCTGAGTGGGTTCTTGGTCAAATACAACACTGCTGGAAAATTTGTGTTTCTGACTCTGCAGCTGTGGAGCAGTCACATTTGCTGAGGCTTCAGGTTGGTTAGCCTAAAATGCAGAAGCCCTCCTGTATCTGGGATTAGCGCAGAGAATTGCACTGCAGCTGGGCTCTGGAACCTTTAGCAATCCCATCTGAAATCACAGTTGCCTGGTCATTGAGACTTTGTGGAGAACAACTGGAGTTTGGAGCTGAGAAGTCCCAAGGAAGTGGTTCTGATACCAGATCCCAGAGGTCCTTAACAGCATTGCACTGAGACCTGACCCTTCTAACACAACTGCTGATACTTAAGTATACTACACTTTAAGGGACAAACAAATTTGCTTAATGGTTAACTGAAGTGGTGACCCCCTTAACAAAATGATTTTTGTAATTTTGTGTTAAATGTGGAGGCAGTCTAGTTCCAACAGAGGGGCTGCTGCTGGAAGAATTTTTTATTTATCTTTATAGGGCATATCCAAAATAACACGGAAAGCTTGTAGCAGAGAAAGAAATTGTGACAAAGATAACTAAACAGTTGCTTAACATCAACAAAATTTTCCTCTCTAAAAGCGTATGGTACATTTCTGGGAAGGGAAGAAACATTATTTTGCACCTTTCCCACAGGCATTTTTTCCAAGACATTTAGGAAGTGAATGAACACGAAAATGTGTGCTTCACTACACCTTCATCAACTTAACAGATTAAAATTGCCTAATTTGTATCTAGTGTGTAAACACTTAAGTGTTTAAATATTGAAAAGGCATACTTTGGGATGCTAATTGAAGTTCTATAGTACTCCAAATTAAAGCTATTCCAGCTTTTCCATGTTCTGAAAAAAAATTGTTGTGAAAAAATTTCTTTACAGAACATATGGTTCTGTACATCCATCCTAGATATATTTCTACCCATTGTTTCGTTAGAAGATATTAATCTTCTGTGCTCTCTGCTGCTATGCTGTCCTCCCTATCAATGAGCTTAAGGTGCCTTAAGACAGATGCAAGCATTGATGGACAATTTTAAGAATTCAAAAGATCCTAGGAAAGGAACAGATTCATACAATGATATTTCTCTGCCATAAGTGCATAATTTAAGGAAACATTAGTTTTTCTGCGGTAGTTTTACAAACTATGAAAAGGAAAAAAACTGTCTGTTCTTCTGGTCAAGAGTACCAAATAAAGTCTGAGTCAGCACTTGGATTTCTCATGCCCAATTATAGCCTTACTTTACTTAAAACAAAACAAAACCAAAAACGAAAACACAAAAAAGAATCCCCAAAAAACCCCAAAAAATCAATTTTCTCCTGGAATCTTTATCCCAACCTCTTTTATGCAGAAGATAAATACGGTGATACGGTAATAGTCAAATCGTACATGTTTGAAATAGAATAATAGATTTATAAAATTAAAGAATTTGCCATATTGAAACGGACTCATCAGGATGATCAAGTCCGACTCCTGTCCCTATGCAGGACACCCCAAGAATCCCATCATGTGCCTGAGAGCATTGTCCAAACACTTCTTGAATTCTGTCAGGCTCAGTGCTGTGACCACTTCCCTGGGGAGCTGTTCCAGCGGCCAAACACCCTCTGGATGAAGAACTTTTTTCTAATATCAGACCTAAACCTCCCCTGAACATGCTGTTTTGTCAAGTCCTATCACCGGTCACAAGAGTGAAGAGATCAGTGTCTCTCCCTCTGATTCCTTTTGTGAGGATGTCAAAGACCAAAATGAACTCTCCCCTCAGTCTCCTCCAGGTTGAACCTCAAGTAACCTCAATGCCTCCCCACAGAGCTTCCACTCTAGATCCTTTATCATCCTTTTTGCCCTTGTTTGGACACCTTCTAAAAGCTTAATCTCTTTTTTATATTGTGGCACCCAAAACTGTCCCCAGCACTCGAGGCGAGGCTGCCCCAGCTCAGAGCAGAGCAGGACAATCCTCTCCCTTGCCCGGCTGGTGATGCTGTGCCTGATGCCCCCCAGGACAGGGTTGGCCCTCCTGGCTGCCAGGGATATTATATATAATATAACTGATAATTATATTTGACGTAATTTTGAAATGAGATGAAATAGAGTCTAATAATCTGAGTATGAAATGGTATAGACACTTATCTGATTTATATTAAACCTTTGTCTATGATACAGTCATGGTTTAAAAAAAGATACATTTCTACTTCTAATAGTTTTGTATTGACTTGGTTTTTTACAGTTTTACTGTAAAAAAAACCTATATCTACTGTATCAGTTAGATATTCTCATCAAAGTATAAGTCAAAATGTTAACTAGGTTACCATTGTTATATATTCAATGCTCTGCAAAATTCAGGGTTAGGGGTTCTATTAATTTAAAATTTCTTCAGTTAAAAGAAAACAAATCAATTCGCGAAGGACAGTGCCATGGACTGTCATAAGTGACTATCATAAGCCCTTCTTTATCTTCTGACTTAGATGTCAACTAAATAATTCAGAATCCTATGCATTTGAGACTAACTTCAAGCAGGATTCTTTTATATAATGTTGCCATTTGCTTAATCTACAGTTTTAAATATGATCTTGCACTGTCCTTGGGTTCTATGCTATGAGTCAGAAAGATTATATTTTTTCCTAAAGGTAGTGTCAGTCCAGAACAGCTTTAACCTATCCCTGACTGTATTGAAGTGATCTCACTCATGTGTCTGTGAGCTGAAACAGAAAGGCAAGGTCATGGGAAAAGCTCCTTGCTATAGGCAAAAATTATATGACTGCTGTTGAGTATCAAAGTCTTTGAAAAATGTGTGAGTCCAAAAATTATGTTAAAAGGATCTGTGGGTGCTTCTGTCAACCTGTGATTGCTACCATGGTTCCTAGCACCCATTTGCTGAGGCAGCTATTCGTGTTTTTGGCATACATCTCTTCATCTGAAGCCTTCTGGCATCTCTGTTTCCTTATCCTCATGCCCAGAGAGGTGGTAGAAATGACTTATAATAAGAAAGATTCATCTCTAAGGGAAGGTATTTCAGAGACTCGGCTGGGTAGCACAAAATCATGAGAAGCTGTAGGCATTTAAAAACTGGCAGGAAAAACAAAAAGAAAACAGCAGTGTTGGAGAAAGACTTGGAGATGACACTGATCTTGAGATGACCTCAAGAGCTTGCCAGATTCCCAAGTTCATTAGAACTGCAGACCTCTCTATGGTGTACAGTGTACCAGCCAACACATGCTGTGGTAAGGGAATACACTGCCAATATACCTGCAGTGATAGGTAAGGCCCTGATGTCTTTATATTGCTGCTTCATGTGCCTGATGTGAGCTCACAGATTTTGTACTGAAGAAACTGTGACAGTCAATGATGTGATCTTAAACTAAAGAGCAGCATCTAAACCCAGTATTTTCTGTGGCAGAAAAGCAGCTGGATTCAAAACAAGTGACTGTTGGTGCTAGAGAAAAGATTACAGGTAGCTCATAGATCAATTGGAAAAATCCACTGATGAAGGTGTGAAGCAGTAACTTAATTCTAACTTTTCTTCTAATTCCTAATATATTATGTAGCATAATAAATATGCTTAAAAATAGATCAAGAGACAGTGAGACACAAACCAGTAACATAACAACAACTGCAGGCAGCATACATTCAATTTAATATTAATTATGATAGCAGGAAGTAAGTGAATAGAAAATCTTAGAGAATTCCATACTGGTTGATCCTCTATTTAATAGCTAAAAGAAATATCTATTAGCAATACATACATTAATATTTTTTAAAAGTAGATCCGTCACAATATTTTTATATTTATGACAACTGCGCACAAGACTTGATGTGACGCTGCCCCAGTGCAGAGCAGAGCAGGAAAATCCCCTCCATTGCTTGGCTGGTGATGCTGTGCCTGATGCACCCCAAGATATGGTTGGTCCTCCTGGCTCATGTTCAACTTGCCATCCACCAGGACCCCCAGGTCCCTTTCTGCAGCACTCACCAGCCTCTCCTTTCCCAATCTCTCCATACATCCATAGTTCCCTGTTCCAGGTGCAGAATCTGACACTTACCCTTGTTAATTCACGTGATTGGTGGTTGCCAAGCCCTCTAATTTGTTGAGGTCTCAGCAGGAGACCTCTCTGCCTTTAAGGGAATCAACAGCTCCTTCCATTTATTATTTTCAGCAAATTTTCTCAGTATTCCTTTGAGTTTTGCATCCAAGTCATTTATGAAGATGTTAAGGAGCACAGGGCCTAAAATGGAGCTGTGAGGGAGCCCACTGATGACTGACTGCCAGACCTAATAGAACCCCATCATTATAACTCTTTGTGTTTCACCCATGAGCCAGGTGCTCGCCCACCACATGGTGTGTTTTGACAGTGGTTTGCTGTACATTTTCTCCAGAAGGATCCTATGAGAGAAATATCAAAACTTACTGAAATCCAAAAAGATTACATCTTTCTTCTTTCTGTCTATCCACAGAGGTAGCAATCATCCAATTATGGTCCTTGAGAGGACTCATTATCAGCACAATTAGGCAACTCATTTTAGACATCAGATTACTTTTGAAAGAGATAGGAGCTGTTATCTTTTTAGAAAGTATACTTAATGATCACTTAACAAGACAATAACCAGAAAGAAAAATTGATTAGTCAATACATGTTGCAAGTTAGCATATCTGTAGAAGATTTTTAACTGAATTTCCATCCCTAGTAGTGATGAAGGTGACATTTTTCACCTATTATCTAATTAGGATTGATCTATACTGGGTCTTCTGCTGTTCTATGAGGTGCACTCAATGGTTCCTCATGTTCCTTTCACAATGTGCAGCTCAACATTACCAGCATCCTGAAAAGAAGAACTATATTTTAAAAAATAATAATGAAAAATCTTATTGTATATGTCAATACATATATTTTTAGTTTTTATTTTCATCTTCTGCATAATAATCCTTAAAAGGATAATGCAGAAATTACTGGGTTTAGGATACTATAATGAAAGTTCAGGAAATGGGAGAATTTAATTGAGTCCAAATCACTGTTCTTCCACTTCTGTTTTTGATGACAGGGTATTCTATGATACGCCATAAACTATGAAGTAACATCTATTTCTTCTTTCTTTGAATTAAAATGAAAA
Organism: Notiomystis cincta; assembly: GCA_013398075.1. NCBI lineage: Eukaryota > Metazoa > Chordata > Aves > Passeriformes > Notiomystidae > Notiomystis > Notiomystis cincta. The sequence continues at coordinate 72,066 of VZRX01023350.1, read as the reverse complement.
CAGAGTAATGTCATATTTTGTATCTGAACTACACCGGGAAAGGAAAGTTGAAGAGATGAATAGTCAGTCTACCCTAAATAAGGAAAAAAGGATCAGACATAGCAGTTTTGTCTTTTCAAAGTAGTCACAGTATCATAGGCAGGTGTTTTGCTGAATTTTCCTACTAGAGTCTCACTCTATAGAGTGGGCTTTCCTTAGCTTGTTTTAAACTGCTATTAATTGCCATTGTTTTAAACTTCCAAATGTTTTGGAAAACAAACAAACAAACAAAAAACCCAAAAAACTCAAACCAAATGAAACCAAAGCAAAGCAAAAAAGAAATCCAAAGAAAAACCAAAACCAACACACACACACAAAAAAAGGTAGATTTTCAAAAAGTAATCTAGAACTGTTTGTATTAATAAAAAATCAGAGCTTCAAATCCCTTAAATAATATTGTGTCAGCATGGGTATTTTCTTAATGATTTTGCTGTACTTTGATTTGCTCAACACAAAGACAGCTTAATATGCCTTAATGTTTTTCTTACTGCACCTTGACGTTGCTATTAACTTCTCTATTTGTCTGCTCTGTTTATAATCAGGAAGGTAGAGTGACTCAAATGAACTCTTCCTGTCTTTCATTTATATTGTTCAAATATTAATTACGTGGTAAGAAAACCACATTTACTTGTGTTTGGATGATAGAATTTTCCTCCTTGAAGCTTCATTATTCCTGTACATATTAATAGTACTTCTGATTTGACTCCTTTTTATCACTCAGAAGAAATATAAAGGGGAAGCAATTCACCCCACATTACACTTTGATATCAGCTTTGTTTCATGCAAAAATCTTTCAGGTGGATCCAGTCACACTAGCTTGCTCACTACTCTGTAGAAATACTCTAAAAAAGCAAGCTAAAGAACTTGGAAATTAGGCACCCCATGGAGTGTTACTAATTCTTGTGGCCTTATAAATATTGATAATTACAAAACTGTTCAGTAAATGCATCTCTGTTAAAAAACATACCATGGGGAGCACTGAAGGAGATTTTCCCCATTAAAAAAAAAAAAAGAAAAAGAAAAAAAAAAAAGAATCCTACAGAGATTCTGCTACCTTGCTATGAAATCAAGAAATTTCACTGAATAGCTCATTGCTTCCTTCAGGGAAAAAAATTAAATTGTAGAAATGTGTCAGGCACAGCTGGGTATTGGATGATAAAGAAAATTAAAGACTGACATTATAGCTATATCTGTCTTTCAAAGTAAAAATGAAAAACACAGATTTTCTTGAAGAAATGTAGCTGATCCCATCTATAATTGGTATCAATGACAGGAGTTATACCAGGTAACATTTTGATTGCCTGTAGACCCATTTCCAGCTTTGATGATGTACCCATGGAAGCTTTTGAACTTGCGTGGGGGGCTCAAGAGGCACAGTCTGGGCTGGTGATGCTTTCACAGATAGAAGGTATCTGAACCAATCTACTTTGGATTTTCAAAACAGGTGAATTTCAGTATTTGATCCTGTGCCAAATGCTAATGCTCAGATTTTGGCGCTGGGGCTGTGCCTGGTCTGCCCCTGCCGGCCCCAGGCGGTGCCAGGGGCTGCAGGGGTGGGGAGAGAGAGACAGAGACAGAGACGGAGACAGAGAGGGAGACAGAGACAGAGACAGAGACAGAGACAGAGACAGAGACAGAGACAGAGACGGAGACAGAGACAGAGACAGAGACAGAGACAGAGACGGAGACAGAGACAGAGACAGAGACAGAGACAGAGACAGAGAGACAGAGACAGAGACAGAGACAGAGACAGAGACAGAGACAGAGACAGAGACAGAGACAGAGACAGAGACAGAGACAGAGACAGAGACAGAGACAGAGACAGAGACAGAGACAGAGACAGAGACAGAGACAGAGACAGAGACAGAGACAGAGACAGAGACAGAGACAGAGACAGAGACAGAGACAGAGACAGAGACAGAGACAGAGACAGAGACAGAGACAGAGACAGAGACAGAGACAGAGACAGAGACAGAGACAGAGACAGAGACAGAGACAGAGACAGAGACAGAGACAGAGACAGAGACAGAGACAGAGACAGAGACAGAGACAGAGACAGAGACAGAGACAGAGACAGAGACAGAGACAGAGACAGAGACAGAGACAGAGACAGAGACAGAGACAGAGACAGAGACAGAGACAGAGACAGAGACAGAGACAGAGACAGAGACAGAGACAGAGACAGAGACAGAGACAGAGACAGAGACAGAGACAGAGACAGAGACAGAGACAGAGACAGAGACAGAGACAGAGACAGAGACAGAGACAGAGACAGAGACAGAGACAGAGACAGAGACAGAGACAGAGACAGAGACAGAGACAGAGACAGAGACAGAGACAGAGACAGAGACAGAGACAGAGACAGAGACAGAGACAGAGACAGAGACAGAGACAGAGACAGAGACAGAGACTTGCTCAGGGAAAGCCTGGGCAAGGCAGGGCCAAACGCTGCCCGGCAGCCAGGGCTGAGCCAGGGCAACAGAGCCAGAAACAGCCCTGCCAGCCCCGAGGGGACAGCGGCTGAGGAGGAGATGTCCCAGGAGAGGTGTTTCTGGGAGAAAAACCATTGCTTTTGGTTTAAAAATTAATCACCTAATGGTCTGTAATCATCTAATCTAGTCTGTGAACCTTCTCAAATGAATAACAAGGAAGTTCTAGGCATGCACAAGATTTCTGTAATTTCTGCAGAAATTCAAACCAATACTACTGAAGCAGAGTTTTTAAAAGGTGCTGATACTCACATAGCAAATATGACCCTTGGGTAAACTCTACAAGTTCATCTACACTTAAAAAAAAATGTCATCAGGGGTTGCTACTTCTTGTGACAATTAAACGCATCGATGTCACTAGAAGACAAAAGTAAATTAATGCAGAGTAACATTTATTTCACTCTCACGAACTGTAGAACTTTTAAAATTGTATCTCAAATGCATGTGTGATTCAATTTAAGCAATTTAAAAATATCTAAAGGTCCTTTTACTACTAATATATCTTACTTGTTCTAAAACATAGAATTCTCTTTTTGCTTTAAGATTAGTCCAATTCAATATCCCTTACTATGAAGAAAAAAAAAACTTGCAGAAAGAATTAAAATGAGTATTCAAAGTCCTTGAAGCATAGCAGCCTAACCCACTTTAAAGCCAATGGTATGCTTTTCTTGGAGAACTGTACTTTCATTTCATGCATTTCTAAATGGAACACAGCTCCACACTAGCTATTAGTTGAAATGTAAGTTCCATAAGATTTATAAAAAATTACTTCACTAAAAATATCTATTGCAACATCAATTAAGTTGTATTTTCCGAGAGGAAGAATGATCTCAGTATCAACAAGAAAAAGCAATGCTGAGTTAAGACTACTAAAGAATTCTATATATTTCCCTATAACAATCTGCTATGAGTCTCTAAACAAAGATATGGCGTAACTGTTTCTAAAAATAATTCTGGGCAAGGCAGTGGGGGCTCCTGTGTTCCTTCACGGTTTCTCAGGTTCTCCTTGATTCTGGATTCCCTCCACAGCCTCTCTCCTTGTAGTGTCCCTTAAATTACATTCGTTTCCCAAGTTATGGGGTTGAATTGAGAATATTTCATTTGGTGTTTGAGTCATTAAACACTAGCAGTCCTGTCTCTCACATGAGCAGTGTTTTCAGCTTGTGCTGTTGTGTTCTCATGTGTTCTCATTGTTGGTACCATCATCAAGATGATCAGGACACTTCTGTTGCTGTTCAGACTTGAGGATCAGCAGGTTGTTTTGTCATTGTTGGCTTTCTGTTTAATTGGATACACAAAATCTATTCAAGGTTCATTCTGATGTTTGGGAAAACGTGTTTGTCACATTTTGTCTCTTCTGCTTAAGAAAATTTTGGTTAGAGCTCTGAGGTTTATGCTAAGAGCTGTGCTAACTTGGCTCATGCAAAGGGCTACACAAACGCCCACCTTACCCTGCACTCCCCAGCTGGGTGCAGTCTCATTGTGTCCCAACAAGTCCTGCTGAGCTGGGCATAGAGTGGCCACAGGCCAGGAGAGGCAAGAGAAATGAGGCAAGTCTTGAGGCCATGTAGATGATTGTGGCAGTAGGCTGGAAAAGTGAGGCTCACAGTCACAGTCTAGCTCAGCTCAAGAAAAAATCTGAGCACTTGATTCCATATAGATCTGTCTCGGTTTGGACAGGTATTTCCCAAGAAAGGCGGGAGCCTCCCTTGGAATGAGAAATGTGAACCCCTCTTCCCTCCGAATTAATAATATTTTGAAATCAAGGGGCTCTCAGGCAAAAGATAGGGGAATAGGAATAACAGATCTTTACTAAGTATTTATATGAGGTAAACAGACAACAAATGTAACAAAACCAGACCAGAGCCCGAGGCGGCGGTGGCCACGTGGTCCGGCCGGGACCGGGAGAAATGAGTTCGAATCTCGGGATCCTCAGGTGAAAAGAGTTCCCGGGGGTGCCTCGACAGGCAGAGTGGAGGTGCGAGCTGGAGCGGCTGGAACTCGGAGCGGCGCCGACGAAACGGCGGGGCCGGCGCGGCGGCGGCCACGCGGTTCGGCCGGGACTGGAGAAAGGCGGGCTCGGGATCCCCGGGTGGAAAGAGTTCCCCTCTCAGCGAGACACCAACGGGACACCAACCTCTGCGGCGGCAGGAGAAAGACAGGCTGGCCTGGAACTGCAGCGATGAGCGAGCTCCTCTCCTCCGGTCGCAGCTCCACGCGTCCTCCTCCGAAAACCGAGAGCAGAAGCCCCAGCACCAGCAGAAAACAGCAGCAGAAAGGCAAGGGAGGGGTTCAGGAAGGCTGAGCCAGTGAGCCGGGACCAGGCGGTGTCCCAGCCCCCACCAGCTCCACCCCCTGCAGGGTCTCTGTCCCTCCTGAGGAACCCCCAGACAGGGAGGTGCCGCACCCACATGGCCACAGGGCTCAGCCATTGTCTTCCTTAAGTATGGACTAATTACCATTTCTAAAGAGGAAAAAAATTCTCTAAAACCATCGACAAGATCCTATGAGATGAGGGTAAGTTTTTATTCTCACAGCTCTTTCCCAGAAGTCAGAGTCCAACAGCTGCACCAGGTCATGGCTAGCCTGAGGTGCAGGTGGCTAAATCCACAGTAGAGAATGTCTGCAGAGCCTGCTGGCATTCTAGGTCCCTGCTGCTAACTTTTCTGGGAAATAGAAAGAGGAAATGTCATCCATGAGAGAGAGTTTTCCAAATCTCACACAGGACAGACGTAAGTATCCTGTATCCTGTACTGCCTAAAGTATTGTGATCCATGGCGAATCTGGTTTATGCTTCAACATATGAGGCCAAAAGATTTTAAGTATGAAGAAAACCATATTTGGAGATTAATATATAAAGATGATCACTCACTTCAGGAAACTTAATATATAAAAGCAAAATAATTCAACATAAGATAGCAAGAAATACAGTTTTCCAGATTTAGTGCTGAAGAAATTACTATGGTGATGCTTTTAAAAGTGCAGTAATGTAATATAAATGCTTGTAACACCTGTGGAAATGTTATTTTCTGAGAACCGAGTTGCATCTAAAAAAAAATTCTAGCTAGCAACATGCTTTTTAAAAAGAAAAGGATTTTATTGTTAATGCATGTAAAGATGGAAGACATTTCCCATGTGCAATGAGTACTGAGAAGCATTCAGCTCCCAGATGGGATCAAAACAGGAATATAAACTTTAAGTAAAAAGATTTTATTTTACATTTTCATTTACCATTAGAACAAATATTTTCTTATATTCTCAACAAATGTCTTCTTATATTCTTTATATGCAAAAAGTTCTACAATGAAATAGGAAGGATGCACTAGAACAATGCAGGGATTTTACCTTTAGAGAAGTAATTTACTGTGATGGTCTTATCTGGGTGCTTCCCTCACCTACACTACCATGGCTGAGGAATGAATCACCAAACAGCTCAACACACTACCCAGTAATTCAGACTTAATGTGTTGAGTGTAAGACTGAAGGTCAACAGCTATGACAGTATATAGGCATAAATTATTACTCCATAAATTCACATCTGAGAGAATCTTATTGTGTGGCATAAGACTGGGACATGGAAATAAAAAGACCTTTATTGGCACAAATTAGAATGACCACATTTCTTATAAATTAATGGAGAATTCTGACCTTTTCAAACCTCTGTGAGAGCATAGTGAAGCATTTTTTGCTCTAAATTATGATGACATGACTCTGGATTATCTTCAGAGATACTCTGATGGAGTAGCACAGTGCTCAGTATAAATTCTACAGGCTGAGCAGTATCTGAAGAAAAATAAAGACCAGGAAACCAGAAAAAATATTCAGAGCTGTCTGAAAATATTGCTGCCTACATATCAATTGGCATGTTTGGCCTTTCTCTAGAGTACTCCAACAAAGTGAAAAAGCAAAATGAGATCTCCTATTGTTATACAAATAGTATGATTAAAACCCCTTGACTCGTGTAAAGAGATTCAATTTAAAAGTTTCAATTCATTTTAGTATTTCCTGTGTCCACACTGATATGTATAATAGAATATTCTGTTATAGGGTTTTATCTGTTTAAGGTTTTTGTGAATATCGTGGCCTCTTCTTTTTCTATTCCTCAGTGTTTATATATCAATGGGACTTGACTGTATTCACTTTCATGTTTTTAACAGAACTGCACTGAAAGCTGTTAGATGATAAAAAAAAAAATATGTACCAACTTGATTTTGACAAGTAAGATTTACACTCCTTTTCTTTGAAGAAGGAACAGAACATTTGTAACAAAATGCTGTTCTTTGGCAATAGATGATGCTTCAGTATTGACTGCATCTGTGCTGAAAATGGCTGAAAAGTGCAGGTGTCTGCTGCCTTAGCCTCCTAAACAAGGAAGAAACACAATACATATCAGAAGGAGACAGTTATATTCAGTATTCATTTTTCCTTCAGCTTCTGAAGACAGTCTACAGCATTCAAGTGGGGCCACTGTCTGAAAAAGAAGTCACCCAAGGCTTGAGTCCTGTCAGACCTATGAACTGATATCAAACAATATGATGTCCTGTCCTTAGGTCTGGACTTAATCGTAACTTGCTTTACTTTTCTAATACTCCAACAGTAGCATTACATGTAGACCTTCAAAAGGTGACTAACATCTGGAATTTTGCTTCCTCTGGCAATGAGCCACCTGGCCAGTGGGCTAAGATGGCTACAAATGCACAACAGACTGAAGCATGCACCACTGGAAGATTATTTGTCCCCTGGTAACTATGAGCCTAGCTCCTGGAGCAGATTCAGCTCTATCCAGACACACAATATACAATATGTATATTATACACACAATATAAATTTTAACAATCTAGCTGCTTGTTACAAATGCAGATCTTGCCAGCTGTGCCCTATGGGGAGCTGATTTTCTCACCCTAACTTATATGTCTTTATTTGGATAGTTCTCTTTCCTTCATTGACTGTATTAGCTATGTATTGCTGTTGGACTGCACCAGGAGCTCAGACATAATTAGTTCACATGCAATTGTCTGCACTGCAGACACATAAACACAGGTGATGGAATCCCAGCCACCTTGGTTCAGTCAATATTGGCCAGCACCTACAAAAAAGACAAAATGAATTGAATTATCTCCCAGGTAGGGTAGACTAGGGAGCAGAGCAAATATTGAACCACTCTGTGTTTTAAACATGACAAGTTTTTTCCTCTTTTGTATGAAACAAAATTGTTTCCTGAACACTTAGGTGGTATCGTTTTATTGACATAAGCAAGAGACTATCATGCACAAGAACTGAAAATATATTTTCTATTCTTAGCAATGCTTAAACTAAGAATTGACCTCTTGTAATTTCTGCTTTCTAAGATTCTTAAGCTGTTCCCTAAAGAAGCAGTATTGCCCCCCAAAAACTTGTATCAATGAAACTGAGAGTATTCTTTAAATATGAGAACACAAATTTATAGTTTAACTTGGTAACATTTACTGCAACTTTGCAATTTGGAAAGTGATCTTAGTTGTTTTGTTTGAGACAATGAAGTATCTAAGTAGCTGCCTGACCCATTCCTCATGGGACATATTTTGACTTTATTGTATAAATAGATTAAAATGTCATATCCCTCAGCATTCATGTATGAGGTTTCAACAGGAGACTTTCACTTAAGTGGTGCCATAGTTTAAAAAGCATAAAGTTTCAAAAGTGGGACTGTAGGACAAGAGATTAGGTTTCTCAGACATAGAGCATGGAATGTCTCTGTTATGCTTTATTTTTGACTTTTTGAATTTTTGCTTAGTGATATTAAACAGCATATAGATCTTTCCAGAGGTCCTGTCTGCATGTGCATAATGGTTTCTGTGTAAATATCTGAACCTATCCCAATATAATATTGTGCAATTTTAACGGAAGAATATTCATCTGCCCAGTAGCTGTTCTGGGACATTTAATTATCTGCTGTAACACAGATTTCCTCTGCAGCTTTGGGCAAGACACTCATCTCTATGATTTAATGTGCTACCTGTAAAATGGAAATAATATTTCTTTCCTGCAGAGTAATTTTGAGGCATCAAAACTGTGAGACTTTCACACTGAGAATATTTTTACATGTCTGATCTACAGCTACCTGACACTTCCCAGTGTAGAATACACTTTACTGGGAAGAAAAAAAAAAATGTACAGATAGCTTTATATCTCATTTTTAGAGTGATTAAGTTCATCCTCTCAACATTAATTTATGATAGATTTTAATGCAATTTCTCAAATTCAATTACATATTAAAACAAAGCAAAACAAAACAGAAAACCCTCCCAAACCACCAAAATCCCCAGACTTTTGTCTGGATGGTCAGTAAGGTTAAGAATTTAAGAGCAGTAATGCAGACTTTTATGATGCAAAACCTTAATACCTCCAAGCATTGAAAGACTCTGAGGAATTGGACTTTTGAAGGGCACAAAACAGGAATGATTTTAGAAAAGGATTTCACAGCTCTTTACTCAACAACAAAATAATATGAAAATGTATTGCAGGTACTGGAATAGCACATAAAGATTGATTCAAATCTGCAAACAGATTTCACATTCAGGAGTGGAAATAGACATACTACAGCAGTCTGTACCAATAGCTACTTAGGAATGTGGATAGAAAGATATGCTATAAGAAAATTAATTCCAGGTGAATACTCCTAAGCTGTTTCATCTTGTCATACCAACACACAGAGCTATCTTCTTAACTTCTGTACATCAAGCCACACAACTACTTTTTCCTCACACATAATCTGAAGTTCCCTCTTCTTACTCCTCATCCTGTCTCTGCCAGTTGCATCCCACAGTTTTTCTATAGTTCTGCCTTCTCTTTACCTTTGCTTCTAGTTCTTTCATTTATTATTTCATTCTCATCTCACCACACTTGATATGAGCTTATTTTTATGCTTCTCCAGCACATTCCATTGACATAATCAAAAGCTAGGCTGAACTTTTACAGAGTTCAGCAGAGAATCATCCATATCAATAAAAGAGAAGTTTTGCTCAATTCTTCCATCCCTGAAATGTTCCATTTCTCTGTAAATCTGGTGCTCCTGTTTAGACAGATCATGGCTTTGGTGAATTAATTTACCAAATTCTTAGAACTGTGATTATACATGTGCTCACTTGATACTTAATTTTTCTAAGCAATTGAAAATGACATTTTATAATGAAAAATGTCAAACAGACTTTGAAACAGACATTATTTGCTACACTTTCTTCTAAGATAAAGCAGTATGCAATATGGAGTTCATGATTTTACTTTTAGGGAATTATGCCCTATTTGGCAAATGGAGGTAGGAGTATCAGCTTGCTGAGGACTGAAAACACAGACCACAAGCATGTGTTGTTGAATGTAGCTCCCAGGGCTGCATATAGGCACAGAGCAGCCTGAAAACTGCTTCTGTTTTGAAAGAGAGAAGCGAAAACAACCAGAAGATGCTACTGACAAGAAAGATAAAAAGAATAGAATGTATGCATGTGTATTTTTTGGCAGTTTTTGAATTTCTACCTACAGTAACTCAATATAGTTTTTAATTGTTGATCAAAAATCAAGAACTTGAAATTTTTGCATGGAGAAATATTATCAAGTTTGTGATACTTCACCAAGAAAAAGTAATTCCAGATTCCAATATTACATTTTATATTACATTTATATTGCTAAAAGACAACTATTCAGTTGCTCAAAATTTATGAAAATCCATCTTTTGATTAAAAATCTGTATGTGACTCCTTGAAAATACTTGTGGGAAATCCATCAGAAAGTCACTCTTTGCTTGGAAGATTGTGTCTAATAGATTTTGTTCAGTTTCTCAAGAGTAATGAAGCTTTTTTCTGTTTGACAGAGTGTTGTCATCACTCAGTCAGGTTCTAATAAAAAAATATTTTCAAGGTACTCCATTCAATCAAGACAAACTACTCTTGTCCATGCTTTCATCACAAGCAATTGATTTCTCTTTATTCCAAACTTCCTTCTAATGACTTTCATTATATAAGAAGCAGCATACATGCATCAGGCAGTCTGTTCATCAAGATTTTTTTTCTTCTCCTTTTTCACTGCCAAACTGTCAACCCATTAGTTTTCAGGTTTGAAACTTTGCTTACTGAAGTTAATGCATCACCTTATTCATCCGATTTATTTCCCACTCGCATATTAGCTCAGTCTCACAGTTTTATGCTCCCTCTGTGTTCTTTCCTCCAGGTCCTTTTCTTCTGAGTTTAATCAGAGATTTCTGGTACCTACACTTTTGGAAATTTTCTTATCCTATAATACTATGTGAAGTTATGTGATTGAGTAAAATCTCCTCAGAGGCATGTAGATGACCCATGCAGCAATGAGACCCTATCATGTATATCAGAAGGTGGAATCTATGTCCCAGTTTTAACCTCAGTTTCACTTAATATGTAGTTCTGAGGAAATCATTAAGGGAGGCAGTGGTAAGAACAGCTTTTGTACAGGATTGAGGAAATGTTCTTTCAAGGGCCTACATCTTACATCATGTGAGGCAGCACATGCAGACGAATTTAGAAAAGAAAATTAATTTCCTTCCAAAATTTTTACCTCAATTGCAAAATCTAAGTTACTGTACTATTTTTTTCCCCAGAACAAAACAATAATACCATATGTGTTTACATAAATCCTATATTTTAGGAAAGTCACTTATTTAAACATTTGCCGACATATAAATGCACATCTTAAGTTTCAATATTTAGTGCAAACATTGATAAAATATTGTACACAGAACTAATATCTCTGATATTTAAGGAATGATTTTGGCATAGGAAAGGAATCTGACACTCAAACGTATCTGATGATTTTTTTTCACTTAAAAAGAAGGACTTTGCACATATGGAAAATGTGTTATTTAAAGGGCTATAAGACAGAAACTCGTCTGCAACAATCATTGTATTTGAAAATTTTAGTGGCCTTGTACAGGAGGGTGAAATTGTTGGTGGATAAGGGAAGAGCACTTGCTCATAGCATTTGGCACTGTCCTGCATGACATCCTTGTCTGTGAACTGGAGATACACGGATTATCCCCTTGGTAGATAAGGAATTGGCTGTATGGTCACATGTAAAGAATTGCAGACAAATCTCAATATCCAAGTGGAGACGAGTGATGAGTGGTGCTCCTCAGAGATCCTTATTGGGGCCAGTGCTGTTTACTATCTGTGTTGTTGACATGGACAGTGAGATTGAGTGCACCCTCAGCAGATTTATTGACAATCCCAAAATCATGAAGTTCAACGAGGCAAGTGCAATGTCCTGGATGTGGGTCAGGGCAATCCCAGTCACAAATCCCAAACTGGGCAGAAAATGAACTGAGAGCAGTTCTGCAGAGAAAGACTTGGAGGGGGAATCTGTAAAGAAACACAAAATNTATTTTTTGGCAGTTTTTGAATTTCTACCTACAGTAACTCAATATAGTTTTTAATTGTTGATCAAAAATCAAGAACTTGAAATTTTTGCATGGAGAAATATTATCAAGTTTGTGATACTTCACCAAGAAAAAGTAATTCCAGATTCCAATATTACATTTTATATTACATTTATATTGCTAAAAGACAACTATTCAGTTGCTCAAAATTTATGAAAATCCATCTTTTGATTAAAAATCTGTATGTGACTCCTTGAAAATACTTGTGGGAAATCCATCAGAAAGTCACTCTTTGCTTGGAAGATTGTGTCTAATAGATTTTGTTCAGTTTCTCAAGAGTAATGAAGCTTTTTTCTGTTTGACAGAGTGTTGTCATCACTCAGTCAGGTTCTAATAAAAAAATATTTTCAAGGTACTCCATTCAATCAAGACAAACTACTCTTGTCCATGCTTTCATCACAAGCAATTGATTTCTCTTTATTCCAAACTTCCTTCTAATGACTTTCATTATATAAGAAGCAGCATACATGCATCAGGCAGTCTGTTCATCAAGATTTTTTTTCTTCTCCTTTTTCACTGCCAAACTGTCAACCCATTAGTTTTCAGGTTTGAAACTTTGCTTACTGAAGTTAATGCATCACCTTATTCATCCGATTTATTTCCCACTCGCATATTAGCTCAGTCTCACAGTTTTATGCTCCCTCTGTGTTCTTTCCTCCAGGTCCTTTTCTTCTGAGTTTAATCAGAGATTTCTGGTACCTACACTTTTGGAAATTTTCTTATCCTATAATACTATGTGAAGTTATGTGATTGAGTAAAATCTCCTCAGAGGCATGTAGATGACCCATGCAGCAATGAGACCCTATCATGTATATCAGAAGGTGGAATCTATGTCCCAGTTTTAACCTCAGTTTCACTTAATATGTAGTTCTGAGGAAATCATTAAGGGAGGCAGTGGTAAGAACAGCTTTTGTACAGGATTGAGGAAATGTTCTTTCAAGGGCCTACATCTTACATCATGTGAGGCAGCACATGCAGACGAATTTAGAAAAGAAAATTAATTTCCTTCCAAAATTTTTACCTCAATTGCAAAATCTAAGTTACTGTACTATTTTTTTCCCCAGAACAAAACAATAATACCATATGTGTTTACATAAATCCTATATTTTAGGAAAGTCACTCATTTAAACATTTGCCGACATATAAATGCACATCTTAAGTTTCAATATTTAGTGCAAACATTGATAAAATATTGTACACAGAACTAATATCTCTGATATTTAAGGAATGATTTTGGCATAGGAAAGGAATCTGACACTCAAACGTATCTGATGATTTTTTTTCACTTAAAAAGAAGGACTTTGCACATATGGAAAATGTGTTATTTAAAGGGCTATAAGACAGAAACTCGTCTGCAACAATCATTGTATTTGAAAATTTTAGTGGCCTTGTACAGGAGGGTGAAATTGTTGGTGGATAAGGGAAGAGCACTTGCTCATAGCATTTGGCACTGTCCTGCATGACATCCTTGTCTGTGAACTGGAGATACACGGATTATCCCCTTGGTAGATAAGGAATTGGCTGTATGGTCACATGTAAAGAATTGCAGACAAATCTCAATATCCAAGTGGAGACGAGTGATGAGTGGTGCTCCTCAGAGATCCTTATTGGGGCCAGTGCTGTTTACTATCTGTGTTGTTGACATGGACAGTGAGATTGAGTGCACCCTCAGCAGATTTATTGACAATCCCAAAATCATGAAGTTCAACGAGGCAAGTGCAATGTCCTGGATGTGGGTCAGGGCAATCCCAGTCACAAATCCCAAACTGGGCAGAAAATGAACTGAGAGCAGTTCTGCAGAGAAAGACTTGGATGTGTGATCTGTAAAGAAACACAATATGACCAGGTAACAGGTTTTCAGACCAGAAAGCCAACCATATCTTGGGATGCATCAACAGAAACTTGGCTAACAGGTCAAGGGAAGTGGTTCTCCCTCTCTGCTCTCCATATGGAGTGCTGTGTTCAGCTCTGGGGCCACCAGCAAAGGAGGGATGTGGATCTCTTGGAATGAGTCCAGAGGAAGGCCATGAAGATAATCAGAGGGCTAAGAAGACAGACTGAGAGAGCTGGGGAAGTTCAGCCTAGAAAAGATAAGGCTCTGGAGAAACCTTAGAGAATCCTTCCAGTACCTAAAAGGGGCCCAAAAGAAGTTGGAGAGTTTTGACAAGGGCATGTAGTGATAGAACAAGGGGGAATGGCTTCAAACTGAAAAAGAATAGGCTTACATTAGATATAATGAAGAAATTTTTACTCTAAGGATGGTGAAGTACTGGACTAGGTTGCCTAGAGAAGCTGTGGGTGTCCCATCCTTGGAAGTGTTTAAGGCCACTTTGGATGGGTCATTGAACAACCTGTTCTGGCTGAAGGAGTCCCTGCCCACAGCACTGAGGTTGGAACTAAACGGCCTTTAAGGTCCCTTTCAACACAAACCATTCTGATTCCATATTTCCATGATATTGAGCCATTACATCAGACTAGGAAATTCTGCTCAATTTTGTTTTATGTCTGTAAACATAAATGTGTTCCTTCTATAGTTTTAATCAGGGCCAAAGTCTGTCTTCTTTTGCAATATTACAAAAAGGACATTTAATGTTAATCTTTATGAAACTGCAGTATTGAATTCATTTCAGGGCATTCCCTCATAGGATTGAATAAAGTTTTAAAATTATAAAAACTGATTCTCTTTGTAAGAAATCTATGGATTTATAGTACAGCTGCAATGGCATGCCAGCAAGAGTGAATTCAATCCTAATTTGCAACAATAACAATGTCAAAATGATTATCAGGGGATCATTATTCTTTTACTTTTTCTGTCTGTTGTAGTCAGAGGTCACATTTTATTTGCTGCTCAGTAACTTCCTCAATCATTATTAGAAAAGATGATGTTATAAACTATTAATTTTGACCAGCTGAAAGAGTTTCTTTTTAACAACTTCCAATTACTCTTTATTCCACTCTCAACTTGTAGAAGATAACGTATTAATTTCCTTTTATCCTCAGTGATAGCAAGACTCTGTTTTACAGTGCTTAGCAGTTAGATTGAATCATAGTAGTAAAAATGGTGGAGATTCATTAAATTGCTCAATTTATTTCCACAAAAAATTATAATTTTTAGGAATGATACAAAGTGATATAATACAAATGATACAAATGATAGAATGGTTTGAGTTGAAAACAGCCTTTAAAGATCATCTAGTTCAACCATCTGTACTGGCCAGGAATATCATTCACTAGATCAAGTTGCTCAAAGTCCAGTCCAGCCTGACTTTGAACTCTTTTGATGATCCAGCATTCAGAGCTTCTCAACAGTCTCATCACCTGTATTGTAAAAATTTCTTCTGTATGTGAAATCTAAACCTACTCTTAGTTTAAAGTCTATCTCTAATCATCTCCCTATCTTTCACATATTTCAACATGTCCTCCAGAAAAATCTGTTCCATGATGTTATTGGGCATGGAGGTGACAATGATTGGTCCATACTTACCAGGATCCTCCTTCCTTTTTACCCTTTTTAACCCTTTTTACTCTTTTTTAGCCTTTTTAGAAAGAAGTGTAATGATGCATCTTTTCAAAATGTGTGAATAAAAAGTTTAACTGTTCAAAATACACTCATCATCAACCTCAAATGTTTCTCTTGTACTCAATTTTTTCAATTTTTGAATGTCTAATTAGCGTAATACATTTAGAAAACAAAGCAAAAATATCCAATTAAGCATCTGGCTACAAAAAACTTTCAGTGATCAATTTCTTCATTATGACAACTTAATTTAATTATGCTTTGCATGCTTATTCACTGTCATGTAATAAAGATGTGAATTATTAGATATGCTGTTTATCTCTCTGAGATTTCTTTTAATAGTCATCATGTTTCTAAATGCAGTTTTGCTGCTTACTGTTAAAAGTCCCATCAACAGAACAGCATTTGTACCATGGGTCATATACTCTGCTTGAACTTTGAATGTAGAGTAGCTGGCATACTTGATGAAAAGTGTTTTAAGTGCAAATGCTTGTCATAAAATGCATCGTGATCAGTGAAATACAAAACATTCCACTCTGCACATATTTATACTATAATATATGGAAATCAAAATCAGGAGCAAGCTGAACTTAGCAAATAAATTGACTGATATCCAAATATTTAACACAATCTTTTAAAATAAAATAACTGTTCTTCATATTAACCAAAGCCAATCAGTTATGCCTCAAAACACTGAGACATTCACTGTTTCTACCATCATCTATGTTCTATTTTTTCAACCCAAAGTCTTGTCACTGTTCAAAAGTATGTCTGAGCATTTCAACAGTCTTGTGACTCATGTTTTCACTAACCTGTACTACATTTTTGACCTGCTTTTGAGAACATTCCCTGTCCTTCCAAGCGATTAGCTTACATTTATCATGCTTTTGGCCAGCCTCCTCTAATGTGGACAGATTGTGCCCACAAACAACTGTAGACAGGGCAATAGTTGGGTCAAAATCTATATTTGTCTATTCACACACATATTGGGCTTTCAGTCATGCCAAAAAATCTAGATATGACACTTGAATTCTTCCCACACACATGTTACAGAAATATATTTCTTAGGAATGCCTTTGATATCACAAATCCCGCTTGATACTGTTTTAGACACAACTGAAGACCCATCAATTTCAGAAGATTTCAGATTCAAGTTTTCATGTTATCTAGATTTAAGAGGACAAATATTTGAAAATGTAAAGTCTATCTGCTAAGCAACAGCTATATCCTGGATAATGGTTGTCAAGATAATATATGTGTATCTGGCATGTAAATGTATCCAATAAAAACTTACTGAAATTCTGAAAAGCATAGTTGACATAACATGGGGTAAAACATGCTACTTATCATCATAGTATATTAGTCAAAAAGAAAGGAAACACTGACAGATGAGTAAAATGCATACTACAACTAATTAACAGTCATCTAGAATGATTTCGAAATTAATCATGATAAATTCAGCTCTTTCAATGACAGTAAGGAAGTTGGAAATTAAGACTAGCATGTAATCTAGGGGGTTGTCTGTGAGGTTCTTGATATTTTTAGAAATCAGTGGCCCTTTGACTATTATCATAGTTTGTTAAGTGGTAGTGAAGCACTATCAAGAATGGCTGTTATATAGTGATGTCATATTTTCTCTGTCTGCTGAGGTGTTTTCCTTTCTTGAACCCTTTCCTCTATTAACAAACCCATACTGTGTTTTGATTTTCTAGTCAAGCAATAGTAGACATGACTGCATGCAAAAGAACTGCATTTATAGTATATAATTTAAGACTTCTTATTTTAAGAATTTTAGTCCAACACAACTGGGGAAGTGGAAAAGAAATCCCATGATTTTTAGAGGTTTTGATGAATTACTATGCGAGTTCATGCAAGTCTTCAAGTTTGCACAATCTACACCAGTCTTTTTGTCAGATGAGGTCTTAATATTTCTACTTCCATTCAAATGATGAGAAGCAAACAATTATTCAATTGTTTTCAATTCAGTGATAAACTGCATTGTCACATTCATTACATTATTGCAATTGAACAGACAAATTATACTGTGGTGAACAGGTGAAAAAATCAATACATTTCTATCCTTTGTTACTATATCACAAATGGGAAAACCAGCTGCATTACTTCATAGCCAAATAATGAGCTGTAAGAAAATGTGTGTTTAAAGACATGACCATAGCACAAGAATGTAATCAGGAATTATTAAACATGCCTGATTTGCCCTTGTTCTGGGTCCTCTACACAGATAAGCAAAATTAATATAACAATGAAAAAAACAGGAACAATGATCATAAAATATGCTGAGTTGGAAGGTATCCATCAGAATCATCAAAATCCAACTCCTGTTCTTTCTGCAGGACATCCCAAGAATCACACTGTGGGCTTGAGTGTGTTGTCCAAATGTTTCTTGAACTCTAACAGTATTGGTGCTGTGACCACTTCCCTGGGAACACTGGTCCAGTGCTCAACCATCCTCTGGGGGAAAAACCCTTTTCCTAATATCCAACCCAAACCTCACCTGACTTCATATTGTTTCCTCAAGTCCTGTCACAGGTCATGAAAGTGAAGAGATTGGTACCTGCCCCTATGTTTCCTTTTGTGAGGGTGTTGAAGACTGCAGTGAGTTGTCCCCTCAGTCTCCTCTTCTCCAGGCTGAAAAGACCAAGTGACCTCAGCCACTCCTCATGTTGCCTCCCCTCAAAAGGCCCTTCACTATCCTCTTGGCCCTCCTTTGGATGCTCTCTATGAGCTTAATGTCATTTTTATATTGTGGCATCCAAAACCTCACATAGGTCTCAAGGTGAGGCTGCCCCAGCTCAGAGCAGAGTGGGACAATCTCCTCCCTTGCCTGGCTGGTGTCTGATGCACCTGAGGACACACTTCGCCCTCCTGGCTGCCAGGGCACTGTTGGCTCATGTTCAACTTGCCATTGACCAGGGACCCCAGGTGCCTCTCCATAGCACTGATTTCCAGCATCTTATTCCCCAATCTACCAGGATTGCTCCATTACATGTATAAAATCTGGCCCTTACCCTCATTAACCTTCGTATGGTTGACGATTGCCCATCTCTCTAATTTGTCAAGACATCTCTGCAGAATCTCTCTGCCCTTGAGGGAGTTGACAACTCCTACCTGTTTAGTGTAATTGGCAAACTTGGTTAGTGTTCCATTGAGTTCTGCATCCAAGTCATTTGTGAAGATATTGAAGAGCACAGGGTTGAGAATGGAGCCCTGTGAAAACCCATTAGTGACAGGATGCCAGCTGATGTCACCTCATCCACTGTAACCCTTTGTGCCTGATCCATGATCCAGCTGCTCACCCATCACATGATGTGGTTTATCCAGCTGTGTGCTAGACATTTGGTCCAGAAGGATACTGTGAGAGATGGTATCAAAAGCTTTTTTGAAGTCCCAAAAGATTGCATCTACTGGCTTTCCTACATCATTTAGGTGGGTTAACCTGTCAGAGAAGGAAATCAGATTTGACAAGAAGGACCTTTCCCCTCATGCAGCTGTGCCTGCTGTGATCAATGACTGCATTGTCCTCCAGGTATTTTTCAATACTTCCTAGAACAATCTTTTCCAATCCTTTACCCAACACTGAATTGAGGCTGACAGACTTGTAGTTTTTGTGATTCTCCTTCTTCTCCTTCTTGTAAATCGGGACAACGTTCTCTGTCTTCTAGTCAGTTGGGACCTCTCAAGATTCCCTAGACTGACCAAAAATCACTGAGAGAGGCCTTGCAATGACATCAGGATTCTCGGATGTATCTTATCAGGGCACCATAGATTTGTAGGGATCCAGCTGGTGCAACAGATCCCGTACAAATTCAGGATCAACTGAGAATTGATCATTCTCATAGCCATGAGTCCTCCAGCTCAGGGCACTGAGATGTCCTTGGTCTGTCATCTGTGTTGAAGACAGAGGCAAAGAAAGCATTAGACAGCTATGCCTTGTCTATGACCCTATTTTTGAGATACCAATACTCATTCTGTAATGGGCAGATACACTGCCTTTTGCAATTAATATTTTTGGAAAAACTCTTTTTATTGTCCACACATTTCTGGACAGCATCATCTCCAGCCAAGATTTGGTTGCACAAATTTTCACCCTATGCTTTACCTCAGCAATATACCTTATGCAGAACCCTGTGGGGTTTTTTCCTTTCCCTGATAACCATTACAGATGTGCATTGTTCTGCTCAGAAATACAAGATCTGCGTAAATGCAGATAAACCAATTCCAAAACTAAATGAAGATAACTCACTTTTTGAAAATAAAATGCAAACTTAATAGTACTGAAAACCAACATCAACATGGGCAAAATACTCCATATGTTCCTGAAGGTCTATTTAAAAAATTACCTTATCTCAAGACTGACCATACCTTTTTGTGAAAAAGTATCAATAGAAACATTATATAATGAAGAAGGGAGAGTCTACATTTAATTCAAGTAATTCTTCATCTAATCCAGGGAAGATTCAAGTCTTCTAGGCTTTTTGGACAAATAGCATCAAGAGCTAAGAATTTCATAACCTAACAAAAAAAATTGTAGCCATCCACTCATATTAATATGCTAAGTTTTACACCATAAATAAAAGTTGTAATTTATTAAAATAAGAAAGATATTCTATAGATAATCTTTACAGATACTGTGTATGACAGTGTTCAGACAGTTCACAGGGTCTGTTGTACATCCCATAAATCTCTGACATTTTGCCAGTACAGCAATATACTTCAGCTAGGGTTTGAAATCAGTCCCTGAGTAGCACAACCCACTGTGTCAAAGTAATTATTTTTAATGAGTTTATGCATTTTGCATTGTGCTAGCCATTCCTTGTCATGCTATTGGATTATTAATGCAATAGGAAAGAGGCTATTAATCTTGGTAATAAAATGTTTGAGTACAGAATGAACAAACTTATGTGTAGCAGAAACCATACAGAAGTTAATGGGCCAAATTTAGCATTGGCTTAATTCCACTCAAATCGCTGGAAACAAGCCAGGTCTCACTCTGAGTTAATGACTTTTGTACCATGTTAGTGAATTTCTGTCATACCTCTGACTCGGTATAATTTATTGTGTTTTAAACAACAAATGGCATTCCCTGCTGAGTGCGCTACTGGTTGTTGTCTCAGCTATTCATGTAAAAGTCATTGAGATGATACTGAAGTGCTTTTCATCCATGTACATGGTGACAAAGCAAATACCTAGTGTGAAAAGGATATTTTATTGAAGTATCAATTGTGATGAATAGGAACAAATATTAACCATTAGTAACCACAGATTCTGTGAAAAAGTAATTTGTCAATGCAGTTGAAAAAAACCCACACACAACTAAGAGAACAACTTTTAACCACTTTGTAAAGAATTATGGTCACTTTATAAAGAATTAATAATCACCTGCTCAACTTTACCTGTGGTAAATAGTAATACATTATGGGAGTAATTTACATTAAATAAATAGTTAAATGGCTAATGAGGAAAACTTCTGCCTAATTACTTAATGAACAGGCATGAAAATATTTTAAGTGGACTAAACACTCAGTGAACCATCATCTTTTGTGACAAGACCTGTCTAAATTCTATAGAGGGTAAAAGAAAATTCCCTGCCTTTTCTGTCATAGGAAGAAATAAATTATATAATTTTTCCCAAATAAACGATCAATTTCTTCTCTGGACAATCTGTTCCAATGGATCACCATTCTCATGATTAAAAAAAAAAAATCTTCCTTATATTCAATATGAATCTACTCTCTTTCCATTTAAAAACATTGCCCCTTTTTTTGTCACTAGATGTCTAGCAAAATTTCTTTATCTGTATTTCTTGTAGTGCCCCTGTAAGTATTCAAAGACCCCAATAAGGTCTTCCTGGAGGGTTCTCCAGGCTGAACAACCCTTATTCTCCCAGCCTCATTTCATAGGAGAGTTTCTCCAGCTCTCTGATCATTTTTGTGCCCTTCCTTTGGAACTACTCCAACAGGTCTATGTCTGTTTTGTGTTGTAGATCCTAGAACTGGGTTTTTGCTCCAGGTAACATTTCATGAGCTGGATTCAAGAGGGAGAATTTCGCTCCATGACCAGCTGGCTACATTTCTTTTATGCACCCCAGGATATGAGGGCTTTCTGAGCTTCAAGGGCACTTTGATGATTCATACATAATATTTTATCTCCCAATATCCCCAAGTCCTTCTCCGTAGGGCTACTCCCCATCAGTTAATCACCCAGTTCGTATACATATTTGGGATTGCCTGACCCTGATTCAGGACCTTGAAATTTGCCTTGTGGAACTTCATGAGGTTTACATCAGCCCACTCCTCAAACTGGTCAAGAGTCCTCTGGACTGCATCCTTTCACTCAAGTCAATCACTTGTACCATTCAACTTGTGTCACTTGCAAACTTGCTAAAGGTGCACGCCATTTCATTATCTATGCCACTGATGAAAATATTTAATAGCACTGGTCCCAGTACACATCCCTGAGGAGCACCATTCACTACTGGTGTGCACTTGGACATTGAGATGTCAACTGTAACACTTTGAATGGGACCATCCAGCCAATTCCTTATCTAACAGTTCTTCAGAGCCCTGTTAGAAGCAAGAATTTTTTGAGGGACCATATGAGCAGCCTTATAGAGGTCCAAGTAAATGACATTTCTAGCTCTTCCCTTGTCCAAGGATGCAGTCATTCCATCATTGAAGGCCATGATTACTCAGGCATGGTTTGCTATTGGTGAAATCATCTGGGCTCTCTCTAACCACCCCCCTGTTTTCCATGTGTTTCAATATCTCTTCCAGGATGACCTGTTTCATGATGTTACTGGATCCAAAAATGAGCCTTGCTGATCAGTAGTTCCCAGGATCCTCCTTACCATCCTTTTTGAAAATGTGTGCAATATTCCATTTCCTTCAGTCATTGGGGGTACCACCTAACTGCCATGACTTTATAGAAGTCATTCAGCATGCTTTTATGAATCCTGGAGTTTTGCAAACACAAATATTCAGAAGATGCTCATAGAATTTGAAGCAGAAAATGTGGAAACCATTGTTCTTTTACATTGTCTATCAAATATTATTTTCAGTTATTCGTATTATTTTTATTATCTTATAGATAATAAAACTTGTGAAGAAAGTTTTTACATACAAAAGAAATTCACGTGTCATGTGCTTTTTATTGGCCTTTTCATAGGCAATGCTGCCAAATATGCAGACACGTTCATAAAGAAAGCTACTTCTTTGCTTCATAGAACAAAACAATTATGTTTGCAATAAATACAGCCAATGACCCTTTACATTGTGAACAGGCAGCTCTGTTTTTTTCAGGGTTGTCAATCTAAATCTTCTTATTAATCTTGCTTTTGTATATTCAATTACTAACTCAGCTTCACATCATTTCACTTGGTCTTTTAAATTCAATTTAATGGAACTTTTATGAATATATTTCTTGTCTTTAAAAAGAAAAAAGTTATTTTCTATTTATCTCTTCAATAAGAAATTACAGGTAAGTTGAAAGTGCATTTCAGGGAAGATGCAGATTCCATCAGGCATCACATAGGGCGATGATAAATTACAGATAAAATTACAACACAAGGTTGCAGGTTTGCAATCCACTACTACCTTTAATGTCATTTATAAAGATGTTATCAAATACATGAGGTTGGTAAGTCTAATAAGGCCTATTGCTCACTCCTTCAGCTTTATTTCAGGCAACTGATAAGCTACTCATTTTATTTTTATTTTATATAAAGAACTTCATTACTCAAGGGAACACTCTCCTGTGGCACTCTGAGTTTTCTTTGAACTGCAATATGTTACACAGCCATCTGCTTTTGCAGGAAAAGTGTGAGAGTTAATGCATTTCTTAAATAGAATTCCTGCCCAATGCATATACTTGTCTATACCATCTCTCTCCCATCCATCAGTGAGTCTCTGAAGTGTGGCACAAATTATTTCCCAGCTTCTGCCTATGTTAAATATATTAGCAGATATAGCTTTCTTGAGAGACACCTTTCATGATATTTTATCTGGCTTCTTTCCTTTCCTTAAGAAAACACAAAAGCCTATGTTCATGGTCATACAGCATCATGCCATACACCACTATGTCTTCAGCATCACACATCTTGGTCAAACAACCAAAGAATTTATTCCAGAAGACTTAATGTCAGGGATTTAACTGCAAGACTAGATCTGAAGGCTTATAAATATAATGAGTAGTTTAATTACTTTAAAAAAATTTTTTTTGAGGTCATCACCTTTTTTCTGTTGAGAAATTCAAAGATGTAATTCAGTAAGGGTTCATGGTGGGATGTGAAACCTTCCTTTGTTTATGAACTAAGATAACAAGTTTGTTTCTCTCCACACTGGGCGGTCCTACTCATACAAACTATTCACAGTTCTATTCAGATTCTTTCTCCAGAAAATTCTTCATGCTACTCTTTAATTCAGTTTTGTGTGCCACAATATAAAAATGACATTAAGCTCTTACCATCCAAAGGAGGGCCAAGAGGATGGTGAAGGGCCTTGAGGGGAAGCAACATGAGGAGTGGCTGAGGTCACTCAGTCTTTTCAGCCTGGAGGAGACTGAGGGGAGATCTCCTTGCAGCCTTCAGCATCCTCACGAGGGGAAACAGAGGGGCAAGTATCAGTCTCTTCACTCTTGTGACCAGCGACAGGACTTGAGGAAACAACATGAAGCTGAATCAGGGAAGGTTTAGGTTGGACATCAGGAAAAGGTTTTTTCTCCTAGAGGGTAGTTAAGCACTGGAACAGGCTTCCCTGGAAAGCACCAATTGGTCATGGCATCAATCCTTTCAGAGTACAAGAAACATTTTGACAATACACTCAGGAACAAGTGTGACTCTTGGTCCTGTATAGGGCCAAGTGTTGGACTTTGATGATGCTTCTGAATCCCTTCCAACTCAGCATATTTTATGATTTTATGAAAATTTGTTTTTCTGTCACTATTTCTAGAATCTTAGAACTATAAAATATCTGGGGTCTGGAATGCATCTCAAAGACCATCTAGTCCAAATCCCCATTGCCATATGCAGGGACACTTCCCACTAGACAAGGCTGCTCCAGGATTTATCTAACCTGGCTTTTAACACTACCAGTGTTGGGGCTTCAAAAATTTAGTTAAAGATTAACGGTTTCAGTTTCAACCATCCTCCACATTGAACTACCACTGCAATGTGTTTATAATGGATATTTCAGAAGTTAACATTATACAGATATTATCTATTTTCTTTGGAGTATCAAAAGTTTTACACAGAAAACAGACATCACTTATTAGTTTCAAAACATATTAATTACCATATGTTTATGAATTTTTTCTATTATTTTCATGTTACGATGGCTTTCTTAAAATGCTAAGAAAACACACTACACTTAAAAGATATTTGAAGTTAAAATCCTTGATTTACTTCTGCATGTGCTCTGAACTTCCCTGCTTCTTCATTTCAGCTGAATCCAGTGATCCTGACAAATTGCACACTTGTCTCATAGGCAAGAAATTATACATCTGTTCAAAAAAGAGATAAAAGTAATGGTAGAACATTGTAAGTCTTGCCAATTCATCTGAGGTATTAGTGGGATCATCTTTAAAGAGCAAGTGATCATACTAGCTTAGTATTATTTAATCCCTGGAAGAGTCAGGATTTGGAAATACTCACATCCAAGTCTTTTCACTAAAGTCTGATCACAGACAGCAGATTTTTTTTAGTCATTAATGACCTGGCTTGGTTTTGAAGCAAATTCTAGATAACAAAATCACTTTGAAGATACATGGAAAAAGCATGTATCCTGATACAAAAATTAAGCCAATATTTAGAGATCTTTGCACTTATTTAAGCTCTTATTAATTATTCAGAAACTTAACAGAAATTCCCATAAACGTCAAAAGAATTCTTTCATTTATCAGTGTCTACAGTTCTTTGATAACATCTATTAGATAGATAAATGCTGATGCCATTTGAAGAAACAGACTCACTGCTCTTGATGTGATTGAAGTAAGTAAGAAGCATTTCGCAAAGATTTAGTTAATCTATGGTACTACAGGTATTTACATTTTAAATGGAATTCAGAATTCCAAGTTTCAAACCGTGAACTTGTCTAACTAAAAAACAAAACCATTTTTAAAAATACTTCTATTTATAATCCATGTCTCTCTTGTTTTTTTTGTTCTATGCAATGAATATTTTAAAATTATCCACATACTTCCTTCTTCATTGAATATAATTTTTTAAGTTAGATAATGTTAGCACTATTCAGTCTTACTTGCATATAAAACTATGAAAAGCGTATTAAAACATAAACATATAAAAATGGTTTATCTAAAAATTAATGCCCAAGTAGTTTTCTGTTTAATGCTAACGTCCTCAAATACACATAAAAGGAAGACTGAGCTCTCTCAGAAGACTATGAACTCACTGCACTTCACTGTAATGCAATACAAACACACATATAAGGCACAGATAGTAAGAGCTGTCAAATTTATTAATTTAAAAGATGTTGGCTTCCAGTCATTAATTTAAAAATTATGTCAATTATTTTCTCTAAAGTACCGCATCCAGCATTTCCTACTCAATTGAAAGGGCAGCAGAGGCTTAATTTCCTAACTGCTGTGGCTTTTAACTAAGTGAGAAAATGTTAACATTATAAAATACAGCCTTTTTTCAAGTCAGACACTTATTGTTCTAGTATGAGCACAACAGCCTCATCTTCTTTTTTCCCTTACTTTTATCATTTATGTTTGTATGTTTCATACTTCTAGCAGAAAGAAAACCATCTTATACAGACTTTACTCAACTCCTGTAAAAATCAGTGAAAAGTCTGTCCTTGATCTGAGGAGACTGACTCTTGTTTTTGAGCTGGATATTCCTTCTAAAACAATCATCCATTATCCTACTTCTAATAGTTTTATATTATTTGGAATTCTTATTATTTTTATGATTTTGTTGTACCCTACTTGATGCTATAGAAGTGTTGCAGGGCTTTAGTGTCCGTTTTTAGGGAATTTTTCCCATAAAAAGACTCCTAAGAAATGTTAATAAGATACTTAAGGGGAACAGTAGAAATGGCTAAGCCCGGAAGACATCTGGGTGCAGCGCCTCTCTGTCTGGGGTTTCTCGAGAAGGGACGGAGATACGGCGAGGGTTGGGGCTGGTCAGAGCCAGAACATGGACAGCTCTGGTCCCTCTCTCTTTCTCTCGGCTTCCAGAGGAGGACGCGTGTAGCTGCGGCCANTGCCTCATATAAATACTTAGTAAAGATCTGTTATTCCTATTCCCTATCTTTGCTGAGAGCCCCTTAATTTCAAAATACTACTAATTCGGAGGGAAGGGGATTTACATTTTCCATCCCAAGAGAGGCTCCTACCTTTCTTGGTAGATACCTGTCCAAACTGCAACAAGAAGATAAGCCAGTGCCCCACAGAATTCAGATACCTGATGTTTATGTCATATATTGGATAGCTCTTGTCTGTACAATTGTCATCAGAATGGATATATTATTTCAGACGCAAACAGGAAAGAAAGCGGCATTCTGTTATTTGTGCTCCTAGTTAGATGTGGAGAACTATGTGGAGAACAATGTCACAGAAAAATAATCATCCTCATCTTTGGCTTTGCCTCTTTCCAACAAAACTTCTCATTAATACAAATTCTCACATTATAGATGATAGACTTGTGTTTTCATGAAAAGGCACCACAGAGAGATGTCACTATGTTCTCTGAAATTATTGCAGTTAGTTGAGTATTGTTTTGTATTATTTCAATGAGAAGGAAAAGAATTTAATAAGTTTCTTAACTAAAATTCACAGTGAAGAAAACTTTTGGTTAGAAACACATGTAAAACATGTAAAAAGACATTTCTCTCTTCTCTGTGGATATTAACAATACTTTCCTAACCAGAAAGCTGTATACTTCATAGAGTTTAAAATTAAAAAAAATCTATTAAATTAAAAAAATTAAAAATGAGAAAGTTTTCAAGTATTTCTATCAATTATCAAGCTCATAATAAATGCAATTTTAAAATCTACCATAATGGTTGTAAAATTTTACTGTATAGTAAATATATTTATAATCTAAATGGTTCATCCTCTATCTGAAATAAGAATGAAAGCTTTTCTCTGTTGGCAGATACCAGTGGCCTCCTTCTGGCTTATGAAATATTTGAATCAGAGCTATAGGAAAAGTTAATGGGAAATGACTGTTTTTTCCCAAGAAAATTCAGGGCTGGAGCAGAGGTGATGTGATTGAAACTCTCCAGGAAAAAAATTGGTATTTGTATTTCAGGTGGAAAGAAGTCTCAGTCTTTACAATGGCAATTTGAACTCTTATTTCTCCCAAGGTATTTTCTTTCTAAGAGTTGATAACTGGAAATGGACATTAAGTAAAAATGAAAGAAAAAATCCTTTCACACAAGGTCATATTACTGTCAGTAGCATTCTGACACAGACATAAATGATATTTAAGATGGTATAAATGATATACAGAAACAACTTCAGAAACTATCAAAGAAAATGGTAAATGTTAAATGACAGATGAAAGGGTAGATTCATTTATGTGAACCGTAATTTAAATTAATTTAATATTAATGAAGATTGCAGTTCATTTAATTTGTAAATTTCTTACTGATGAGCTATAAAGGTAAGCAAGGTATCATGTGAATTCTTGTTCTCTTTTACTATATGCATAAAGAAATAATTGAAATAAATATAGCAGGAAGGCACAAGACTTTAGATACTTTTAGTAAATGCACGATCAAAAAAGTCTTAGGTTTTCTGTTGAGAATTACCATTTGTTCACACATCATCCAACCATACACCTCAGCCATAATTTTCCCA
This sequence comes from Notiomystis cincta, assembly GCA_013398075.1. Lineage (NCBI taxonomy): Eukaryota > Metazoa > Chordata > Aves > Passeriformes > Notiomystidae > Notiomystis > Notiomystis cincta. The sequence goes on along the minus strand of VZRX01023350.1, from coordinate 43,745 downwards.
AAATGGTGGCCACTCTTTATGCCTGAATTACATCCATCCAATTGGGCAAGCTACCACTACAGGACATGGAACTTCTCTGATTGTCAACTGGAGACACACATCTTTATTAGAAACCAGGTACCTTGAAGGTCATTTATGGTATGACCTACAAGAAAAAAAGTATTTTCTTTTTCAGTTTAGACCAAAAAGAAGAATAAACTCTTAAAAGTGGGGATCAGTTACATGGCCCAAATAGATTCTTAGAATGGGTCACTATTGAATTAATTCAGTGTTTGTGTTTAGTTTTGTTCTGTTATGTTAATTGTTTGGTTTTGTTATGCTCATTATTTGGTTTTGGTTTCATTTTGTTCTAAATAAATTTACTGTATGTTTTCAAAATGTACAAATTGTTAGCTGGTCAGAGACAAGTCTACAGAGGTAAGTCTACAGAAATTATTTTTTAAATCCTTTATGCATTTATCTATAGTAGATGTTCAGTCATATTCAGCACTACTGCAGAAAAAAAGTGTTAGTACATTAAAAAAGAAATTAGCTAAATTAATTTTTATCTAAAGAAATACATATATCTTAGTGGGTTTTGATGTTCTTTTTTTTTCAAATAAACTATTATTGCCTATTTTTAGGTGGATTTTGGTGTTTTGGGGTTTTTTTTTGTGTGTGTTCGTTTGGTTGGGTTTTTTTGGTGGCAGTTGTCATGGAAAAGCTCAACTCTCTGTGAAGTTCTTTTTAGGAGAGAACATCTGTTGAAGAGAGCTCTCCATTCTTCAGGGAAACCATTCAATTTCATTGGTGGAAGTCTGAAGGCTTAGTTAGCCAGTTAAATTTGATGACATTAGAAGACACTATAACTTGGAGCAATAAAGTCTTTAAAATTCTGATTGCCTTTCAACTTTTAAAATTTATAGAAATAAACAGGAGATTTTCCATATCCAGGCAAATAAAGCCTTGAGCAAGTTCTGGTCCAAGTTCACCAGCTTTTAGCAGCCAGTTGGAATCCCTGGCTTCAAGTTACTTTTTAGTCCCTCCTTTTCAATGATTGGATTCCAAATGTTTAAAAACTCATCCTTTCCTAACCTTGAAGATTTTAAACATTTTCCAATAACTTATATTTTCTGGTAAATCAAAAATTTTAACTAAATATTCTGAAGAAAATTGTTAAATAGTAAAAAGAAATAGTTAAAAAAGGAAACAAAAAGGTATAATTGATTCCAATTTTACTTTGACAGCATAATTTGATCTAATTTAGTTCAATTTAGAACAATAGTGTGGACATTCTGACACTGCTGTGATCATGGAATGCCTTTAGCTTCCTCTCAAGGCACTTTTTCTCACCCTCCAGCACAGCCTAATGAGTAAGCTGATCACATGAACTGCTCTGGGTGCTCACGCTGCAAAAGCTTTTCATTGAATGAAAAGCACTTGAAGTGGTAGTTTTAATGGTTTGAGAGAAACTCTAAAAGATTTATTGCTCTTTTTACCCCTTTAGGCAGAAAAAAAATTTGTGGTCATCACATTTGCATAAAGTTTGCTGCTTTTTGTTCTGACGACTTTTGCCTCAAAAAGATAGGACATTTTTAAGAATTAATGTTTGTGAAGAGATGCATTCTGGGTTTAAACACTGCAGCACATCTCACTGGAGTCTAGAAAAAGAGGAAAAAATTCTGTGATGACCTTATGCGCAGGAGGAATCCACAAATCCATTAGGTTTCCTTATCAGATGACATGATCCAGAATGACAGTTATTTCATGATTCCTGGTTCCAAAGGGAATGCTCTCAGTAACTCAGCAGGTGCCTGTTTCTGAGTCCTTGGAAGGGTCAGAGAGCAAAGCCATTGTTAAGAGTTACAGCAGGGTCTTGAGATACCACCAGTGTGTTCAAAGCCATCTTCATCTGGTAAATGGGTGAGAGTGACGTGACACAGCAGCCCTCCTACAGCCCATAAGATTACAGAACATCTCATGATTTCTGCACTCCCTAAATTCTGCTGTTTTGCAATAGCTTCTGTTCCTGAGGGCAAGGCATGAGTTTGTTTCTCTGAACGACACATTAATCCTGTTGAGCTCAGATTTCATTATAGTGGTGATCTGTGACCCTTCACAGCTTGTGTCCATGACTGGCAGTGACTTCCAGGTAAGATGGAAATCTTCTTTTATGGAGAAATGGAAAAGAGTGTTTTCTTTATATTACATTTCATAGTGGATCATACTCTTTTTCTCCTAAAAGAAAAGAGTAGTTATACAAAGAAAATGAAATTCTAGATGCTTTCTTCATAGATTTGTCTACTAGTTTGATTTCTGTATGTAATATGAGCATACTTCATAAACTGAGCTTATATTTTTTTTAACTCTCTCTATTGCAGAAGACCAGGAAGCAATACAATTATTTTTTTCTTACTACAATAAGCAGTGGCTTCTGGAGAGACTCTCTAGCTGATATTCAAGTGCACAAAACATGTGGTATGTATCTAACTTTCACTTTAATTTCTGAACTGTTTTATGGAAATATGTTGTTCTACAGTACACAACTCTGTTACACAAGTTTAAGGAGGAAGTGCTACAAAAACTGAATCACAGAATCACACATTAGTATTTTTCTCTGTTGTCCTGAGTAGAGAGAAAAAAGATTGCAGAGTGCCTGCTGGGACCACTGCCACCCCAGGGGGAAGGGAGCCCTTCTCCCATTGTCTGTTTCTTTGCTCATTGGGAATACATATAAAAATAAGTTACTAAAATTTCATTTGGAAAGCAAGATCTGTGCAAAACTAGGCTTCTCAGAGCACCTGAAACTAACTTGTCTTGCTGGAGATATCTATGACAACTAATTCTGTTGACACACAAGTCTGCAAAAAGGATTATACTGTCTGTGAACATAAAACCCTGTGTCCATAGAACAAAACAGTACCATTTAATGTGAAAACTCTTTGTCTGACAGGAAACAGATAATTTTCTTCAGGGGTATAACTGAAATGACACTTGAGTACGTTACTTTTAACAACTGATATCTTTTTCAGCACCATTAGGAGAATCTTCTCAAAGTAAAAAATATATTCATTCCATCCTTTGAAGCTGTAACCTACCTATTTTCTGGACATAAAAGTTCCTGCACCACATTGAGGAAGTTCACCTCATACATCTTGGATAATATAACACAAGCTAAAGATAAAGTATTGTGACTTTTATCACCATATGTAAACTCATCAGGTTTATTCAGGTTTGAAGATATCTAAGTGATATGGTCAGCCATCCAGTATGACAATTTCAAAGAAAATTTGAACAGGACTTCAAAACAATGATCATAGTAGGAGATGAGCTCTTCAGGTACTGTTTGTGATTGGTTCCATTTCACTTAAATTCTGTAAGATGCCATGGACTTGCTCAACAAGTATTTTCCTGCTCTGCTTTATCTTCAGTGTAATGAAAGCAAAACCAGCCTGGGTCACTAGGAGCAAAAGCTTGTCTATTCTGGTTTCTCCTTATACAGAAGTTCATGCATTTGTACTTTAGTGAAATCCACGCTGACTCAGCTGTTCTCTACTACTCATATGTTTTTTGATGGCTCCATATTTTGTCCACTCTCATGCTAAGGGCATATTTTTTCTGCAGTTGAAAGGTTGGGTTTTCTTCTGTGTGTTTTGACACTTATTAACTTTTCAGGTCCTTGGTGATTGTAAAATTAAATGTCACGACACAGACCTTTTAGGTTACCATTAGCAGATCTCTTTTCTGTTGTTTCTGAAGAACTTCTGATACCACTTAAACCATTCAAAACTCCTTAAAATTTTTTGGCAATTTAGAAATTTTTCAATTCCTAAGCAATAAGCATTCTCCTTCTAAAGATTTTCATCGCTGCTCAAATCACTTTTAACAGTGCTTTTACAATGCTGTTATAGCTCCCCTTTATATTTTCCTTTATATATTTTGGTTTGTTTTTTATAATTTTTTATTCATTATTAACAAAGTTGTAATAAATTCCTTGGCTGTAGTCACATCATCATTTTACTTTTAATTAATTTATTTTCAAGCCAGAGCAGCATTGTTTTCTGCATTGTAGCAAGAGTTGCTCATCCTCTCTCACAGTTATAATGCTGTTGTCTCAAATCAAGGAATCAGTTTTGATAGCAAAAGACTTGATGAAATTTGATTTTTCAAATGCTGCCCTGCAATTATTTCTAAATGACAATTAATTTCTTTTCTTTGGGGAGTTGTTTGTTTAGTTTTTTATGTTAACTTTACTTTTTCCATTTTTGTATCAGCATCATCAGTACTACTTGAGATTACTGGACTGTCATGGTTTGACACTGGACCAGCACCAGGCAGTGTGGTTCGCTCACCCTCCCCTGTCATAGCTGGGCAGAGGAGGAAAAAGGGAAAAATAAAACCAAAACAAAGGCTTCATGAGAGAGATAAGGACTGGGAGAAACATTTCAAGGGCTAAACAGAATCAACTTAAGTTGCTAAGTGAATTTATTACTAACAGAATCAGAGGAGGATAATGAGAAGTAAAATAAGCCCTTAAAACATTTTCTTCCCCCCAGCTCCTCCCTCCTTCCCACCAACAGAGCAGGGAAACGGGGCAGGGGAGTTTGGTCGNACCATGGGCTTCACCACGGCTGCAGAGGAATCTCGGCTCCAGAGCCTGGAGCACCTCCTGCCCCTCCTTCTCCACTGACCTTGGCGTCTTCATGTTGTTTTCCCTCACATGTTCTCACCTCCTCCTCTTCTCTATCCAGAAGCAAAACCCTGTGACTTTGTTTTGATTTCCTTCTCAAATCTGCCATCACAGATGTGTTATCAACCTCTCTCACTGGCCCAGTCCTGGCCAGCAGCATGTCCATCTCCAGAGCCATCAGCCTTTGGCTCTCCTGGACATGGTGGAAGCTTCCAGCAGCTTCTCATAGGAGCCATCTTTGTGGCCCTCTTGCTACCAGAAACCAGGCCATGCTAAACCAATACATGGACATAATCCCTCATTTCTCAGGCACTCTTAGATGCCTCTGACAGTCAGTTTCAACTTCAGTGGCAAATCTCTCTTTTCTCTTGAGTACTGTCCTTAATCACGTCATCCAAAATGCAATAAATTACTCATAATTTTTGCAGATTTGGGCACTGCAAGAATCAGCATATATGTGATCAGTCTGGCTAACAACAATGAAAGTACTGCATTTCATTCTGAGAACATTGCTGTGCAGAAGAATGGCGATCTAGCATAGTAACATTCAGCTATTTTTTGTGTTATGAATATACAATCATTTTTTCTTTAATATTGCAATCTCCATGGGTATCTGCAATCATGATGGGGAAACTGCTTAAAGCATCTGAATTTTATATATCTAAATGTTGTGCATAAAAAAGGTCCATTATCTAAATATTTATCATTCTTTCAGACACCAAGTTTAAATAGCAGTTCTCTGATTTGTTTATGAAACAGCAAATGTACACACCCTAAGACTCACTAAAACAAGACTGGGTTATACCTCTGAGTCACTGACTTTCACAGCATATTTTTTTTTGCATGCGTGGGTTTGTGATAGAACAGACTAAGAAAAACCCCAAACATTTGGAACCCATAATCAAAATGAAATAGCCCTTCATTTAAATGATGGCCTGTAATTTTTCATCTTCTACAAAACAGTTGGCATTCTATTTCTAGCATTAAATACATAATTTTTAACAAAAGTTACGCAAAATTCAGTCAGAACTACTGATTCATCCACCAACATGCCAGAGAGAAACAGAAAGTAAAATCACCAGGTCTTTTAACTTAATTTTCTTTCCTTCATATTACTTATGATTAGTCCAATGTCTAGGAAACAGTTTCACTTTCTGTTACTAAAACATATTCAGAATAGTTAAACAAAGTAAAACAAAATGTTATATGCCATATGTGTAACTTGAGTCAAATACCATCTGAAAATTAACATAACTTGAAGTTGTTACATTCATTTCTTGAAGACATTTTTTCTTAATGTACCTGTAGAAGCCCCTCTTTCACCCTTCATGCCCCTTGCCAGCTACAGCCCTAGATGGTCTTTGACTTTCTAAACCTCTCTCTCAGATTTTGAAAGTGACTTTAAATTCCTTCTGTGTCACCAGACACTTCTTCCAGCTTCTCTACACTTCCAATTTTATACATGACTATTTTCAGGAGCTCTTTGTTAATTTCTGTAAGCCTTGTGTCACATTTTCTTAATGTTATTTTGCTCAGGATGGACCATTCTTGAGTTCAGAGGAGCTGACTCACTCTTGAAAATCCAGTGATTCTTCTGGACAGCTCAATTTATACCGTGAAATTTTCTAAAGAGGCCTAAATCTACTTGTTCAAAGCTCAAGGCTGTGATGCTGCTTTTTACTTTCATTTTCCACTCCCATGTCCCCATCCTATCCCAGGATTTTGAACTCCGCCATGTCTTAAATACTGTAGCCAAGGCTGCTCCAACCTTCTGATTTCCCATGAGAACTTTCTTTTTTTAATACTAAGTTCAAAAGAGCATATTTTACCATCCCATCCTTAATCATCTCTGCCAGGATGTTGTCATTGAGGTACCCACCACAAGACTACCCATTTTGGTCTGCCCACTAATCCTGAACTCTTAAGTGGCTCATCATCCAATCTAAGGTAGAGCTTCATGAATTCCTGCTGTTCTTTCCCAAAAGGGTAACTTCCCATTCTCACTTCTTTGTCGTGTTCTTTCTAAAAAATGCTATATTCACTCAGTGTAGCGTTCCAGCTGTGTGACCTATCCCACCACATCTCCTTCACCTCAAAGCAACCATAGCATGCAGATCTCAAATTTCTCCTATTTATTGCCCATCCTGTTCACCTTCCTGTATGGTACTTCAGAGACAAAACCAATCATGTGGCCATCTCCAACAGATTTCAACTTCTCCTCCAGACCAAAGACTTCTTAGAAAAGCTGTTTCAGTGCTTTTCTAATTGAAATTAATTTGTAGATGTAACAATATCACTGGTGACTGAGAAATATCAATAGGAAACCATAATATATTTGACCTCTTGTAGCAACTCATTTCTATCTAAACAGTGTTATAAACAGGTTTGTTATTGTTTTTCAATTGGTTGTTTGTTTGGATTATTTTCCTAGGATAAGGCAGGATATCATTCCTGTGGATCTGCGACTGAATGTTTGTGAGAAGATTGGCCATATGGGCAGGAGTGCTTGTATTCAACACTGTGAGAAAAAAAAGACTCTTTTTACCTCTTAACCCTCCATGACAAAAAGGAAGCATGTTCATCAGGAGAATGACTGGATTCATGTCCTTAGAGGAAAGGGGTTAATTTAAGAAAGAGTGATTTGAAACAGGGAATATGTTTTTCATAAAGTTCTGAAAAGTGTTTTTACCTCCAAAACTTTTCACAGTGTGCAAGAATTTACCCAGAACTGTTAGAAATCTCTTACTGAAGGAAAGAAAAAAAGGAAACAAATGTATTTCTACAAATTAAAAATAAAATATATCAAAGCCAAATGAGATGTGAAATTTTAACAATTCAAAATAAACTTTACTTCTTTATTGTTTTTTTAAGACTTCATATTTGTGTGTTTTGTTGAGACCAGTTTCAGTGAATCAGTCACTTCCGCAGAACATTTTTTCTTTTCTGACCTAATTCCATCTACCTTTTTTCCTATTCATTGCTATTCTTGTTTGCACCTAATTTCCATATCAAAGTTCTAAAATACTTGTATTTATAGAAAGTATTTTTTCATTATTAGAAAGAATTGATTTGAGGAATATTTCATATGTTTCATATCACTTCTTACTTTTTTTCCTATCTTTATAATTTAATCATTTATACATCCTATGCGACTGTCTTTGTCAAAAATGTTTGGTGTATTTTGTTGGTAAAAATTGTGCAGATTCAAACCAATAGTTTATTATGCATAAGCAAGAGAAATAATAGACATTGTAGTTTCTTTTCTGTCCAAACATAATTGGAATGCCTTACTGCAATGCCGAAGAAATTGACTATAAAGCGCCACAGTTAAAGCTTGTTTATTTAGCAAAACACCCCACATCTGAGACCTTCTCTTAAAATCCATATATTCATAGTGTGACAAAACAGTTTTGACAAATTACTCAGCCATTTATTCTATGACATATCTGCCACCTTCTTGTCCTTGCTTCCTCTCTTTGTAGAGTTTGATGTTCTCTGGCATGCCTAGCATAAATTTCTAGTCATTAGGGGCAAAAGCTGATTATATATGCTTACCTGCAAAGTACAGTATCAACCTAAATACAGGGAAAGGATATGATTTAGAAACTTTATTTGAACTAAAGAAGTTTTTCTCTGTACATTTGTTTGGAGATGACAGAATTATTCAGATGTACAGCACAATATACAAGTTGGAGGAAAAAGAAAAATGTATAATAAAATTTTCATTTCTCAAAGTGAGACAGATATATTTCTCTTATCAAGATTAAAAAACCCAACAAATTAAATATGTAAAACTGTGAATCTAAGATTCTTCTTTCTCCTTCAGAAAAAGAGCAAGCTGAGTACTACAAGTACTCTTCCTTTCTTTACAAAAACACGTGAGTGATTATGGCTCATCATTATTGCCAGTATGATAATGCTGTAAAAATAATATTGCATTCAATAAGAAACCACACTTCACCTCTCGAATATCCACATAGTCATATCAACACCTATGTCTTTGTATAGCTACACTATGCTTATGGATCTTCTGAATTAACATTCAAGATATTGACTACTCAATTGCATCCCTAATCAAAAATATCTTTTTAGCTTTCCTAAAATACAATGCATGGGTTTATGTTAACCATCATCTCTTTGTTGCATTACCATTTCAATTCCTAGTATTAATTCTGCCAGTATACTATGTTAAATAACAACAAGGTCTTCATGAACTTAAATCTGAACTACTGTTCATTGAATAGCTATCCAGTCAATCTTGACTACTGCAACACATTGCTAATGACAACTTTATTTACATTTCCTTGAATTTAGAAAGCCTCTGATTTAAATAAAGGCAGTTTGGCTGATGCTGTAAAACATAATTCTGTACATCATTTACAATACTCTTCTGTGGGTTATTTCTGTTGACAGAAGCATAACTTATAAATGTATATTAAGCTTTAGTTTCTTCATTAGCTCCTCATTGCTGTTTGCTACCAGTTCCCAAATTTGTTATTCCATATGTCAGTGTTACAATGTATTATTTGCTCTGAGTTTGTCTAACAGCATTATTCCAACAGTGAAGGTGGAATTTACCTCAACATTCAAGATAATAAATTCTATTTCACCCATGGTACTCTGGTAAGATTATTGCTCTGGTAATAATTTCTAGTATTGTCTCTGGTGATATTATCTAGCATTGATTTATAGGTGCTATAGTAGTATCAGGTTTTTTTTCTCTAGATAACTAGTAACAATCTAGTAGTAGATTGCACTATTTCCCAGATTTTGCCACTATCTTTTTAATAAATAATTCTAAGATGACTTTGAAAAACATATAGGCCACTAGAATATGTGCATTTTTTTCCTCATCTGCAGAAACAATATTAGATATTAGGTTGAACTATATAATTAATACAATGATGATTTTTATATTCTATTTTCATTTTCATGAAAGTGTGTTACATGATATGGACATTTTCATCAAACTTGGAGAACAGTTAGAATTTCAGAACACATTGTTCTAACGACAGAAAATAAATGGTGTCCTGAGATAATTTTTCATTAATGAAAGGGCCTAATTCCCCTTGATTCTTTAGCTCTCTTTCAGGTAATACCACTGCAAAATTTGAAAAGTCTTATATAAAAGTATGAAGTATGAATTTGCTTTAATCTTTTCACATCAGAGATCAGAGTTTATGAAATTCCTTCTCCTTTCCAAGAGGGAAGAAGGGAGATGGGAAAACATGCAGTCAATACACATGTAAACAAATGTTTGAAAGTCCATGGTTTTTACAATAAATTGCATAACAAAAGGTGACTGGCTGGAAGTAATGTCATCTTGTTTTATCCCTTCTTTGTTTCTGGCTTTATAGATTTTGGCAGCTTATATTATTAAGAATTCATTTTCTCTTCATTTAATTGAAATAATTTAAATATAACATATATATACAATCCCTCCTCCCAAAATGCATAATCAGGATAATGCTAGCATTGCTATCCAGAGTAATTAAAGATCAAGTTGGCTTGGCAATGGTTCAAACATATCAACTCAATGAGAGAGAAAATCCGATTCAATAAGGCTGACCAGGGTGAGATAAGGTCCTTAGTGCTGAGGTTGGTGCAAAACCCCCACAAACAAGAAAAACAAATCAGGGATAAATACACTACCATCCAAAAAGCATGTGACCACAGATGAAAAAATCACCAAGCCCTAGAGATCCTGATAATTATTAAAAGGTAATAAATAAAATTGCTGTAATAGGATTAAAAATCTGATAAAACTTTACCATTTGTGCTTTTTAGAAACTTCCCACTGATTTCTTGAAAGTCCTTGCCACCCAAAAGGTATTAAGCACATAGAAGTTTTAGCTTTCTCACTGCTCTCAAGGAAAACAAAATATAACATAGCTTGCAGTTTGGCAGTTTTCATGGAATATTTTTGCTATCATATATATAGAGCATATTTATATGAATTTCATTGCTGTCTTATCTGATATGCATGTAGAAAAATTTCCCTTCAACAAGACCTTGAAAGCAACATTTAATCTGAATACCAGAAAAAAAAATGTTATTATATGAATCTAGGATGATATTTTATGGCCCTGATTTTATCACATGACAATGAAATTGTTTTAAGTTTCAAAGTGGTAGAAAGTATCTTAAAAGACACTGCAAATAGCATTTTCCAACCTTACAATCAATATTCAAAGAAAAGAAACAGCATTCTCCTTTATATTGCTCTGCTGTTTTCAGGGGCAATTAAAATCCATGTGTGGGGGAAACAAAAGACAAAAATAAGTTTACTGGTTTTCTTTTTTTTAAGACAGGAAAGCATTACTTTATGTTCATGTATTCATGTTTAACATGTTTATTTTTCTTCTAGAAACTTTAACTCCTTGACTCAAGTACCACTGCATATTTTCTTCTTTTTGAAAACCACAGGGGTTTAGGTTGGGAGGAATTGTGAAGATCACCTAGTCCCAACTTGCCTGCTAGGGGCAGGGACAATTTCCACCAAACCAAGTTGTTCAGAGCTCCATTCATCTGGCCTTAAACACTTCCAGTGATAGGGCAACCACAGCTTCTCTTTAAGTGCCTCGCCATCCTCGCAGAAATGAATTTATTCTTAATATCCAATCTAAATTTGCCCTCTTCCACTTTGAAGCCATTCTCCCTTGTCCTATCTCTGCATGCCCTTCTTGTATGTCACCTTTTGGTACTGGAAGTCCAAGGTCTCCAAATGCACAGAATGAATTATCAAGAAAATGCTAACATTCTGTCATAACCTCTTTGGCATCTTTTGCAGTTTAAGATGCTTTGGCATGTTACAGGAAGCCTAAAGAAAAGACCTAGCACTTCTCTGTGTCTAGGTCTACCAGATAATATGGAATAACCNTCACATCAGAGATCAGAGTTTATGAAATTCCTTCTCCTTTCCAAGAGGGAAGAAGGGAGATGGGAAAACATGCAGTCAATACACATGTAAACAAATGTTTGAAAGTCCATGGTTTTTACAATAAATTGCATAACAAAAGGTGACTGGCTGGAAGTAATGTCATCTTGTTTTATCCCTTCTTTGTTTCTGGCTTTATAGATTTTGGCAGCTTATATTATTAAGAATTCATTTTCTCTTCATTTAATTGAAATAATTTAAATATAACATATATATACAATCCCTCCTCCCAAAATGCATAATCAGGATAATGCTAGCATTGCTATCCAGAGTAATTAAAGATCAAGTTGGCTTGGCAATGGTTCAAACATATCAACTCAATGAGAGAGAAAATCCGATTCAATAAGGCTGACCAGGGTGAGATAAGGTCCTTAGTGCTGAGGTTGGTGCAAAACCCCCACAAACAAGAAAAACAAATCAGGGATAAATACACTACCATCCAAAAAGCATGTGACCACAGATGAAAAAATCACCAAGCCCTAGAGATCCTGATAATTATTAAAAGGTAATAAATAAAATTGCTGTAATAGGATTAAAAATCTGATAAAACTTTACCATTTGTGCTTTTTAGAAACTTCCCACTGATTTCTTGAAAGTCCTTGCCACCCAAAAGGTATTAAGCACATAGAAGTTTTAGCTTTCTCACTGCTCTCAAGGAAAACAAAATATAACATAGCTTGCAGTTTGGCAGTTTTCATGGAATATTTTTGCTATCATATATATAGAGCATATTTATATGAATTTCATTGCTGTCTTATCTGATATGCATGTAGAAAAATTTCCCTTCAACAAGACCTTGAAAGCAACATTTAATCTGAATACCAGAAAAAAAAATGTTATTATATGAATCTAGGATGATATTTTATGGCCCTGATTTTATCACATGACAATGAAATTGTTTTAAGTTTCAAAGTGGTAGAAAGTATCTTAAAAGACACTGCAAATAGCATTTTCCAACCTTACAATCAATATTCAAAGAAAAGAAACAGCATTCTCCTTTATATTGCTCTGCTGTTTTCAGGGGCAATTAAAATCCATGTGTGGGGGAAACAAAAGACAAAAATAAGTTTATTGGTTTTCTTTTTTTTAAGACAGGAAAGCATTACTTTATGTTCATGTATTCATGTTTAACATGTTTATTTTTCTTCTAGAAACTTTAACTCCTTGACTCAAGTACCACTGCATATTTTCTTCTTTTTGAAAACCACAGGGGTTTAGGTTGGGAGGAATTGTGAAGATCACCTAGTCCCAACTTGCCTGCTAGGGGCAGGGACAATTTCCACCAAACCAAGTTGTTCAGAGCTCCATTCATCTGGCCTTAAACACTTCCAGTGATAGGGCAACCACAGCTTCTCTTTAAGTGCCTCGCCATCCTCGCAGAAATGAATTTATTCTTAATATCCAATCTAAATTTGCCCTCTTCCACTTTGAAGCCATTCTCCCTTGTCCTATCTCTGCATGCCCTTCTTGTATGTCACCTTTTGGTACTGGAAGTCCAAGGTCTCCAAATGCACAGAATGAATTATCAAGAAAATGCTAACATTCTGTCATAACCTCTTTGGCATCTTTTGCAGTTTAAGATGCTTTGGCATGTTACAGGAAGCCTAAAGAAAAGACCTAGCACTTCTCTGTGTCTAGGTCTACCAGATAATATGGAATAACTTGGATACCGATCAAATTGTCTGCCCTCCAGTTCATTCTCTTTTTGCTTTAAAAGAGAATAAAACTTAGGACTTCCAGAGCAGACACCCAAAAGGCCATCATTTCAACTCTCCTAACAGGAAAAAGCATAACATTACAATTTTCTGACTGGAAAATGAATAAGATGTCTCTTGTAACAATATAATTCCAACAGAATATTCCTGGCTAATTCTCCCTGAGATGCTATAGCCGTAATTCTGCTAGGAGAGGCATTTGTGAAAAAAGTGGTGAAAAACAGAGCAGTTATTTTTAACATATGAAACTTATGTGTAATAGGGAAATCCTCGAATGACCTGTAAACTGCCAGAATTGGACTACCTAACATCTTTTAAGAATCAAGGACTTGACCCATAAACTGTAAGAAATTTAACAAATGACACCTTTCTGCTAAAACAACCGATGCTATTTTAAAAATATGACTAAGGTTAGGTCTCACCTGATAGTCTTGTCTGCCTAGTTTTACTTCTTCAGCTGAGCTTCATGGAAACTGAAAAATCATTTCTAGAGGTAAAATATGGCATAATCTGCATGAAGGAACTTTCTTCCTGATTGCACCAGGTAATGAATGCCTTGTAGTCTGTATAGCCTGTTTATACCTTTACATTAATTAATTTAACTTTTCCGCCCTACCTATGGTTGTTTTTGCTGTTATACCAGAACCCTACCCTTTACCTCCTCAATGTAAACTGCACTACACATGCACTGTTTGAATATAATATTTTGCCTATTTCCCTTCTGTTGTATTTTTGTGTATAATGAGTTACTATAAGCACAACTACCACATTCCGTATTAATTAAAGGTAAAGGAAGTAGTCTTATATTATAGCTCATAAAGAGGAAAAGCATTCCTTCTTTCTATTCAATTCTATTTTTGAGAGGGACAGATTTTTGAAAGACAATTGATATAGTGTTTCTGGCTCCAAATATTTGCTGAAATTTAAACAATTATTTCAATTTAATCTCTTGACATAAATTAATTTCCATCTTTTGCACAACTAGATATCCTAGGAGGCCTGTCCTCAGCAGCTAAGGCTGGCCTCATTCTTACAGAGATATGATGTGAGGTTTGAGACACCTGGTCCATTAGCACCTTGCAAAGTGCATTTAGTATAACCATAGGGGGAAGAGAAATGACATATTTCAAGATCTTGCTTGTTCCTGCTCTTAAAACCATTTCCAAAGGGAATGTAAAAGTCAGTGCATATGGCACAAATGTAATTCTGGACAGAGATTGCATATGAATTACAGCTCAGAAACAACATCACCATCTGTCCAAAAAGTCCTTTCTGATCTCTTTGCTCAAAATGCAACAGAATCAGAAAAAGCATGTGACACCGTGAGAGAACCAGAGCGCAGCAGCTGGCTCTCCATTGTAATAAAAAATGAAGTTAAAAAGAGGTGCTTGATAAGCCCTCCAATATAATCTCATTTTTCCTTGATGGTATATCACTTAGTCATTGACTGAATTTCTTCTTCAACCTCAGCCTAACACAGCATTCTATAATGACTATAAAAGCTTTTGTTATGGTTAGAAATTTGGGCTCAGCCTTATTCCACAAAAAATAACAATGCAATCAATGAGCTGTTGATGCATTAAGGCATCATTATTTATAAAAAATGGCCAATTGCAATTTCTTGAACTAAACAGTTTTTTGATAAACATTATTTCAGTCTAGGACTGAACTAATTGGTACTTGAATACACTTTGTATAAAATATGGTTTTATTTATTGGAAATTCAGCAGAAAAAAATATTTGAGTCCTATTTTTTCCTTAAATAGACTGTTTCTATGTTTGTATTAGTATTTACTTAGCTTAAACCTGTATACATATTTAGCGTAAAAATACAATTTTTATTGGTATATTTTGGTTGACAACAAATATGGACAAAAGTTTGAAGGTAGCTTTTAGACTATTTTCTTAGCAAAGTATGACAAACATCTTCTGTATTTCCAAAATGAAAATTTTAGGTTTTAATTTTTAGGTAGGAATTTTTAATTCCCACACCTTCATATTCCTTATAATTTTTTAATCAGTTTGCCAATGCAGTGAAAACTCCTAAGAGAGTACATCATAGCAAGGCCACTAGAAAACAAATAAAACTGAAATTATAAAGTATATGTAACAAGTGCAGCTACATTATATTTAATGGAAGGAGGAATAGAAACAGATGGAAAAACAAAATAAATGGTCTCTTAACCTGAAAGTTACAATTCACTATCACTCCTCTATATAAACATTCCTTTCAAATGAAATTGCCCATTCAGGAAACAAGGGAGGATACTTGGTCTTTTTTTGTGTTTACTTTCAAGAGCTTAAGTCACCTGAAGACCTTAAATGGGGAGTAGGAACATAGTAAATAAGAAAAAAAAATCTGAAAATTAAAGAGCCCTGGAAAAGTGCTTGGACATAGCACTTATAAAGAGCTATTTCATCATATGGGAGATTTTGTATTGATGGGGCTCCTGAACCTTATGCTAGCAAGGAAAATTAAAAATGCCCTTCCAGAGAAAACCAACTTTTTAAATAAAAATCAAATAATTGGAGACTTCCCTGTCATCCCTACAAGTCTTTTGGAGCTGATACTATGCTGAATTCAGAATTATGAAAGGATTTGGGAAAATCTGCTATATTCTGTTGCTATAAAGAATGCTCTGAACTATGAGGATCTGTGGCCTGACTTGGCAGTGCAAGACCTAGAGCTGTAGGACAATGGATGTGCTGGTTCAGGGCTTGTTAGGGAAGCCATGCCCCAACAAAATGCCCTAGAAAATGTGTCAGAATATTACATCTCCTTGAAAATACCACTGAAAGAAGATACACATGCTGGAAAGCCACAAAGTTCAGATACTGCAAATGCTCATAGACTTCAGGGTAACATTCACATGTGAAACTTCTCTCTAAGACAGGAATTACATATCTGAATATAAAGTACACAGTTCTAAATATCCATCTTCCTTTCTATTGGGAAGTAATCAGCTCATGGTACTCATACCTATTTTCAGAAGTATTACTGGAGGATGCACAATAAAACTCTTGATATACTCTGAAAAGGTATTATATATAAGAGAAATACAGCATGTTTTCTTGTAAATTAATCCAGGAGCAAAGCAAAATTGTCTCTCTTCTGCCAGTAAGAAAGTGTATGAGTATGGACACATTGCATTCATCGCTACATTGTATCCATTCCATTTTTTCTTATTGTCTCAAGAATAAAGAATGACACTTGTCATAAGTCTTAGAAAATGGTTTTATTCATAGACTTTGATGTGCTTTACAAAAGGAGATAAAATTCAATTATTCTTATACGGGATGAAATGGATTCAGAAAAAGTTGCACTTAACTCAACAATTCTGATTTCAATTCAAATGCATTATCCACCAAGCATGCAATATATCTGAACACTGGATGGCATACAGGATTCTTGTTCTTGATGAGGCTTCTGAAGGGAAATGAATATAATCAAGAATAGAAAACCCAAACAAATAAATTAAGCAGTTAAAACCTCAAAGTGGCAGTAGTTTCTTGCCACATGTTGATTGGTTAAACATGCAAAAACATCAGGACATTGCTTGAAAATAAGAACCTGGGCCTCAGTTAGCTGACCAATTGTGTTGCCAGCACGTACAAATTATGGGAAATTACATTATGGGAAATGCAGAGTTCTCTGCTCAGTAACAGCATGTGACAGTCTATTACAAAGCTAATGCTTAATTAGCTGCCTGGAAAGTGACGGATGAATGAAATATGCTTATACACTTAGCATTAATCCAACATTAAAATCTTGTAGAAGTTTAGTCAAGAAGGTGATATTGTTATTACAAAACCATTTTGCTTTAAAACCAATTAAGGCCATGGAAGGTGCTCTTAATGTCAAGCAGTTTTTAAATGTTTGATAACCATTATACTAATCTTGAGTGTACATAGCATGCATACACCAGAAATGCATTTTTAAAATAATTTTAAATTTTTATTTCATTTAATTGCTGTGTGAGGAATTTGAACGTATTACAAATGTGATACAAAATTGCAGAATTAATTTTTCTGTCTTCTAAAATAAAATTTGTTTTTCTAAATTGCAAAATAAATCTTAAAATGCAGAATCTCAATTCTTGGGTTTATATGCCTCTGTGTGCTTCTTAACTTCTCCTATTTGAAGTTTATCTTCTTTTGGGGGGGAGAGGGAGGTGTTTTGCCACCAAATATCATAGGTCACCTTGATCATTCCCTTAGTTGCAAAGATTTACCTGTATATATATTTTTCAGTCTTCAGAGATATGCAACTAGCCTATTCTACAAGACTTGTACATTGAACTCCATTAAAAATTAAGTTAGGAAAACTTTAAATTTTAAACTCTATACATAATTATACCTCTTCACTGAACTTAAAAAATCCAAAACAAATAAACAAAACAAAACAAAACCCCCCAAAACAACAACAACAAAACCCCCAAACCAAACAAAAAAAATCAAAACCAAAAAGAAAACAAAAAAAAACCCCCAACCCCTCAAAACCCCCTACACAACACCAAAAAAAGCTCCCACAAAACAAATCAAATAACAAAAAACAAACAAAACCACCAGAAATATCAAAATAAAAAAATACTCTCAAGAATTTTGCTGATTTTTTGCAGATAGCTAATTTAAATTTTTTAATTAACTAAAAATAGATTTACATAATTACCTTATCTGAAATGTCTGAGGTTCAGCAGTCATAAAAATGTGACCTCCTCAGAAAAAGTCCATAGGATATCAAATCTTCATCTATATCTCCACACTTTGAAAGGATTCCAAGCCCTCAGGTATGATTCTGGCTGGGGGATTAAAATTTAATCAGGATGATAGCTATCATGAGACACACTGTGTACCTGGTTCAGAGCCACAGAAAAAAACTTGCATTGCAGAATCAGACCTTGCTCCTCCTGTTGGACTCCAGCTCCTGTTACTGCAAAACTTTGAGAAAAAAAGTGATTTAGAGAATAAATAAATCAACAGAAATTCAACCCATATGAAATGCTTAATTGGGAACAGCTGGCATTTTTATCATCCTTTCCATCCTGCTGTCAATTATTTATGAAATATAATGATGAATTATTATGCTTCTCACTATATTTTCATACATGAATCTGTTGTGAGCTGACTTCTAAAATAAGTGTACTTCCCATGAAAATTATATATCTCTATTTTTAATTTTCATCAATAATAGTGATGTCAAAAATGTCTTATAGGAAAATAAATATCAAAATTAAAACTGAATTGTCAATTTATGACACAGTGATGTTTTCTCCATAACTTAGAAAAAGAAATAATGAATTGCAATGAAATTAGTTAATTCTGTTATCCAACAACTCTTACTCGACTTTGATAATCAATCTAATATTGATTAGAACTCTAGAAAACTGCAAAATAAAGAAAAAAGTAAATAATTTCATATATTCTCAGAGCTTTGGAAAAGATCATCAGGGATCTTAAAGCTTGAGATATTAAGATGAGTTAATACATAGGTGAATCCTAGGGATTTTTTTCTATGGAAGTGAAGTAATTTTTACTATTTAAGAGCAAAAGTACTATTCTGTCAAATTTTGGCAGAAAATTATCTTCCTGCGTGGCGGGTGGGCAAGGGAAATGTCAGAAGTGGCATCATCCCTACAACCAATTTTACTCCCATCCCAACTGCAGGTTTCAAAGACAGAGATCTTTGCACAGGTATGCCATAGCTGAGAGATGGGAGGAACAAAGTCTCAGGGAAAGGGCTGAACTATGGAAAAGTAAGACAGACAGCCTGACAGTTGATGAATCAGTGGGAAAACAAGGAAAACAGAAAGCAAAACTTCTCTCTTCCCCACTGCAGAGCTAAATGAGCACATAACCTGGTGGCCCAGTAACTCTGCTGTTACTTGCAACAAACAATGTTTATGATATGCTTCTGGTGGCACCTGGGCTGGGGCTGCCATAAGGCTTCTTATAGCCCATAACATGTCTAATAATGAGTTATCCAATATTTATCTGAGTAAATAAAAGCACTGTACCCTTTGCTTTGACACCTCAAAATTATATTTTTCAAAGGTAGACATCTACCCCACAGCATTACCCCACTACTAAAATATTAATATTTCCACATTTTGCGTGCCTTTCCCCTCGCTCCTGCCCCTCCTCCAGGAGGCATGCCCTTGTTTTGCTCGAGGCGCATTCTTGTCAGGACACAAGAAAGCACCAAACCAAGAACTGCATAAATTTTTCAAGCATCTTCAGCAGCACATCTCCTTGGGCCTCTTGTGCACAGGAAAGAAAATAAAAAAAATATAAAATATAATCTGTCCATAAAAAGTAGAAGAATCTACATACGAATTCTCACTGGGTTTTGATATATATGTTGAAATAAAATATAATAAATGCTATTTCTAGTTAACTCAACACATTCAATGATCATACAGTTAAATTAAGAGCATTCTAAGCATCCAATGACGTAAACCAGAAAAGCCACACCAAGTGTTACGTGTTTAGTAGTTAAATGTCTTTCTCATGATCATTGCAGCCAGTGCCAAACTTGAAGCAATAATCTTCCAGATCATTGAGACCATAGCTTTTCTCAATTACCTCTATCAATGTTTGGAAGAATTCTGACAATGTTCTTAATGGCTTCCCATTTCCACTATATTATTAAAGAAATCAAGAGTTCTGGGTGCAGATTTACTAAGATTAAAAGTATTGCTATTCTTGATCAAAGGTAATTACATTTTTTTACTTTTGTTCTTTCTCTTTTTTATTTTCAAACTGATGTGACAACATAAAATATTAGGTTGCTATCCATGATGAAAAATTAAATGCTAGACCTTGGTTCAGGTGTTGCAGTACCTAGTAAAGTAATATTCACACAGCCTCAAAATGGTGAGCATTAAACCTTAAAAGCCTGCTTTACACACAATAATGAAATGGAATTTATTGAACTCTATAATGGGAATGATGAAAAAATCCATTCTCAGTCATCGCTGTCACTATATGAATTAAATAGTACCAATACCACAATTTTGGTCTAATTTACCTTATGGCACTGTAAGTCCTAGGAAGATTTATCTTCTGATGAAATTTTTACATATAAATCACTTAGAAGTAATTTTTCACTTATTATAATCAACAACTAAATCAGATGCAATTTGCAACAAACAGAAGTTTCTGTTGTTCTCAGTGGGTTATTTCAGTTTGTTTTTTCCTAATGTGGTCTCCATCTATTCAGAAACTTTTTATTGATTTTTCTATCATTATTCTGAGTTCATAAACAGCAGTAGATTAACATAGTGATTGTGTCAGAATATCTTATTGCAGCTAAAATGGAGTATTAATTCATATGAAATTATTTTCCTCTGGTTTCCAATAAAATTTTTAATTTAATTTATTTTTAATTCATTTCTAGTACAGGTGAGTATAGCAGAGAAATAATCAGCAATGCTCTATGTTGGATTGTTCACTCAAGACAAAAATAATTTTATAAGCTGAAACATCTGTTATTTTTTGGTGCAAACACTCACTAAAATATTTCAGTTACTTCAGCTTTGGATAGTTTGGATATTAGGTGTAAGAGTGGTCATTTCTTTCTCTATCTCTGGGCTCTCTGAAACTTCTTATTCCAGACCATACTTCTGTCCACATCTCTTTCCAGGCAAATATGGAAATTTCTATTTGTAAGTGTGAGTGTGACTTCTACTTATTATTGTCATAGTATACACGTTTTGCTCAGAATTTTCTGAAGTTTTGAATTTCTGTCTTTGTCAGAAAAACAGGTATTCTATGAAAAAAATAATTCTTCAATTACCTAAATTATTTTGTTATTGTTCTGGTTCCTCTTATGCCCATTTCCATAATTACCAACAATTATATGTATTCCAACAAAAGTGCACCTCCTTAAGGAGGGATGCTCTGAGAAGAAAAAAAGAGATTTTGAGAATTTCTATTTACTTTGCTGTACTCTTGGTCACAAGATAATTTTTTTTCCTTTGAGAAAACTTTGTAAACTATGCATTTCCTTACTTATTCACATATCTATTCATTTTTCTAACATTTATATAACATATTTATAACTATTTGTATTTATTCATTGAACTAAATCATTGCAGCACTTTATTTACAGCCTCTTACTTTTGCTAATCATAATAAAAAAACTATAATTTTCCTCTTTTATTTGTTAATCTTTGGGGTTTTGTGGTTAGGTTTTTTTTTGGTTGTTGTTAAATATTTTTAAATAGACTTCCTAGGCTGATGGGCAAAAATATTTATTTATCAGAATACTGCACAAGTAAAGTGCATAAATTAAAAATTGGTTCTTTAATGTCTTAAAATATTTTGGAAGTGCAGAAATCCTAGAGAAATGTGAAAAAAACTCATTACTGCAAAAAAATCAAATGAAAGCCAGAGATCATTGAATCTCTGCCAGATTTTGATCAACTAATTTTGGAATATTTGCTATAATTTTGCAGAATTAATGAAAGGTAGCAATTCCAGAAAAGAGACTGCTCAGCCAAGGTAATCCATAAACTAAAACTATCCATTGAAAATAGAAATTTGTATCATATTTTGGTGATACAAAAATGTCTATAAAATACAGAATTATGGAGGACACTTAGTTGGGCCCTAATGTCTCTCAGTGCAAAATATCTTTTATAAAACAGATTCATTCATAATTTAATGTTGTCCTTAGAAAAAGTGCTTTTTTATTTGTTGCACCTCAGAAAAGGACCGAATAATGATAATGGCAATGGTAAGGATAATGATAATGATAATAAGCTGAGCCTAACAATCTTTGTAGAAGACAAAAATCAAAATAATACAAATCATAATCATAAAATGAGAAATATTTGTTCACTTGTGGTTTAAGATATTATTTATGCGAAGTTTGATATTTCAGTTGTGCTATTCATGTATGCATTCTAATTCAACTACTTCTGTTTCCTTGATTTTATTTCTTTGAAATTCAGGTTCACTTGCATGGAGGTGGATAGGGGGTGGTTTATGATACAGCAGTTTGAGGGGAGATCTTTGATCTCTTCTGTCTTGTCAAACCTGCCCTTCTTCTTGTGTTAGTTTTGCCTGGAGCACATGGTTCATCTCTCACAGTAGCACAACAGGGTTTTTGTATTTGATTCTGTCATTACCTACTCAACTTCACAGAGAAGTAAGCTGCTTATATTTTTTGTCTTTTAGGATCAGCAAGTGTTCTCTATGTTTCCCTGGAAGTGTCCATTCTTTCAAGAGAATTCATCTTACCTTCTTAATTTCTTTTATTCCTATTAATTAGATGCCCGTTAAATTCCTGCCATTTCAGCATTATACCACCATGACACTTTTACTCTCACATTTATTGCCTTTTTTAAAAGCACAAGTAAACAAACAAACCAAAAATATCAATCAATGTTACAAAAAGATATCAGATTTTCTCCTGCAATCACAAAATCTTCTATGCTATTGGTAATGCCATATACATATATACTCCTTAAAGCCTACAATATTTGTCTCACAGTTCCTTAAAGAACTGCAAGTACTGAATTAAATAATCACAACATCATTAAAAATGATAAATGAAAATGAAATGAAATGAAACAAAATAAAATTAAATGGAACAAAATATACAGATTAACATACTTGCACGAGTCTATGTTAAATGTTTGTAGTGGTTTAATTCCAGTAAGTAACTAAACCCCATGCAGTTGTTCATTCACTGACCCCGTCAGTGAAATGGGAAGAGAGAATCAGAAGAGTAAAAGTGGGAAAACTCATGGGTTGAGATACAGACAGTTTAACAGGGAAAGAAAAACCCATGCACAAGCAAAGAGAAACAAAGAATCCATTCACCATTTTTTAAGCTGAGATCCTAGAATAAATAGAATTTTTAAATAAAAATAAAAATAATTGTTTTCAATATAGCAAAATGAGTAAGTGGTCACCTGATGAGAAGGACTAACTGATTGGCTGACATATATTACTAAAAATTAAAATCTCACATGCAAATAATATCATGGGCTGTGTCATATAGAATATTTGCCTGTTATTTTGATTTTACTACTAGATTACTAGGGTCTGAAAAGAAAACTTTTTAGTTCTTTTATCTCTACTCAGTATCTCCAGATAACCTTGTACATTTTGACATGGATCTTTTAACTCTCAGCTGGTTCTTTTCAGAAGGGTGATCATTTCTTTGTATTACTGCATGATATGATAACTGCTCATACTGGGAAATTGTATTATTTCTTAGACTTCAACAGTTTTTGGAAAAACATATTATTAGGGCCTCTGGAGTCTTTAGACAATGTCAGTCCTTGTTATTTTCATTTATTTATTTTTATTAATTATTATTTTTATTTGATTATTATTGCTTTGCCTCTTATGTAAGTATTTTCGTCAGACATTTTCCTGGACATAATTCAGATAGTTCACAAACAATTCCTTTTTAACAGCTTCCTTTTTTTTTTGTTCAAACTGCATGGAGTAATCATCTAGATAACAGAGAATTCTTCATGGTTGGATGGTTGACTTTTCCAAAATGGTGAAGAATACTAATGTGAGTTCAGGCAATTAGGAGATATCCCTTTGTGCAACATTGTTTTACAAACAAACGAACTAATGAGCAAACCAAACCCCAGAATCCTAAAATTCTAAGCATTATTGTACAGTGTATTGAAATTTATAATTTTTTGGGGTTTTTTTCTCCATAAAAGTGTGTATTTTATTAAAACAATTGAGATTTTTAAAAAATATTTCCAGTCCTTACAGAGTCTTACTAAGATATGACTAATAAAGGGAATGCCAAATTTAAATTCATAAAGTTTATGATGGAAATCACAACATTTCTTCAGTTTGCTTTTGAGGTATTTATCTCAGAGAGAATCAGTAATTGCTTCATAGGAGATATACACAGAGTGAAACTTAATTAGTAATTTAAATGTACACCAAATTGGAACACTTTGAATCCCAATTAAAATTAATGGCTGCAATTAATTCAGAATTATTAGTCACCAGCTTGTTCCCTGATCCAGCTGCTGACATTTTCAAGTAAATGTGACAGTGTTTGGCGAATCTATGTCACAAACAACACCATCAAGGGATGCTGTCAGCTGTTTGTTTGTCAGAAGGATGTTAAAGCCTTTCTATCTGCCTTACTGCTGCCTTTGTGAGGGATCTACCAATCACAAAAGCTCCAGATCACCAACTGCATAACGTGAAAAAGCTTTCATGAGTCCTGAGATAAGCAGAGAGCTGCTCAACTCCTCATGTGTATTAAATTAATTTTTCTCATTAACATGTAAGGAATTAGAAATGCAGACTTGCTTGTACATATTTGTCAAGAGGACAAATATTTCCTTTGTATAAAAGTTACAAACATATTCTTGAGAGTACAGGATCTTACAATAAGCAATTTAAGAGCCATCTTTATTTTGTCTTTATTTCAAGAAGCAATTTATTCAGAGCTTTTGCACATATTTGTTAAGCTATGCATTCTAACCCAAAACTAATTCAAATCCAGACAAATGTGAAATTCTTATTTGTCTGGGGAAACATTTCATTAAATATGCATTAACTCTCACCCTTACTTTTACATGTGATTATTACACTACATTCATTTTGAAACTGGTGAAACACAAAGCACAGACAAAATTTCACCTGAAGTCAAGGGGAGAGTCTTACACTAGACTCTTAGTACTGATACCCCACACCCAGTGTTCCAGTCAATAAGGGACATCTTCTTTCCAAATTGAAAAAAAATCTATTTTTAAGTTCTCATATTTGCTTGGTAATAACATGCCTTTGGATTGTGCTGTGCCACATGATAAAATCTTGTAAACTTTACAAAATAAAGTTGTATTTTGTCACCTTAGGCTATTACTTCATGCAAACTAAAATCTAACAAAAACATTAACATGTCAAGCCCAGCCCTTTTATTGAGGCCACTGACAAAGACATCTGCCTTTAACTTCCAAAATGACCTATGCAAATAAAATTTCTCCATGTGAAATACATAGAGTGAAATATTAATTTGGAAAACTTCAGTGGTCATGTAATGTAATAAATACATTTAGGGCACATCAGGTTAGGTGCTACTAATTTTTTAAGCATGTAAGTAGAAAATAACACATTGTTTTTTGGTGTTTTCAGACAGATTTGAAACTGGGCTTGGCATTTCTTTTCAATTGGCAATGTTAAAAGCAGCAAAGTGTGTAAAATCTCTGGTATTTAAGATAATTTTATCTGTATTCCCCATGACTGTGAATAGCTAAAAAGTATCTTTTTTTTTGCACAGAAGATATCAAGGTTCATACATTTTATTTATTAAATTCAGTTTCCCAGAAAATCACCATTTTTCTGTTGTAATTTCATTCTATTCACAACTAGAGCTACAAATTACTTCTCTGGGTTTAGGCCATGCTCAGTAATCAGCACAGTTAAACCATACATCACAAGAAATTGAACCAGGGGTGGACCCTTTTTTAGTCCTGCAATCTATTAAAACTTCTGTTTTCTGTAAAAGGCTTCTAAATGCTTTGTGGGTGTTTGCTGCTAAGTTTATGTTTCTGTTGCTTTACAGAAACTCAGACCTGCAAAATGTCTCTAACTCCCTTAATAAAAGCACAATCCTTCTCCCATCCCTGCTTTCTGCCTGCATGCCTTTGAAACTTATGGATCCTTTCTAACTTGTGGTAAGTCCAGTAGTTGATATGATAAAAGATGTTATCTTTACTTATCCATTTTAGCTTGCCAAAAAGTCTGTGAGACAGAAATTCTTGTAGTAGATCCTGTTACGTTTCTGTAATGGATGTGCTTTCCCTGTTTCACAGTCTGAAGAAATCAGAAAGCAATTTTACCTACCTTGTAGATTACCAGGAGAAATTTCCAGGTTTAGTGTACCAGCTCAGTGGTGCTCAATATCTTTCTCTAGCACGTAGGTCACTGTTTCTCCCAAGACATATTTTTTGTTCAAGGCTATTCACAGTGTACTATGTGAAGGAATAGATATGATTGCCACAGTATGACAATATATGATGCAGATATTAGGATTTCTGACAATTGTTATTTCATGATTTATTTTATGTTTGAAATTTTGAGATGCAACTTTGGGAGCAGAGAGCTGAAAACCTAAGAGGGGGCAACCATGTGAAGAAGAAATTATCAGTGTGATAGGGATACCTCCCTGATGGACAGCCTCAGAAATGGAAAGAATTTGTTCATGTGATAATGAACTGTAAGTTTGCAGTGTGAGATGACAGAAAAGGAGAGCCAATTCTTTACAATTTAGGGCTGAATATGCAGAGATATCTCGAGAGAAAGCAAACAGGCAGCATTCGTCTCTGGGCATCTCTGGTGGAGTAATATTTGGAATACGGGATTCAGTTCAAGGAACTATTTTCTAGATAAACATTTGTAAACTGTAGAGACTTCAGAAACAACCATGACAATTCTAGAAAATTACACATCTCTGGCTTGTCTAATGCCTGGAGTGAAACAAGAAATCAATAAGCATTTGAAGGATGAAAACCCCAAATTGTTATTTTAAAGAATGCAAGAGAGCGTAACAAGAAATAGTGTTGTTATGGGGTTGAATAACAATAAAGAAAGTTGAACTGGCTATTTCAAACATATCCCAAGTTCTATTAAAGCAGCAATATTGCTTTCCTGAGGGAGATGACAAGAATCTCTTGCTTAAATAAAGAAAAATAAATAAAAAATATTTTTAAAGCTACTTTTTTATACCTTACATAGTAAAGTAAAGAAGAAAGACAGCTCCTGGAGACCCGTTCTGACAGATTTTTTCCTTTCCAAACTCTGTTTTACTCTATATTACAATATCTATGCTTGTATTATTATTGAAATACATTTTATATTTCACTATTTACATGTATTCAGACTTTAAAGTAATTGTAATTTTGTTTTACATCTCCTTAATATATGTATATCCATGACAAAGAAAATTAAATCATTCAGTTCTAAAAATTTAGGTAAAAATCCTATTTTAACACTTTTAGAATAGAATTTAGGATTTATCAGAAACATTTCATTCCTCTTTAGAAATGGTTGCCCCAAAACTGATTTGCTAGTTTCATTCTACATGGACATGAGAGTTCATGTCTTATTAGTGATTGAATCCTCATGAATGCTTGAAAGATTATCGTGTTAACATGTCCTATGTTAAACAGAGAAATCCACCTCCTTGCAACCCTGAACAATCACTGCATATATGTCTGAGTCTGAACACACAAACTTGTTTTACAGTTAGACATTTTGGATCAATTTAATAACTATCTTCCAAAAATAAATGAAAATAAAAGAATAGCTAGTAAAATTTAAGAAATTGAAATGTAATTATTTACAACTTAATTATTATTGTTTAAACTGGATTATTAATATTATTTTTTATCTTCTATTATATGAACAGAATAATTGGAAAACTTAGGATGCTTGCAATTATTCTATATTGGTTTAAATTTCTGATACACTGAAATAAGTCCATAATACAGTGCTCAAATGTTGTAAAAAGACCCCAAACTCAATGAAAATATTTGAGTTCATCAAAGTACTGAAAAAAAATATTTTTTTCCTTCTTACTGATGATTGAGATCAAGTTCCCAGTGTTAGTCTTTTTTAGCATAATTCCATTGTTTGAGTAATTCTAGAAACAGCAAAAATATCACCAGTGTTTAATTGGTCTGAAATTCAATGATAAAATATGCAGCAATTGCTAGGGGGTATGAGTATTAGAAAACCTTTACTGGTGCCAACTGAACATTTATTGCAATATCTAAATCACAATGAAAGAATGAAAGTTTCTGTACAAGTATCTCTGTCTACCCTCACAGAAATATTTAAAAACATAAATCAAATGCCATTAAAGTTAAATCTTGGCTCGATAAATATCAGAACAAAGAAAACATTATTTCTACACACAAAAATCTGGCTTTCCTTTTCATATTGAGTTTTCACTAAAATAAGATGACAAATTTCTTATTAAAAGCAAATAAAACTGTATTTTGTATAGTTTTTATATTTATGAAAATACTACTGATGTGATGTGGTATAAATTACATCTCAAAAAGAGAAGAGCAGTATACCCAGAGAAGCAATAAGAAACAAATATGAGCTTTGCAGAATTCTCCAAAGCAGTTTCTGTAAAGTAATTCCAAATAATAAAATTATAAAACTTGTAACTGAGTGCCTGTGCTTGTAGACACTGAGCTTAACATGGTCTTATCATTGAAAGGGCAAGATGTTTATTTTTTTTTCAAAACTCAGACAAAGCCTAGATTGCTGCTCATCTATGACATTTTACCCTTGCAATCCACAACACACTTTTCTTAAGAAAAATAACTAGCAAGTAGTTTGTAAATTTTATTAGTAGTTAAGAGAAGAGTTATTGCTTATTGTATGGTCAATATAGAACAAACTCAAGTGTTAACATGTCAGTCTTGACCCAGAACTCATACTGAACTAAGCTTTTGATTTTCTAGGTAAAATACACTTTCCATATTTAATTTCAGGGTTTATTGAGGCAGAGTCCTTCATATAAATCAGCAGCTGCACACCCAGGTAACAAGATGGACATATGCTACTGCACAAGCTATGTATTTTCTGAAATTATTGTGATAGTAAGCCGAAATACATAGCTTTCCCAACTTTCCTGACAGATTAACAGGAAGTCCGTCACATATTTATTATAAAAATATTTCTAGCCAATGGTTACATTGCTCTGGAACACTAATTATTCAGATGGATCTGAGGAGTAGTTCTTAGGCAGGTTATTTTTAGTTTGTTACCCACCTCTTTTATTTGATTCATTTGTTCTCCCAAATCCTGTGTTGCTTGAACTGTTTACTGTTGAGTGGCAGTGTTGTCTCATGAGCACCAAATTAACATTGAGAGTGGCCACAAAGAGATATTTTTCATACAACAACTGGAATAACATCTTTGCTTGCAACAGCAGGAAAAAGGAAATTACTCTAACAGGTCAGATCTGGGGAATGGAAGAGTTTGAAAGAGAAATTCAGAAGAGAGGAAAAACAGAAATATATCTTGACAGACATATCTGTTGAAATGAATGACACTTTAAAAATAGAATGAGTATAATTATTTGTCATGTCATTATTTCTTTTCAAAACCACAAAACACACTTGTCATACATAGCACATGAAATAAGGGTACAAAGACCAATGTGATTTTTTTTCACTTGCTTCTTTTTCTTTTTATCCTGATTCAATATTTCAAAGAATTTAGGAGTACGTAAGACACAATTAAAAACTGATGTTAGAAACATCCATCTTAGGAACTATGTAATTTTATACATTTAAGTGTTATGCCTCTGAACTGTAACAAGGACACTCAATACTAAAACTAGTAACACACTCCAGTGGAATTGTCAAAATTGGTAAAGCTGCACTTATTTTAATAAAGAAACACTAAAACTGAAGCAAGCTAAGTCAGCATTTAAATATTTAATCATATTTTCTAAAATTTATAGGAAACAATTAAAAGTATTTAAGGAAGAAACTAGAACAGTGTTATTTATTTGTGATAATTGAGAGGTTTTTAGTTTAAAATAGCATGAGAACTCTTATCAATTCTAATTGTGTCTTATTTGCTTCAAGATTCAGTTGAGAGGGGAGGTTTTGATTTGCCCAATGTAAATATGCAGAAAACATTGATTTAATTTGATAAAATAGAGTAGAAGAAGAAGAATATGAGAATGACCAGAAATTCCTTATGATATGTTTCTAATTTCTCATTTAAAAGTTGTTTCAACTTTAGAATAGTAAGTTTGATTAGAATTGTTCTGCAAAATCTCAGTGAAATTATCAGCAACAACGCAGACTGTTGTCATAGGAACATCTGCCCTCCCAGTAATGCTCTTCATTAGCCAAAAATAGAGCAACAGTTTGCTAAGTGCATGGGAGTTTTTCTGAGTACACTGCTAGTTTTGTATACCAAACTGACAGAGATGTTCACAGTAGATAAAGGCATGCTCTGGACCATCCCTGCTCTAGGAATTTTAACTGGACCATATTCTGGGGAATCTTCTGATGGAATAAATCAACAGAATGCAAAGGATGTATAACAAGCTCGAGAGATAAACTGTGTAGTCTAGGACCATTCCTCAGATTCATCTAAATAACAACAATTTTCTGCAATAATAAAACATTTAGGTAGAAATATTTTGATAATAATTATGTGAAGAACTGCCTCTTATCCTATCAAGAAAGTTAGAAAAACTATGTATTCTCATAAGCTCCAATCACCTATGTCGAAACAAAGCTAAAAATATTGTTTGTTTTATTGTAAAGGACTGCACTTATATAACAGATCACTCTCCATTTCCATGCCCTTTCTAAAAGGCTATATGTTCCTTCGAACTCCACAATATCTTATAAAAGGATATTGCCATAAATAACAGTAATTCAGAGTCAGAGTGATCATTCATGCTCTAAACTCATTTTGTGCTTGGCGTGATCTCAGATAAATAACATCCATGCATGTATCCCAGCAATCCTTATATCATACCACAATTTTGCATGTGGACCATCAGAGTGTACTGCTTCTCTAGGCAGTAGTTCTGGAGCAAAATTAAGTTTTTTTCTTGTGACTACAAATCATATGATAGCAAATGCTTACAGTAAAAAGTTTTTATATTGCTAGACTAATTAACATTAGTCAGAGTTCATTTTTGATGTAAGCCACTTGAGAGTCATTTTAAGAATAAAAAAAAAAACATTGAAAATATCCAAACAAGAATACATTTGAACACCAAAAACCAGGAGATGAGAACTATTTCTGTCTATCCATTAATATATTTTGTATGGGTGGAAACAGATATTCCAGACGGCAAAGCAGCACCACTTACTGTTTTTAGTAAAAGGAGATATGCACATTGCTTCTCTCACTCTGGAGACACTTTCTGGGTTGGTCTGTGTGAAATGCCTCTGCAGACATTTCCAGCTGAAGGCAAATGGTCAGGATGCATTAAGCCACTCTGCTCTACCAAATAGGGAAAAATTTGGAAGCAAATTATCTGGACCAGTAGTAACTCACTGGCAAAATTTCAAGTGCTACAGATAGGTTTTAGATGCCTAAAGATTATAATGTTTTGAGCACTGGATCTTATATTTAAACCAGTTGCCTGCATCCATTCTAAATCCTTTGTGGGTTTGAGCATAGACATTTAAATATTACTAGTAATGCCTTCCTCTTTCTGCTGTCTCTAAATGAAATCAGATGAAGATCCCTCTAGTCTCTTCACAGCCTGCTATGTCCTGCCTACAGAAAAATGGTGTACACATTTTAAAAAAATTCATACCAAAATATTTTAAAAAGCAAATGCTATTTTTATTAGATATTGAGTTGACCACAATCTTTCTCTTGAGATACAGCCCCTTAAAAACTTTTTAATTGCGCATTTTACATCTAAATATTTAAGAAGCGGTTTTATGTTGTTTCCAGCTTTGATTAAAAGACTTATGAACAGCCATAGGGCAGAATTTCCTCCTTATTTCCTCCTGTCCCTTTGTTTTTTCAGACCCATCAAATTTCATTCCCCTTGACTCTTTCATTCCTACCACAACCTTCCTACACAGTTAAAGATCAGGTCTGAGTATTACAACTATTGTTATCCTTCCATTTTCCAAAAAAATCACTAACTGAAATCTGAAGTTAGCATAGCTTCAGAAGAGTAGGGCATGATAAACAAACAAGCAAACAAGCAAACAAACAAACAAACAAATAAATAAATGCCTTGCATGGGAGAATAAGCAGGCCCTGCTTGAAGGAGCTATTAAAATGGAGATTGTGTTATTTACAAAGACTTCTGTCATAAACTCCCACAGGCTCTACAGACAATGCATTTTCATATTGGGAGGTGAAAAGGGCAGGGCAGAGAAAAGGTCTTATCACTCTGTAGACTGCTCTTTTATTGAGACAAAGCTGGTATCAGCTAAAATGAGCAGAGATACTGCATTTCTTCAGCTGTAAGTCAGAGCATGGTTTTGGTCCAGTAAATGCCTCAGCACTGAAAATTTAAATACTCAAGTATAATTACAGGATAAAAAGGCAAGTGTTCTTCTGTGATGAAGAATTCGGGAAATTTTGCACAAATGCAGAAAACCACTGACTTAGTTTATCTCATTTTGGGACAACACACAAGAAGCATTTTTAAACTACTTAAACCCAAAATATAAGGTTACTAATACCAAATAAAATTTTTATTAGAGCAGAAATCAGTTATGAATAAATTCTTCTCATGTATCAGGAACTTCAGTGCACCTTTACTGCTGTGATAAATATTAAATTGGAGCCATCAGAACCTGATATAATCCTCTGAAATTCAGAAAACTAACTGATAATGAAGTGAAAAAGAAAAATCATGCTGTCTTTCCTTAATATGACAGATTACATTTTGTGGCCAGAAAAATCTCTCCAAAACTTAAAATGTGGCCTTCCAATAATGTAAGTTTGTGTCAAAAAATGAATATCAATAAGATGCTACAGTGAAAGAAGCTTTGAAATCAGATAAAGGAAAAACAAAAATAAGAAGAAAAGAAAAGGAAACACAAAATGAGGTGCCAGCATACAGTTGCAATTGTCTACTTATCATTTTTAATATGGAAGATAAGTGGCTAAAAATAATGAAATCTCAAGATAATTACTACCTGTGATGAAATTTAGATGCTGTCACAATTAATACCATAACTCAAGAAAACAGTTATGATACTTCTTCTTGGGTATTAGGGAAAAAATACACAAAGATCTATTACTTCATCACTTAAATCTATCCAGGCATCCAGAGTAACAATAATTTCCTAAATACCTTTGACTTCTGAATGTGAGGAAAAAGTTTTAGGAAGAAAAAGCAAGGTACACCATGTCTTCTTTAAGTTTCTTTGATCAAAAAAATTGTGTATAAACCCAACAAAAATATTTCATAATTCTGTGCACCACAAGAAGGGTCAGTGCATGATAACTGCAATTAACCAGTCAGTGCCTTCAGTTCCTACACATTGGATTTCAGCACAGAGCTATTAGAAAGTCATTAGTAATTTTGTGCAACTTTTTTACCAGGGACTCTCTAATCAAAAGTGAGGAAAAACCCTGTGATTTTCAAACTTTAAATGTTCTCACATTTCTCTTGTCCATTGGACGTTCATTTCAAATTGATAAGTATTATATCCAAAATATGTTGTGCTATCTGCAAAAACAAATTCAGTGGGAGACAATAGATGCTGTGGACTTGGAAAAATCACTGAAATAAGGAGAAAGAGTTACAGCCAGGAATGGGAAAAGAAAAAAGACCCTGATATATGGTTATGTGGAAGCTGTCATAATAATTTCACCTGTGCTCTGAGCCAGTGGGGAAGGAACCATTTCTGATCTGAGTCATGCAGCTGCATTTGTAAATGCAGATCCAATGCTAGCAAGTCCACCTGAAAAATAAACTTTTAATCATGGCCATTCCTACATATTTCTGTGTTCCTATCACTTTGGAACTAGGAAATGGAACTGCTTGAAAATCAAAGGGGTGATTTTCAAGCTGTGGGAAGAGAAATGGCTCTCAGCAGAGCAGAGCAATCTGACCAGTAGTTACAGCTGAAAAAAGAAGGTATCATTATACATATAAAAAGCTGGTGACTATCCAGCTTCTGTCTGTCTTGGCTAATGCAGTTCAGCCCTGGACTTAGGAAAACAGGTATTGGAGATGAGAAAAAAACTGCTTCAAATGCCAAAACAAATCTCAATGGTTTTCAAGATATCACCAGGACTCTGTCATTCCCTGGACAGACACACTTTTTTGTTTTGTTTTGTTTTGTTTTGTTTTGTTTTGTTTTGTTTTGTTTTTGTTAATAAACTAGTAGCTAAAAAAATGTAGATACATTTAAGATACAGTAAATATACATGATGCATTTAAAAATGCTCATTTAAAGGTGCACGTGGCTACTGAATGCACAGAATACTAATATTGAAATAGTTCTAAGTACAAATTTTATATCTAACTAGAGATCAGTAACACATTAGTTACTTAAGTTTATTTCAGAATGAATGCAACTTTAAAATATTAAGTAAGCTTTATTTACTTATCACAAACCTTTCCANTGAATGCACAGAATACTAATATTGAAATAGTTCTAAGTACAAATTTTATATCTAACTAGAGATCAGTAACACATTAGTTACTTAAGTTTATTTCAGAATGAATGCAACTTTAAAATATTAAGTAAGCTTTATTTACTTATCACAAACCTTTCCAAAAGGCTGTGCAAAATTTCCTTTTTATACACCGTGCAACTTTAAATGTACATTTGACACAATTGCACAAAGATCACAACTGAATATATCTTTATTCATTCTAATTATTTTTCCATGTTTCTGCATAAACAATACAGATCAATCTATTTTTCCAAAACATATATTCCCATGTATTTAATTACAACAAAATCATTTATGACACAACACTTCTAGGAAGGGGAAAATACAAGTGATATCACACAGCACAAACACATTTAAAAAACCCGAATGTTTTAATAAGATTCATGAGCAAGATCAGTCTCAACACACAATACTATGCTTGAGAGTTCAGTTTTTGACCTTACAATGTACTCACCTAAAAAATTAAAACTGCAACTTCAACAACTGGAATTGTGTTCAATTCACTTTATTAAAAAAAAAAAAAAAAAAAA
>VZRX01023348.1:55127-125757 GCA_013398075.1 Notiomystis cincta | reverse complement strand
GCCGAGCGAGGGAGGGGCCGCGGCCGGGCCGGAGAGCACCTGTGAGAGCCGGGCGTGAGCGCGGGCCGGCCCCGGCCTCAGCGGTGCGGGCTGGGCGGCTCCCCGGTGCTGTCAGGCACTGCTGCTGGGGCTGCTCTGAGAGTGCCGAGAGCTCCGCTCGGAGCGAGCCCACGACCCTGCGCACGGCTCCGGCTGAACTCGGCACCGTCAGAGCGACCTTACCTGCCTGCCCGTTCAGAGGGAAGGAAGGCATCCTTCCCTTATGTAACTGCGCACAAGGAAATGCTGGTGTCACATCGCTTCTCTTAATCAAAATTGAATTCGTTTGTTCCTGGGGATTTCGAGGTGAACTGGAAAAGGCACACCTCAAACACGGAAACTGCATTTCTTAGATTATTTCAGAGACGTGATCTGTCAGACCTTTATGTGAGACTTTCCCGTCTCCTTTTGTGAGGCAAGCTCATGGTAGGAAAGGAGCAGCATAAGACACGTGTCTTCTGTTCTTTGTCATAGCATAGAGGTAAAATTACTACACAATCCTGTAAATCAGGTCATTCTATGCATGTTTAATCTGTGAAGGAGATGGAATGTTGTGTTCCTTTGACAAATTTGGGGTATTCTGAAAAAAACAGCAAGCAAGACTTAGGTTTGGTTATATGAAGTTCATGCAGATTAGAGAGTTCTGTATATAGTGATGATTTTCTCCCCATGGACATGATTTTTTTTGTGTGTGGCTGTATTTAATGCTTTATTTTGGATGACACTGGTATAACCATTCAGTGTGCAAATACAATTAGGTAATGATATTTCAGCACTGGATATTCACTTGAGGGATTTTTTCCAGAGCTGATTTACTCTCTCAGGAACAGATTGCTGAGCTTTGCAGTTGGGACATTTTCATTGAGTCATTGCACCTACTGGGATGACTACAGCAAGCTGATATGCAGCATCTCTTCATGATATGAGGGAGTAACACCAAATTTTAGATGTGAAAAATGCAAAGAAAGAAAATGCCTGTGGTTGGGATGATCATAGGTGCAGCACATGTGGATTGCTGCAGAACACTGAGGTGCAGCTGGATCTGAGGTGAAACTTCAGGAAGGTTTTATCATTAACAAGGCTGGTAAGCATCCAGGTAAATTAATTAAGGCGTTCTGACCTTACCAAGGGAACGTGGTACCAGGTTAGGCCAGCACAGCGTTGTGTCATCTCAGCTGGGAGATGTTTTTCTTGCTGTGTCACCACTGGGAGGTTTAGTTTCATAACCAGTGTATGCTGCTGCTCTCTGCAGACCTCTTCTTCCCCACTGCTGCCTGGTGTGACACGTGAGAGGGGAGCTGTGCCGTACGGGATGTAAAAAGCACAGGCTGTGGGTGTCCAGCAGGGCGTGGGGCAGCACGGTGTTCGTGTGCCGAGTCACGCAGAGCTCTCATGTCAAGGTGTGCTGCTCTTGCAGTGGGGGGAGCCTAAATCCCGTCTCCCCTTCTTCCTGCCAGCACTGTGGGCTGCTGCTGCTCAGATGCAGCTTCCTGCAATTGTATAAACTCCATCTATTTTCCTGCTTGTTCAGCCTTATTTTAAGCTGTGTGCCTTTCTTCGTCCCCCTCTTTTTTTACATTGCTTTAAACTTTTTTTTTTTTTTTAAAACAGGATTTCTACAACTGGCCTGATGAATCCTTTGAAGAAATGGATAGTACATTAGCTGTCCAGCAGGTATTCTTACGTTAATTGTTATTAATGAGAGCAGTTTCCATGGTTTTGTGTTATGGTATATAAAATGGAACAGGGCTTGCTATTTATCTGCTTAGGATGTTGCTGCACAGCAGTGAATTTCCTAAGCACCTATTAACAGATTAATTGTTAGGTTTTTTTTGCAGAAATAACTAGAATTCCCATGTCTGGTTTAAACAAATCAGATTTAAGAAAATGGTGGGAATTTCTCCCATTTTTTTACCTTTTTAATTGAAGAAAATAATTTTTCAGATCTGGCATTTTCAATACCAGTTTTCTTACCCTCCCCATCTACTCATGAACATTTTAGTCTATCAATCATTTAAGTAAAAACTAAATCCCTCCAAGATAAAATGTCCAAAATACAGTCTTACTGTAATTACAACAAGATCTAGTTTTATTTCTCCTTCCCCCCCCCCAGTATATTCAACAGAACATAAGGGCAGACTGCTCCAACATTGATAAGATCCTTGAACCTCCCGAAGGGCAGGATGAAGGTGTATGGAAGTATGAACATTTAAGGTAAAAATCCATCTTTTCCCAACATTCTGTCTTGGTTCTAAGTTTTGTTCACCAGTGCTGGTAGTGCATCTATTTAAATGTGACATGTCAAAACTAACTGAAATGAAACTTGATTTTTCCACTGTTAAATATTGGTATTATTTTCTGAATTCCCTGTTTTTGCTAAAGATTTATAGTGTGCTTTGATCTTAATGATTTTTTTAAAGAAAACATTTGTGCCTCACTTCTTGAATATGAAGATATAGTAATGAATTTCCATAGCACTTTCTCATTGTATTGTCAGCTCTTCATCTCCACTAAGAGGATTGTGATTTCCAGATGCCCCAGTGCTTTTTCTGAAACTTGAGGCAAACAGGCTGGGAAAGCAAAGTACCTGTGTCTTACAGTTCTTTTTTTGCTTGTAAGGAAACAAACCTTTTTGTCCACCTCTGGTTTTTTTTTAATTTGCAGTACAATAAATACATTCAGCCTTGGAAGTTTGTGCCTTAAAATACTTTTCAGTTGTAGTGTAGTTAATATATATGTAGTAATGATTTTGCCCTGATACTTATTTTTTATTTTTCTTATAAGCATCTCTTCTCACTTTATCGAGTATATGCTCAGGAATAAGAACAGTTCTAAGCTCCTCCTAGATTCAGATACCTTGATTTTTTGCCTCACATTTTTTTCTTCTCCTCTGGTCTGCAGTAGTTCCAGTAGACAACAGAGAATCCTCAAGAAAGGAAGATGTATCTATATACAAAGTCACATTTTAATTCCCTCTGTCCTTTCATATACCCCACCCCCAAAAATTTTAGATTTGGGAAAGTGATTTGTTACTATGGCTTGTGAGTTTTGGAAATTTTTTTCAGATTTTCTTGTGATGTACCTGAGGGCTGAGTTCTCTAAAATTCAAGAATGCACTTGCAGATCCATTCCAGTGAAAGCAGTATTCCAGAGGTCCCACTCTGTTAATGATGTAGGGTGGGATTTTAGCCCCTTAATTGGCAGTACATCTTAGAAGGATGGAACAATCCAGCTATATGAGTTTAACACTTACACACTTAAATTAATTTTCTTGAAGTGTTATTTTAATTTTTCTAAATCTTCATTCATGACATAGCTCTTTCTTTCATAACAAAGTTGGTATAAACACTTCCACTAAATGATACGTTGAACTCAGCCTCTGCTGTCAGTGAAGAATTGAAATATAATTGTTTAGCTGGTATGAAGATCAGAATGCCTAACCTGTTTTTTTATGAGATACTTGCAGTGAGGAAGCAGTTAATTTTGATGCTACTGTGTTCAATTTCTTTTAGACAGTTCTGCCTTGAGCTCAATGGACTGGCTGTCAAGCTTCAGGTAATTCTTTTCTTGGGACCTGTATTTTGTAAGGGAGGAGACTTTTTTGTGTAGATTGCAAAGCTTTCTTCTAAATATACACACACAGACCTAAGCAGTGGTTGGAAGTTTTGTAAGATTTTAAGGGTTTATGGCAAATAACCCTTTTGGGGGGTAGACAGGGCAAGGAAGTGATTTGAAAAGATCAGCTCGTTTTTGCTGTTGGGTTTTGTTCTTAACTGAACAATTGTTTTGACAGAGTGAATGTCACCCTGACACATGTACTCAGATGACAGCTACTGAACAGTGGATTTTTCTCTGTGCAGCTCATAAAACTCCCAAAGAGGTAAGGATGTGTTTTGGAAAACTGACCCCAGTGATGCAGGAATTTCCTTTCACAGTTCATACGTTCATGAGGAGCCTGTTAGAGGTGGCTTCTTAGTGAAACTGAGAGCTTATGTGGGTTAAGAATATCACTTGAGCCACTCTTCTTTGCCATTCTGTAGTGTTTTACAGAAGAACAGGATGAGGTAAAAGGAAACTGCTTTTTTACCTCAGTATTAGCAGCTTTGCACATTCCCCTTTTCTCTCTGAGTTGGTGCTGAGCCTGCCTCAAACTCAATGGAAGCAGCTCTTTAATTGATAGAAGAGTCCATGTTGAGAATAGGCTCTCATCTTCAGCCTTGGTTCACTGTAAGCCTGACACTCCAAACCACACTCATGTGCTCATTCTTAGGGCACTTACTCCAAACAGGTAGAATCATAAAAATGCTTCAAGTCAAGTGGGTTTATCAGCATGGCATTAGCTTGTCTCCCTTAGTGTCCAATTAATTTAAACATTGTTCAGATCTTATATTGAACCACTTGATATATCTGTTTTTTTGCCTTCAGAAGGTTTTTGTTACTTTTGGTTATGATGGTGGTGCAGTTTGTCATTATTTACCTTTGTATTTCACCTTCCAGAATAAGGTATTGGTTCTTTTTAACATTTTCTGTCCTGTAAGATTTTTTTCCTTGTTTTGTTTTGCTTTTACTTTCCTGAGATGTTTTGATGTAGCCAGCTTCCTTCCCCCTCCTTCCTTGAACCACTGTCCCTACTCAGCATCTCGGCCTGTCTGGCACTGTTGTCCTCAGCTAGACTGGAGAACTTCAGGCTGCTTTTTATCTCTGAGCATGCAGCATTCATCTCCTGTTTTCCATGTCAGTAGCTGCTAACTTATGGTCAGATGGGGGCGATGGAACCTTGAAATGCTGACAGAAATGTACAACTGACAAGTCTTTTTCCTGAAATTGGTAAATGGACAATGGACAGACATTCCTTCTCTCAGCCTGTCTCAGTTCATCTTTACTTTATTCCTTTAGGTGTACTTGATTGCAGAGCCGGGGATGACTTGTTACACACTTAGTTACATTTACAGTTTGGTTTTCTCTCGTAAAAGAAGATTTAGGTGCAGGTTTGGCTTCAGAGCCTGTAAAAGAGCAAAGTCTGGCAACTTGAGTATGTGGGAAACAAATGAGCTGTGAGAACAATCATCTTTCCTTTCAGAGCACTCCTAGCATTTATTTTTATTATACAGCTTTGCTTAAGGAGAGGCATCAAATTCACTACTCACGTGCATAATGACATTGCCATAGTAACTTTTTTTCTTGAAATAATTTACATAGGTTGTGAAGCAGAGAAATTACTTAAGGAGGAAATATAGTTGTACCTTCAGACAAGCTACACAGAACTTCTGGGAATAAAAATGGCCTGATCATGAAGTTGAAAGCATCAGGAAATATAATAACAATGTTCCTTTTTAAACAAGATCTGATGTTATGCATGTGCTCATACTCACTGTCTGTTTCTGTAGTGTCCTGCTATAGACTACACCAGGCACACACTTGATGGAGCTGCATGTCTTCTGAATAGCAATAAATATTTTCCCAGCAGGTAAAAACACTCTTCTCTTGGGAGGAGGGCGAGAAGGAGGGAGGAGGTTGGAACTTAATATGCTGACGAAGCCTAGGGAGAGATGTAATGCATTCTTCATGGACTACTATTGGAACTATCAAAAATCCTGCAGCTCTTAGGAGCTGGGAGGTCTACTGCCACTTTTAAACCAAGGAAGAATTCTTGCTTATTCAAATAGTTTGCCATTTACTGGAGCTAAGGAATGCTTTTTAGGTAAAAACTGTTCTAGTGATATCTGTTAGCATTATGGTGCTTCCACTGGAGTAGTGCCCACCTAAACAACAGGGATGGCCTTTGGACAGTAAACTCACCTCAAAGGCCTTAGACAGGATGGCACCAAAAGCCTTTGGAAGCCAATACCAACCTGCTGTGGGACGTAGCCACCACAGAAGATGGAGACTGAGGGTGCTGAATGGGCAGGTCACATCAGAGAGAACTCCCTGCAGAAGTCAACATTGTGCTTCTCTAGAGAATTCACTATAGACAAGGAGGCACAACTGGAAGCCTTTTTTTTTCTTTGCCCATAAACTTCAGAAATCCAGCCTTTACCACAATAACTGATGATTATTAACTACAGCCAGAACTTGTGTTGTACTCAAGAGTACAATTTGTAAATGTGGAGCTTGCACCAACAAGTCTAAATCTCATATGCAATTATACAGAATAGTTTTAACAATCAAAATTCATGTCAACACGTGTGGCAGTAGTCATTTCATTAGAGCAGTTGTGTAACTTTTCTCCTGCTGCTTACAGGGTTAGCATAAAGGAATCCTCTGTAGCCAAATTAGGATCAGTGTGCCGAAGAATTTACAGAATATTTTCGCACGCTTATTTTCATCACCGGCAGATATTTGATGAATATGAAGTAAGTAGTTTCAAATTACATCTTGAAAGCAGGGCATTTACTGAAGTTACAGCTGTGTTGGAGTTGTATAAAACATTTTAGTCCTGCTAGAAGATCTGTATTTAAGTGAAGGATTGATTACAGTAGATTCCCGTTTTACAAGAACAGAAAAAGCTGTTACATACACACATAAAAATTAATTTATGTGATTACTGTACTCAGTTATGGTTTCCCATCATTTGGATAAAGGGCCAGAATTTGAGTTTATTTTACAGACAGCTCAAATCCATCTTGTATTTAAGAATCCTGAGTGTATTAAAGCACTGAGTGCAGTTAGTACTGCTTACTTATATGTATTTCCTGTATGTTGCACAACAATTAAGGAATTAGAATTGCGTAACTGTAAAGGATCAGAGTAATTGAAGGCAACTTGTGCACCACCAGTAACCTTTACATTATTTTTAATGGGAATGTATAAATTAATAGATAAAAAGGAGATAAGGGTTATAGCTAAATATAAAAGGAAACCTTTGCCAAATCCCACTTAAGGTTTCTGGAACAGCTGTCAAATGATTGGGCCCTGTTGTGTTGAAGATAGTGCATGTAGGAGGAATTTCAGAACCATCCTTTTAAATATTGAAATATATTCTTATCTAAGTGCTGTTAAATTGAGTTGTGATTGAAGCCTCAATTTCAGTAGGTTTCTTAGTAATTGTAGTAACTGTAAGCAAACAGTAAAGATATAAAAGAAGGAGTATAAATTTACTATTTAAGCATGACTAAGAGCTGTAAATCTAATGAGACAACTACATAGATGCAGGTGTTTTGTTTAGCATGTTCTTCCTAATGGTTTAAAATAATCCTTCTGTACATACTGTTTTTTCCCCTTTTTTCACCTCCAGAATGAAACTTTCTTGTGTCACCGGTTCACTAAGTTTGTGATGAAGTATAATCTGATGTCCAAGGATAATCTGATTGTACCAATTTTGGAAGAAGAAGTGCAAAATTCAGTGTCAGGGGAGAGTGAGGCATAATGGGAAGAGCAGTAGAGAAGCCTGTACTGGATATAAACAAAACATTAATTATGTACTGTATATATCACTTTAGACACTTCAATCACGTATCCTCATAGCTTTGTTTAGTATACTTTTTGTATGCTGTGTGCATTGCCTTTTAATATGGGAAATACTTCTAAGTTATTCATGAGCTGTATATTCATCAATGTGGCACTCATGGTTTTTAAATAAAAGTAGTAGTATCTGTTTATAATGCCTGTTAATAAAAGAATTTACAGTTCTCTAAAAATGCTGCTAAACAATCATTGAATCACAATCCTGAAGATGTGTTTGATTGGGTGGGGAAAAAGTGAGATTACAATTTCACAGCAAGCCATTCTGTAATGCAGTAGCTATATTAAGTCTTAGTTTGAAGATTATCACCTTAAATATATAATTCTGCAGGAAGCTTCTTGCAATGTAGCTTATTCCTAATTTACCTTTTATTTTTTTTAAAATAGCTTTGAAGATTTATTTCTGGATGTGCATATTGCTGTGTGTGTATATCCAAGTACTAACAAGATCTATAGCATTAACCAAAA
Source organism: Notiomystis cincta (assembly GCA_013398075.1). Taxonomy (NCBI): domain Eukaryota; kingdom Metazoa; phylum Chordata; class Aves; order Passeriformes; family Notiomystidae; genus Notiomystis; species Notiomystis cincta. The sequence goes on along the minus strand of VZRX01023348.1, from coordinate 117,789 downwards.
GGACAATTTCACTATGGTATTGAACATAATATATTGCTATATATCTAACACTTCCTGGATGTTTTTTGTCAGCAGTGGAGGTTTGTGTACAGCAGGGGACAGGTGCTGTCCTGTGAAGGCAGACTGCTGTTCTCCAGTCCACAACCTCTCTAAAGAATACCTGTGCATATTTATGGCAGCTGCTTACAGATTATACCTCAGCTGCTCATGTTACACTACATAACACAGTGGCACAGCCTCTGCTTGTACTCCTAGTCAAAACATGCTAAGTACCCGAAATATCAAACCCAATTCTTTGCAAGAGTTAATTATGTTTTCAACATACATTTGTTTCTCTTAATTTACCTTAACTACCATATTAACAGAAAGATTTGGATTCATGCTTCTGGTTCCCTATCAAGGTGTCTATTTCAAGTTGTGTTTGCAGATTTGCAATAACTGACAATTTCCATGAGTGCTGCTTAATTGTGTTTTGTCTAGAATGATAGAATGACATGTTTTAGAGATGCATATAAGAGAAATACTGCTCAGTGTACATGAATGCAGGGTCTAAAAGCAGTAGCAGTGTTCTTCAATGAATTTTGCTTTGCTGTTTAAGAAGTTAGCTTGTTTCTCTGAGGTTGCCAGAAGCCCTCTTTATTTCTTTCAGCAGGTCAGAATGGGCTAGCTCAGCTAGTTTCAGTAATTTACACTTTGTTTTCCACATTATATTTACATGGAAAGAAGGGAGTCCACATATTTTTACTAAGTGTTTTTTCATAATATACTAAACATGCCTTAAATTCTATTTTTCTTTATATGAATCAAGCACACCTCAAGCAACTGTTATCACCTGGATGTAAAGGGAATATAAACAGTGAGAAAATAGAGAGACTAAGCTTAAGTACTTCAACAGCTGTATTCTTCAGCAGCTTTTTGTCTCATGTTTATCATTGTATTTAATTGTCAGCAGGGTAATTGCATGAGATGTTGTCAGAGTGAAGTAGCTTTAGTTACTGTCTATACACTTAGCTGTAACTTGCCTTGTATAGACCAGGTTACCTGATTTTGATAGATACCTTGGAGTTTGTACTGCAGGTAGGAGGATGTTTTCTGGAGGTAGTAAAATGTATTTAGCTCATTGTTGTCTGCTCTAGGACCATCCATGGTGTGGTGTGGCTCCTTTCTACAGTCACTCTGCATGTGTATATTGGCCATGGTGACTGGGACAGGCAAAATGTGGGACTGATGTTGCTAATTACATTTCCTCTACAAAATTGAAGAAAATGATGTGGTGCTCAGGACTGCATTAAAATTTTAAACCTCTTCCTCTTATGCTTTAAGAGTTTCACTTCAGAACAAAACTCTGGAAGTCTGAATCCTGTTAATTCTCACTCAGATTTGCACTGTAAAGTTGACTTGCTATACTAAGCTGATTTTATATAAGGCCTAAGTGAGACACTGCTTGTATTTTCCCTTGCTATTGTTTACATGAGTACTGTGTACACACATGTGCCTGGATGGTACCATAAAACTTCAGATAGCCTAAGCAAACCATTGATTTGTCTAATAAATATTAACAGGTTTAATTTAGACTTTACATCATAGGGAAACTGAGACTGTCTTTGAATTATATTGTAAAAAAAAAGGATAAAATTAAACTGTTTCTTTATCCATACCACTATATTTTGACAAGTTATTCTCTTTTTTTCATGTTGTCTGAACACTGTTTCCAGCAGACCCTTGGGTGCTCCCCAATCTCTGCTACAAGGTGTGTTCAAGTCAAGCCTTCTTTCAGAAAGAGAAATACAATACTCATTGGGAACTCAAATCAGAACATGCTGGTTCCACAGTTAAAATATGGGAGGTCTAGAAGAGGGCCCTCCAGATACAAACTAAGCACATTATGACTGCATGTCACAGATGTGGCTGTAAGCAAAGAATCACTGTCTAATTACTTCTTCCTTTGTCACTGGGGATTTTCCTCACCTTTAGCTTAGCACATCTTCCAACACATCAGCCACGGTGTTAAGCCAGAGGGAACTGTCAAGACAGCAATCTCCCTTTTTTGCCATCAAAAGATGAATATATTAAGAACAGGGAAAACCTAATGAGCTTTTACTAGATGGCATTAACTCTATCAGGCTTTGCTGCACAGACAAGACTTCAAAAAAGTGATTTTAGCTTGAGGCAAGGTATACATCGATCTAACCCAGTTAATGTCAGTGTGAGACAAACAAACTGGTGACTGATTTGGTAAGTACTTCTAATGGTGAGAACCTTCCCATATGAACTGTAGAAAAGATCTGAACCTATACAAAAAGAAAATATTTTACAGACCAGGAACAAGTGAAGCAGCCATTTATTGCAGTTGACCAGGTATGTAAATAAACTCTTCTGACAGTTATGAGCACAGTACAAAATATTTAACTGTGGACAGTTTCTTCCTGTTTGTAAACATTAGAAAACTATTTCCTCTCCAAACAATTTAAGCATCAGAAAGTATAAACAGTCTTCTACAGAGGTTCATGAACACTATTGGCTGCCTTCTAATAGTTGCAGAGCAGTTCTGTTGTCACAATCAGGAAAGGGGTTTCCCTACTACATTTCAAACTCATAGGCCCCTGGCTGAAGTCTTACTATTGACTAAAAACAGTGTACTTACTATTTTTTGTCAGAGAATGCATCTATGCTTTAAGTTGCAATTCTTTCAATAAAAAGTTAGATACATTCTGGTGAAGTGAGCAGTGTATGTCTATACACAGAATACAAGCAGACCAAAAAAGTTTTGCTAGTTATTCTGACAGGCCTTGTGATTTACAAACCTGCTTTACTAAAATATACAGTGCTGGTCACCACACCAGTAAAGGCAAACGTTAATGCTCTGGGCTTGTGTCAGTCAGGTGAGTCAGATTTCAAATGAGCATCTGAAATCAAATCTATTTCCAAAATGCACCCTCCTCTTTTCACTCATCCAAGTGAGACAGAGTTGTCTTTCAGATTTTTTTACTACAAAGAGGAAACCAGAAGATTTTCCATTATTTGTTTTAGCAGCATTTTCAATTTTTTCAGTTTCAGCATCCATGCCTTAGGCAGACGAGTGGTCAAGTGCATGAAGTCAGATAATTCTTGCACTGTCTTCACAGTCTGAGCAAGCAATTTGCCCTGACTGCCAAAAGCAAACCATTCAGATGAATATTTCTACAGCACAGGCAACTTTGATACTGAGACAAATGACATTAAAAAACCCCAGCTGTCCTTAACAATCCAGGAATTGCTGAGTGAGTTCAGAGGAAACAATTTAGCATAGTTATACTGCATTAAAAACACAAATTCAGAGGTTTGAAGCACTGTCAACACCTGTGAGATTCACAAGCAAGGACTAAAGCACAGTTAAAACTGATAGCTACTGAAAAAGAATATGGCTTTATTTAATTTTTAAAAAAGCCTTTCTTGCTAAAAGTGATGATATTCTAGTGTACCTGTGGACATCCAGGGCATATACTCAATTTCCACCCTAGTTCCAAAACAGTCTCTCTTGTGTATATCCCCTTAATTGTTAGGGGAAAATTTCTTTTAGAAGGATACTATTTTATTTGAAGTTTCTGCACTTTCAACAGGTGATATGGAAAATCTCAGTTAAATGATTGTTTTTATCCAATGAATGCATTCTAAAAAGAGTAACTGCATTAAATTTACTATTTTATACTTTGTAGCTTACTTAAATACTTCAGTTTTGGTTTAGGATTCACTAATGTTAACTATCTTAAGCAAGCATCTTTTTATAAAAGGTAATTTCTTTGATATACTTTAAAAACTCTAATTTGAAATATTCAAGATTGGAGTTCTTGACCAATTTTTGCCCATTTTACAGATTTGAATTGGATAGAGAATGACCAATAGCTAAAATCACACACATGAGTTTTGTATAACTCAAAAAATACTTCTAGAAGTAGAGCAACACATTCTACATTGCCTGAGACCAGCTGTTACTCCCTTTTTAATAAGCTAGAGTTACCTGGCTTTCTGCCAGAGATAGATGTAACTTGTATTTTCATATTTCTTCCCCATCTGTGTCCCATGGAAGAGATCCCTGCTGCCTGTGAGACCATGACCAATTCTCGACTGGTGGCCACAAGAGAAAGTCACACTTGGGGCAGGCTCTGCAGGGACACCCAGCCCAGCACTCTCCCTGTCAGCAAGGGAATTGTTCTCCCCACGGTGCCCCAGACAGGGAATGAACATAAGGCTCATGCCCCACATCCCTGACCTTGAAATGCTGGTGGGAAAGCTGGGAGAAGAGCCTTTGCAAGAAGGGGGTTTCTTACTGTGCCTCGTATCTGAGGTGCTCCCATCACTCCCGACAGCAACAGGAAAAAGAAGTTGAAGCCAGATCTCCAGGGCTGGAGATATTTTTGGAAGAAAGCCCCCAGACTTGCTACAAATGGTTAAGAGTTGCTCCTCCAAAGAAGAAGATAAAGAAGCCTGCCTGTAAGAATTTCGTAAGCAAATCAGGGAGCAGCTCCAAAGCAGTATTATTTCAAGCTCTCCTATGATAATTATGTCTACAGAATGGGTTTTCCCCCTACCCTGTAAACTTTTTTCCTGCATGAATTAGTTTTGCTTACTAAAATAAGCAGCTACTGCCTGTGTTCTTTCCACACAGCTCTGAGACTGCAGCTGAATTTCCACTCTCCTGATCACCTCCTGGGGTGTTTGTTTGGAATTAATTGTTGGTGTTCCTGTCCCTGCATTAATCTGCCCACTGCATTTAGTGCCAGCATCTACCACTGTGGATTAGGCAGAGTCCCACAGCAACTGGTGGGATGCCATCTATGGGGAACAGGATGTTGTAGGTAAATGATTCATGACAACTATGCTTGCAGCACAACACACAAAGACAGATATCAAAATCTCTGGGTGATGTGTGTGCTGTATTGCAAACAGTAAGAGCAGAGTTATGAATACATTTGCTCAGTTCTGTTCTCACTTCTCATTTTGAACAGATTATTTTGCACTAGCTGAAAGATGATGAGCATTTACAGTTTTTTTGCTTCTAAAACTAAATGAAAAATGCACATTATAGTTATAATAATATTGTAGTTATAATCACATTTACCTTCTGGAGATGCATTTTTATTCAGCTTCTCCTCTGTAAAATACAGTTTCCAGACAGCAGCATAAGAGCAATTGCTGTTTGTTCCTCTCCCCACAGAACCTTGCCAGCATTAACCTCCCTTAATGCAAGCAGCTCCTCCCCACAGTAAGGATGGAAACCCAGCAATTTGCTCCTTTCCTCTGAACATCATGTCTGGTATTTGATGCAGCTCAATACACTTTATCCAGTGTGAGATACATTTAGCTGAGACATTTTTATATATACATACATCTAATATTGCCTATGAAGTTTAGCCTACATCCTCCTCCTATGTATTAGCAGCATCACTGTGCTGACTGTCCCCAGTGCTTCTTAGGGAGCTTCTCAAACTACTTGTTTACAGACTGCAAGTTATCTTTCAGGGGATGAGAAGTTCTGAATTTCCACTCACAAGTATATTATGAACACATTATAATACAAACTCTAAGTTCCTGTCTTACATATACAAGGAACCCTGTAAAAACTGCACAGGCCAAGTTGTATTCCAGGAGCCTCATGAGTTTTTCTGGCCATACCAAGTCTGACTGTAGCTTAAATTATTAACTTGTAAGACTTGACATTTCTCTAGGCTTTTGAACTTATGCAAGGCAAACAAAGTGAAAATTATAATAAAACTTAACAACAGCCAGACAGTTAGTTTTTCCCCACCAATGTTTAAACATCCTTAAAAAACCCCAAAAAACAAAACAACCAAACAAACCCAAAAACATTCCTCCAGCTTGTGGAAAATTCTAAACATCCTCATTCCTTTATCTCTCACACAGATCAAACTGTCACTGTTTTGCAGCTTTTGCTTCCTTGCTTGTCAAAAGCATTAACAAGTTAGCAGAGCACCCAAAGTAACATAGTTATACTATTAAAGACAGACAGAAAACCAAATTATTTTGCAGTAGTATTATTACTGCAGCAGGATTAACACAACAAGAAAAATGACAAAAATACAAAAGGAGTTTGGGAAAAGCCATAGGATTATACCAATGCTTTTAAAGTACTGTAATGTTTAAAAAAAAAAAAATCCATTTGTGTGATTTATGTACATGTCCATTTGATGCAGTTACTTACTTTATCACATACATGTGACCTGAGTGACTCCATCTTCCTGGTCAAATTGTCCATCATCCAGTTCCCTTAATACTCCATCACTGCTACTGAATCCTGGAAAGCCTCCATAATGGGAGGATCCCTCCTTGATCCAGCATTGTTTAGAAGGAGATAGGTGAAACTCATCAGGTGGTTGTTCAGTTTCTACAGGGCAAGAATTAGCTGTGTCTGATCCAACACTTCTGCTGGACACTTTGCCTTTTTCTTCCCCAGTTACTTGCCTTAAGGATTTCCTCTGAAATACAAGAGGATGTTGAAATTTTAGCTCATTTAGGGGGAAAAACAATACAGCCAAACACTTTGCAATGAATCATGACTAGATTTAGTGTGAGTTCCTTTTAACACTGAGTGCAATTCTCAAGAAACATGCCATTATCTGAGGAGGCAATTACAATTCCCATGGTAACTCTATGCAGAGAGAAGTCAGTGGCTGTTGTATGTGAAAATGTGAAATGGGATCTACAGAGTCCTTGCACAGGAGGAACGCAGTATAAATACAGTCTGACATTAGTATTGAGATTGCCTGACATCTTTCTTGTTGAAGTGATGGTTGCAAATATCAAAAAGAAGCGCAAGCAGATCCTGATTTCTGTGAACAACAGAACTATATTAGACTATGCTAAGGGTTCTCTAAGGCACAACAATGAATAAAAGGTCTGTCTCAGTTCAGCATCAGGAGGTACCAGAGTTACTCAGATGTGTGAAGATGCAGCACCTCCAGAGACAACACCAGTACCTTGAGCCACACAGAGGAGCAGGGTCAGCAAGGCAGAAGTGCCCTGAGCCACCTGCCTGGAGCCCTGCTCTCAGCATGAGCACTGCTACACCAGGAGATGTTTGTCCAGGGACACAGCCCTGCCCTCAGAAGGAGCACACAAAGCAAAGAGAGAATCAGTCTCAGCACAGAGCTGCATTTCAGTGCATGAAGGACACAGTGCAAACACTTCAAAAACAAAAACACTGCACAGACTTTTACTATGCTTTGGCAAGTTTGTGTCCCCCATCTGTACATTGCTGAGTTTTTTCTCAAATCCTTTTGAAACAGTAAAAACAATGGCCCATGTGGCTAAAGGAAACATATTTAGGAAAGCTGTTAAAGGGGACACTGGGAAATCAGACTAAGGGGAAACAGCACTGCCTCAGGAGAAACAGAAGGAAGTAAGTTTGCCTGGATGCCACAGTAAGAGGATGGAAAAGTCTGCGTAAGAGAAATACAGAAAAAGAGAAAAGAAAAAACCAAACCCCTCAATCACTGCATGGTTCAATCTTGCAGCTCAGCCTATGAACTCTTTTCTTAGAAAAGCAAATGGTATGTGATAAACAAAAAGTCCACTGAGACATTACAGCCCTTGTAACCCAAGAAGCTTTTGTACTATCACATAAATCATAAGCCAGGCCCATAACACACTACCCCACAAATACACAAGAAGGCAAAGAGATGAGCTGTGAGGACATAAGATATTCCAGCCTCAGAAAAGAGACTCTGTGAGATTAAGAGACCAAGTAATGGGGGGTTCCCCTCAATTCCTCCTGAAGCAAAACTTCCTTTAGAAATGGCAATGCTAAATTCAATCCAACAATCAAAAAAATTTCTGAATACAGAAAGCAACCCATACCCTGTGTTGCCATTTTCCAGAATGGAAGTCACAGAGGTCCAACAGCTGGACATGCCAAAGGAGCAAAGTTCCTTCCATAGCCAGACCCTACTGCACTGTGAGGAACTGGAAAATGAAGTGACCAGGGCTTGATAATTAAGTGGTGAGAAGGCCTGGATGAAGCTGCTTTCTTATTTCAGTATTGAAAAAGCCTTGTTAGCAGCATTCTTCTTAAGGTATCTGAGTTGCAAACATGCTAAGTGTATGCTTAAATAATCATAAGTTGTGAAGCCTTGTTTTTTTTAAAAACTTAAACTTTAGGCACCTGAAATATTTCTGTGTTTCAAAAACATCCTAAGCTGTGGAACGTGAATTTTTTTTTAACAGCTGCTTTAATGTGATATGAACATCAGTGAACAGATACACAGTACAAATGAAAAGGAAGATGTCATGACCAACAGAATATGATCTCAGGAATTAAATGTTTTTACAAAAATGTTTGTGACAGTTTGATAAAATTGTACAGCTGTGTCATCAGTGTCCAGGGGACATTTTAGATAAAAGTTACACAAAACAAAAAAAAACCCTCCACAAAACCCAAACAACCAGCTAAACATTAATGTTTCTAGAGGAAAAAGGAATGTTTTCAAATTTCAGTAGCTTGTTTTACACCTGAAATCTAGCTACTCAATGCAAAACTAGCAAGCACTTTGGTAAAAAAGGCAATAAAGTAAATAAATTAAAATTTAGGGGGAAACCAACATAATTGGCAAAACAGAAGGAAAATGTAACTCTGCTAAATGTTTCAGCTTCAGCCCCAGTTACCTATTTATCCCATGCTAAATGACCTCAGCGTACTGAAATTTCCTGGTGGAGAAGTAAAACATACACTGGTACTGAAAAACCACATTTTGTTCAGGTTTGAAACACAGAAATCCTGATATAAGTGGCTACAAATCAGCTATTTCTTGTTTACTTCTAGTATGTTTAATACTTAAGTAAAAGGTTTCCCATTACAGCAAAATAAACCAACTACAAAACATTTTATTTGTATAACACAAGGCTGCTCATCACCCCACAACAGGGGGAAAGAATTTAAACAGTGAGCAAAATGCTTCCTATTTTTAATTTAAGCCATGTCTCAGATTCATCAGTTCCTCAGACTCAGTGTTTTTACAGAACTGGTTTATATTACATCTCTTGGCAGAATCCAACCTGTGACATACAGTTATGCTGCCATTTAAGAGGCACATAGTTAGAAGTAACATTATGCCTTAGCAAGGGGAAAATATCAGCAGTTCATGCCCTTATTATATACAGAGTATTAAAGAAGTAGGAAAGCATCAGGAAAAGCATTATTTTATGTTATGACTGACATGATACTGTTTTATATATTTACAATATTGCTATCAAATTGGTGGTCCAAAGCATACTTTCAGAAATGTTGGAAAGAAAGTAAAGATTACAAAGTCAGGCACGTGAGAGAAGTCAGGTTTTAAAGAAAAAAGCTGGAGATACTTTTGACACAGAGGGTGGTTAGGTAAAAAAAAAATCCCACTGGTGGAATTTAGAAGAGGGTATGAATGGAGAGAGATTAAGACACTGGCAAAGGAGACTACACAGAACACTGAAGAGAAAAAAAGCAAAAGAAGAAATAAATAACAGTGTACAGGAATTATCTGTGAACTGAGATGTGGCAGAGAAAAAAAAACAGTAAAACAGGACTTGAACTGTGCATGTTGAAGGCAAGTTCTTCCAGGCATGGAAGTACTAATTATCAGGGGAGACAGTGAGAAGGAAGTTAGGCTGGAGATAAGCAGAAGCCTGGAAAAGAACAAAAAAAGGAAGAGTATATTTTAGAAACACTAAACAAAGGAAAACACAGATGATGGCAACACACTGAACAGACAGTAAAAACCAGAGAAAGATCAAATACAAATGCAAGAAATGTGGAGACTCATGGAAGTATTTATACAAATAGAGAAAGAAGCAGCTAGGTATCACTGCCATATAATATATAATGCCATGAATGAGTTTGTAAAGTTACTACTCTGCTGCTGGACCTAAGTGAAAACATTCATAGCTTTCCTCACTGCTTAAGATTATCACAGGAAAGACACAGTGAATAGAGAAAGGCTGACCAGCCACTGAAAACCAGAACACCAGAAATGGAAACCCATCATAGTAAGGCCTGGCAAAGAAAAGCCCATCAGTAGTTCATCCTTCTCTGGCCACAGCAGGATTTACTGCAGTACTGGGCAGGTGCAGCAACTGTTGTGACACTGACTCTGAGCAGAACGTGGTGATTGTTACTTGATCCTCAAAGCACTCCATACAACCACTGTTATGGGAGCTCCACTCAAAAGGGACCAGGAGTTGTTGAGGTTCAGCTGCAGGAAGTTTAAATCCTGTCACACATTTTCATGCAACAACAACAGCCTTTCAGCCTGATAACCTGCAGCTTACAGTATCCCTCACAGCACAGCTTAACACTCCTTTCTTCTAAAAGTGTGGAAGTCGGTGTTTTGATGGTCAAAACAGTTTTCTGTTTTCATGCACAAGAGATGAAGGATTTTGATCAGAACTTTTAAGACTCCCTAAAGACTTCCAAGGAAATACAGCATAGCCAACCTCATTCACCTGAGACACAGTAATTCCTTAGCACAGAACAAGTTTGCAGCAGGCTTATGCTTTTCTCTATGGCTTAAGAGATAACAGCTGAGGAAAAAAAAAATAACATGTGATCCAGCTGGAAAAAATATCCACAAACTTGCAGTTGTTTGAAGGAAAACTGTGTTCCACCACTTTTTTCCCCCCATTAATTCTGAAGTCTAGTTTGTTTCTGTATCTTACCATTATGAGAAGTACTAATTTTTTTATATTAATACCAAAAATACGTTACTCACCTCTGGTGTCTGGACAGTAGAACTCCACATAACAGGTCTCTGAAGGAAAATTACTTGCTTTGTGGCCAGATTCCCTTCACTAAAATTTAAAGAAAACAGTTTCCATGTTTTAAAGGTAGTAATTGTCACTAACATTCAAAGTCAACTTTAAGGTGGGTCTAAGTCCATGAGTGAGAAGAGGACAGACTACAGAGTATTATCCAACCTATTAATTATTATTAATAATGAATTGTTATTAATTCATTCAATGGTTCTAAAATGATAGGCTTTAAAAACCAGAAGCATAGAACTAGGTTAAGGTGATGCACATGAAAATATGGACAGACCAGTAACTTGCATTACCTTGACTGAAGTTATTTAACATGCATGCTCTTGAAAGTTTAAATATCAGAGCTCCTACTTTTAATGCAAGTCTGCACATTCATGTCTGAAGCAAAACTTCACAAGTCTTTTTTTTAACTTAATCTTCAGTACTAAATATACAGCTACATATTACAACCTATTAATGTCACAACAACCAGGCCCAGTCTTAACAGATCCATAGCTTCAACAAATCTCTCAATTCTCTGTGGTACAAAACTTGGGAATTAACATCCTTTACTACTAAATAGAAGTTGTAAAGTGTCATCTAACTGACAGAGCAGGATAAACTTGCTGCCTCACCACCTATGGATAAAGGGCTTCAGCTCAGTTTTAATAAGCTCTACATCAAGAATGACATAAATGACACCAGGTATTTTGTATGAGGGAGGTACCAGCATAGGCAGGACAAGAGAGTATTTTAGTGAGAAAAATAAAGAAAGGAGGAAAAAAAAAAAAGCGCAAACTCAGTCCTGGCACCTTTACAGATGCTAACACTGTTGTGGTAGACAAAGCACAGGTGGTGTTTTTTTTTTTCCAAAAGGGAATACTTGTAGAAAAATAAACATGACAAGTGAAGTTGTTCCAAAGACCAAATCAAATATTACTGATATCATGTTTCATAAGCAGTACACCCTTACCAGTGGTGATAAATACATCCTCTAAGTTGTAATGTATTTTCATCACCTTTCCAGCAGAAATACATGTCACCACATTGACAGGATACATAACACAAAACCCAACTCCATGTCACCGAAAGTGAAACAATTTCAAGATGAGAACTCTAAAAAGAGAAGATTTTAAAAATTCCTGTGTTCTTCTAAATATCAGATACTACATTTTTCTAAGCTCTTCTCCCCCCTAGCTGCTTCTGGGCAGTATTCAGTAAGATCTTTAAGCATATAAAGGCAAAACATTGGAATATTTTGGCAAAAGGGTGACTACAGATTTAAGAGTGTGCTAAATATAAGTAGCAAAATAGAAACACCAAAGAGATGGGAGTTCATTTGAAGTATTTATTATTCTACCTATTCTATCAATCATAAAACTGTGTTATTATTCATAACATTACAGAAAGAACTAGTAAAACAATGTAAGCTTTTACTTTGGTGTGGGTATGTCACAAGGTTAACAAGCCACATACATGAAGTTAAGGTAACTGATGCATGTTTCACAACTGAACATAATTTTGTATTTAACAACAGGGATTTGCTCCAAGAAAAAACAGGGATTAAAACTGTTCCTATGAGCTCAGAAGAGCTTGTTAACAGCTTGCCCTAGTAAAGCTTCTGGAAGTAAGCTCTGAGAAAGTACACAGACCAGTACTATTCCCTGCATAGACAGTGACTCAGATCAACAGTCAGTGATGATGGGTTTGTGATCATGTTTGGCCCCTCACAATCTCCATTTCAGTCTGGCCGAACTCAGGTCATGGCTTATCTTCCCTGGATAAGAACAGAGAACTAAAATTCCATCTTGTGGGAAAAACAAGAACGCAGGAGAACAAACTCATTCGTTTCCTTAAGCTTAACAAGGTTTCCTGTTCAAAGAGTGCCTACCTCACTATTTGCATTCATTAAAAGAAAGTGTTTAGATTTTGTCTTTACAAGGAAATCTGCAATCCTGCAACCTTATTCCAGTTGGCTAGGTATTTCTCTGCGCCTCAGTTATGTCTCTTTTGATCCATTGAAAAATGTCTCTTCCAAGCAACAAGGCTGAGCACAGCCCCTGGCATGGGGAAGAGCCTACAGCTTATTTTGTAACAGTGTCTGCATTCCTTCAGAGAAAAGAAAAAACCCCAAACATTAAGCTACAGCTTGTACAAATTCTACTAGAACAGAAAAAGGACATGATGGTGAGTAGACAAGAAGTAAATGAACAATTTTCTAAGTCTGACCTTATTAGAATGCCACACACGACAAAGCTGCTATGAGCTTAATTCACAAAGAACTCAATGACAGTGGGATTTCCACAGAATTTAAATGAGAAAAAATGCTTAGAGCAAGGGAAGCTCCATAGTTTCTACATTCTCTCTTTTCCTCGTAAGTCAGGGCATTTTGAAAACATACATTAAATAGTGAGCCAGGATAAATTAATAACCACAAAGTCAGTGGGTTTGCACTGCATTGCCCATAATGTGCCTTGTCTATTTTTTCAGGGACTACAGTAATCAGAGAAGGGAAATAAAGGTCACTACAGAGTAAAGCTGCTGAAGCCTTTTTCCTGTCTCTTCTTTTAAGAGTGATGAAGAGCAAGAGAGACTCTCTTGTTGAAACACCAGCAATTTGTTTGCCTGCTTATGCTGTATGGGCAAAAACTGTGTCCTCTTACACATCTATATTTAAGTCTTCCAAAACAACCATGAAGCTACAAGCTCAGTAGTACAGACAATGGCTCTGTTTTATACAGATCCATTTTTTTAATGCATGAACATTTTATATACAAATAGAATAGATTTTAGACAAGATTTTCTGAAAAATAAACAAAGGGAATAAGATTAATTATTTTCATCTATTCAGGGATTTTTTCCCCCCTCCCCCAAAATAAAACTTTGCACTCCTTTGGAGCTGTATAGCATCTAGACTTTCAGTTCTGAGACAGACACCAGCCTGGGATACTGAGCATCCTGGCTTAAAGGATCTCTTCAATGAAAAATTTAAAAAGCCTTAGAAAGAATTCTAATTTTCAACCACAAACATGTATGGACTTCTACAAACTCACAGTAATACCATACTAAAAACTGCAGTAGCACTAATTTACAAGCAAAGTATTTTCTAGATACTCATTAGATTTAACTCATAAAAGGACTATTAATTTTATTCTTGCTCTTTATCTTCTGAGCTTGACATAATTGCTATCAAATTCTTGTTTTGAAGAAATTAACAAATTAAGTAAAACTTAATTGTTAAGTATATAATGCAGGAGGTTCCTTAGGTCAATAACATTTTTGTGCATCTGTCTAGTATTCCTTTATGCTCTGCTTTCCTTATTCTAAACATTTCTTTATTGACCCCTGACACTGTTTCAATACCCAACATGGATGGATACAACAAATATTGCATCATATGCATTTTTTTTCGTGTTCTATTTCCTCATATTCCTGGCAAAAAAAGAATCACTGTCAGAAGAGGGCAACTTCCATGCAATCTATTGTGTGCAGGCCAAACCCAAACCTAAGACCCACAGTAGTTATTTTTCAAACAATGCTGCACAAAGTCACCACTGGGCCTGTTTCAAGAACGTTAACTTTTCTCACAGAAATGTTTCCTGCCTCCAGCATGATTTAACTGTTGAGGCAGGAGGTAAAGGACCAGACAGGTCTCCAGACTGCTGTCCATGCATGAATAGACAGTGATCCCATAACATTCAGCTCTCAGAACAGTCCATGCAAACAGGAGATTCGATTTTATTGCGAGTAGGATCTGTAAAAAAATTAAAAACAACAAACCCACATAGGAACAGACATGACAGCCTGGTGTTTTTTAAACTGTTTCAAATCCTATCCATGCAAAAACCTGAAAAGGAACACTCCAGGGCACAATAATGCCATCACACCTATAACCTGAGTTGGCCTGTTAGTTACACTGTTAATCTGCACACAAACAATGGACACAACGTCTAAGAAGAAATCACAAAAGACCTGAGATTTGGGAAAGTTTTGCAATCAATTAGGAGAAAAGGAAGACAGAATAGAGGAAAGTACTACAGTGAGTGAAAATGGTGGTAATAGATAAAATTTTCTTTAAATACTATGAACAAATTCTATGTTAAAAATAAACATGGAATCATCATTTTGTCAGAACATCTCAAATTGTTGCTTTTTTTTTTTTTCCCCAGTGTTTCTGAAGCCTCTTAATATTCAGGCTGGGTTTTGAGGTCAGAGTTTTAGGTCTGGGAAAAAAACCCCAGCTGTTGAGCAGCATAAAGTGTCCTTCTTTATTAAGACTTCTGCATTCCTAGGATGACCCACCACTACCACAGGAATGGCATCTTTCATAGCAGACACACAGTAACCAACCAGAACAACTTCTCCTCTTTAAATACCAACATCAATGCCTAAAAATAGTAGTTATCAATCACTACTTAGCCTATCAGAACAGGAAGACATTCATTTTCTGACTCTTATGAATTCTCAGTTCCTAATTAGGAAATTCTTGTTCATAAGGTTTTTAACTTTTTTTTAAGCAAACTGAATTGTTGTATATGAGAGATACTACAGGCACACAAAACATGATTCACCCCATTTCTTCCAAGAGTAACTCACAAGCCACAGTGGGATAACAAGCATTAGACAATTCATACAGACTCCAACTCAACCATTTAGACCAGAAAACAAATGGTTTTTATTAGGCTGAGTACTCTAGTGTGGATACAAAATGAAGCCAGTTTCAGATTTGGCCAGGATACAACCCCTTTAGCATGAGCACTGCTATTAATGCTCTGGTGGTTTCACATCTGGGATACAGCACTATTTGAGAACTAAATATCTTCCTGGTATATTCTCACTAATTCAAGGAACAGCTCCAACCTAATCAATCTATTAAATTAAGATTATTAATATAAGATTAATTTAAATATAAGTAGCAAAATAGAAACACCAAAGAGATGGGAGTTCATTTGAAGTATTTATTATCCTACCTAAGATGCTTCCTAGGGCACTGCACCCTATTTTTTTTTTTCCTTACCGCACTTTTCCTCTTTTAATTGGCCCCACCTTTGCTCTGTGATTTATGAGGTACAAACCAGCACCACTTGATGTGCTGCAAGCACAGGCTGACACTCCCACAGTGTCACTCAGCAGTTGCTCAGGACATTCCTGATTCTGCTGTCCAAACCCTGTGGGGATGGGCTCAGTTACATTGCTTGTGGGACACAAAAGGTTGGGAGTTAAAAATTCTCTCATCCTATGACTCACAACACACCATGACTACTAAAACCTCTCTTTCTTTCTTCACTGGCATTCTTCAAAGACTAGACTCATATTCTGAAAACTTACTCTCAAGCTTGAAGATTTGGCCAAAATTTCAGCTGTTCATGAAAAGCAGGCCCAGTAATTCATACAGCCTATAAGGCACCACATTCAAAGCTTATACACTTAGACTACAAAATTACTGAAGAAATTAAAGGATAACTATTTGTTTCATATTCTGGAAATTGCTTCTTCCAGAGGAAAACAAAACATAGAGACCCTTTAAAAAAACCAAAATGAAACAGAACATGGCATATTTTACAACTATTTTGTCTTTGCACTTAATCAGTTGGTTAAAATCAACTATTAGAAAAAATACTGCCAAAAAACCCCAACACCTAAAGACCACAAAAGCCTCCTTCTTCCATGGGGTGAGTTGATTTAATTATGTCAAATCACTTGACCAGAACTTTCTTGCAGCAGTTTTCTTAGAATCTTTCATTCATATCTTTTTCATGCTGTCTTGATTTAACACAGTGAGGTCTGGGATCCAAAGATTATTCGAGTCATCCACTCTTTCCACAGTTGTTAATGAGCCCTAAAGTCCTACCTCAGTACATCTGTTTGTTTTTGAAGCTTGGCAATCTTAATCTAATGGGTGAAGAACTTTAAAAAAAAAAACAAAGATGAGAGAAAAGAGGCATTAAGAGTGCTTGGTCTAGTGTTTCATTTGCCATTTTTTAGCTTGCTAGTGTGATGAAAGCCAGAGTACCTTTGTGGGGGGTTATTAAAAAGAAAAAGCCTGGAACCTTATGGGGAATCCAGGTCTGCAATTTAGCTCTTCTTATGCAGAAAAGAGTCCCATCAATGATCTACATAAGCATTACAGGTAAAGACCTGAAATCCAGTAGTCTGGTACTATATTTGAAGTGAGCCATAATGTCTGTATTAAATAAGAGAAACAGCCCAATAACTTGCTGGATTAGTGCATTATCTGCCCTAATTTGCAATAAATACTCCATGACTGTCTTGTGACAACACGACTTTTTCCACAGTCTAAATTAGTCATTCACCAAGGTCCTAAACCAGTGAAACATTTCAACACTTCTTTCCAGTTGAAGCATGAGTAACCCCAGTTGAAGCATGAGTAACCCCACTGCTGTGGACTGGTTATGTGATAAAAAGTTTCCTCAATAAAATCTGTCATGTATAGATTTTTCACAATGTATTTTACATTTACAATTAGACTCACTGAAATCAGTAGTCCTAAGCAGATGTGGCAAAATGCTCCATGAAAACGCTACTTACATGTCAAGCTGTACATACATTTAACTTTAGCAGCATTTTTCTTACTTTCATATTTAAATATGCAAGTAATTATTCAATAATTCTCAGCCATACACACCAAAAATGCTGTAATCAAGAGTTTGGGTACCTGTCATGTCGTACAATTGGTGTAGGCAGGACACAGGTCAGGAGCCATCCAAACTCAGCCAGCGTGTGCAATAAAGGTCCATAATCTGTTTTAATTTCACACCCCTACATTAATAATTATAAAAAGTAGTAAGGAGACTCTGTACAGGTTTTATTTGCATTTCTACACAATTATAGCACCTCCTCTCTCACTTTTAATGAGATAATCCTTTGAGATGACATCAAGCTGTTGTTTGATGGAGATTCATTATTTCAAACTGAAAACAACTTGAAAAGTTCAAGACTACAAAATCCACAGAAAACAGAATTTATTAACATTAGGTATGAGCCCTGACTCATCAAGACATAATTCAAAGCACATCTCACTCATTAAACTTGTCACTTTGCTAAGTTAGTGCCTAAAACTTTTTAAGCACCATAATTAGGTGTCTCAATTGACATTGTTACACCTTTTACTCCACATGTGAGGAATAAGCATCTCAGTTACATATTTTTTGTGGTTTCTTTTAAATATACAAGTTTCTAGTTTGATGTTGATTTTTTGTCACATTGGTAAATGTATTTATCATTGGATATTTCAAAAGTAATACCTTAATCCAACAACTGCTTTCAGATGTCATTGATACCAATAATCCTAAAAGATTAGAATATTTCTAAAGAGTAATTTAAGTAATTTTATTGCCATAACCTACTACAGCAGTACATGTAAATTTATTAGGAAAACCAAGTCTTTCATATTTAGCAGTAAAATTTTCATAAAAATATGTGTCTGAATACTATACTGAATTAATTCATTATCAATTTTCTCTTGTTGCTTTTCTTTAAAAAAATACTTCACATTATTAATGTGATCTACACAAAATTACACCTAAATTGGTCTGAAACACACACAAAACCCCCCCAAAACATTTTTTTTGGTGGTTGTATTTGTTGGTATGAACATCTACAAATGTCAGGCCAGAATTCCTCTAGCATATTTCTTTTATGCACACAGTGCTCACAAATCTGATTTCATTTTTATGATGCATGGCTTTAGTTAAGCCTATGCAGGTGACTTCAGGAAACCATCCTGAATGTTTATGGAACTGTGACCAGCATCCTAAAGGAAAAAACAAAGAAAAATACAAGTAGGAAACAGCACTGCTAAATCATCACCTATTTACCTCAATGACTGTCCATTGTTCAACAACTATTGCATCATTTCCTTTCCTGTTAGAACCTGGAACCCCAGCACCTTCTTCTTCATAGATAAATAGTCCTTCTAAAGATTTGGGCAAATAGTCCCCTGTGAACATAAAGTTTTAGGTTAATAGATTACCAAGATGTATACAAAAGGTTTCTTTCTCGCTGAACAGTCCTCTAAAATAAAATTAAACATCTCAGTAAACTCAAATTTGTGGTTATTTATGCATCTAGTTACAACCTGGAGTGTGCAAGTCGACTTACTATTAAAATCCCTTTTTTCTATACAAATTGAACTATGAACTACTTTCTCAAAAGCATTAACTCCTTCCATACTCCAAGCTGAATTCCAGCTTCCTGTATTCAACATATCTATTGCAGAGGATGGGCACAATCCTTTGTTTTTCAGCTTCAATATTGTCTTCCTGACAAGAAGTGTGGCTTTTGGTGTGGTGGGAGAGAGTACAAAAATGACTGAACCATGAAGTGTAAAGCTCAACTACAGCTACTTAAATACATAAATGGCCACAGGAAGAGCCTGAAACAAGTAAGTGTAGGAGGATTCCTGATGGGAAGGAAGTTTCAGAGCACAATTCCCTGACTCACATGTCAAAGCCCAGTAGCATCCGTTTGGCCCAGACTAAAGCTGTGCATCAAATATTGGTTCATTTTCTGGTTTTGCTTCTCCTAACAGCCTTTGGGAAGCCTTCTGTGGAGATTTACCTTGACAGCTGACTAACAAACTAAATTTGTACAGTAAAATTATGTAATCCTCAAAATATCAGCTTTAAGTCCTGTCCAATACTGGATGAGGTATGTCATTACCTGAGTATTAAAGAGTTATTCATGCAGAGAAGAGCAGACAGATCTCTCTGTGGGGAATGGGAAAACTGTAAAACTGTTGTCAGACAACAGCTGCAAAGATTAATTTCAACAGCTGCCAAAACCACCCCTCAGTGAACTGTAACAGATCTCCAGAGAGTTCTTTTCCAGCTCTAAAAAAACTCTGTATTGAAAACCACAATTCTGAATTCTCACCTCTCCTCCCCTGAAGGTAATTTGGTTCTTCCACGGTCTTAAATAAATAGGAATAACACTTCCAGAGCAAAAAAGATGACTACTGCAAACTGCAGCATTAAACTGTTAATGTGCACAAAATATGCAGTTTGAGAAGGACTTCCATCAGAAGTAAATCTACACTGATGAGCTTATGTGCCTCTGAGTCACTAAATTTACTGCAGAGCTACAGAAACACAGTGATTCACACTCAAAACCATGGAGAGCAATGAAAATTGAAGAGCTGTCATTAGTGTCAGGCTTTTGTTTTTGAAGACTCATAATTTAACTTGCAAAGATCTTATGTTTTGCAGGTTTTTTTTTTTAATTTAAGGCCTTCAATAATCCAAGCCTTGCAAAGGGGATGATGAGTGCATATTGTTTTGAATCAGAATTATCAGAAAAAAGCCTCAGGCATAGTAAATATAACAACTACTCAAACTGACAGTAATTTTACCCTCCTCATATAATTAATATAAATGGCAGACAAAATTACTTGTGAAAGCCACTTTAATACATTAATTATCTACTGCACTTGATCATCAGCCTGAGCATTGCAAAAACTGTTTAAGAACCCTGAAACTTTTCAACAAACATTTGACATGAGTTTTCTCCACTGCAACCCTGCATTTTGCTTGCTTACACTGCAATAATTAATTCTAAAGGAACACAAATAACTTGCAACTAAGCACAAGCAAGACAGGTACAAATCCAACCAAAGACTAAGTATCACCTTAGTGAAGTATAAAATGTAGGTTTGCTATCAAAAATTTGTTAGAATAGGTAATTGTTTTGAAATTTATTAATTAGTCTTGGTCTGTACCCCCTAACACCAGAGTACTACCATTTTCTTCACTTTTTTTTTCAAGTAATTGTACAACAGTAGCTACCTATTTTAACTTCTGGCTTTCAGATAAATTCAGTTCAAATGGAAATTAATCTCTCAATCACGTATTTTACCAGTAACAGAGTTTTAGAGTTCTAAATACTTTTCATTCATCCCATTGTCTTTTCCTTTAAAAAGCACAAACCAAAAGAACTGGCACAAAATGTTTATGTTGTTATAAAACTATGCTAGTTTCCTGCTTTGGAAATTGTCAAATTGATAAAACAAACCAGAAATTTCAATTAGTCTATTATAAATCTGGAGAATCTGATGCCTAAAAAGGGAGTAATTTATTTTCTGGGCAGCTACAGATCTATCTGGACATGTTTACATACTGACCCTCATATCAAGAAGCAAAATAATTTTTTTCAAGTTACATAGTTCTGTGAAAATAAGCAAAAACTTCATGGTATCCTGGGACAGCACTCACCTTTAGAAGTTTCCCAGTGTACAAAAGAATCAACTAAGGACAATCCTTGTTTATAATAAAATGTAGTTAATTCTAGCCAGTCTGCTTCCATTGTACTAACAACTGGCCCCTTTCTTGTTACTTTCATAGATAAAACACCTTCATGGTAGGTCCAGCAGGTAGAATCATCATCAAAAACATTGAAGACTGTATAGAGCTTGTCTAAGGAGAGAGAAAGGAAGAATGAACCTCAAAAACAGCGCTCCAAAATTAGTAATGTTACTAATCTCTTATTTTAACATATTATTCTAATCCTAAGCAATGCTTTAAAATAATTGTTTCTTGATCTGGCTCAGTTCAAGACCTAAACACAGCCAGGACAAAGTACACTTTGGGATATAAGGAAAATGTGAACTTAAAACAGCTGGGCTGTCACTGGGATTCTTCAGGTAGGTGGGGTTTGCATAAAGAAAACATACAAGGACTAAGAAAAACCCAGTGGAAACAGGCTTCACTTCTGCCACTCATGGAATTCCTGGCTACGAATATTTACAGTTATAGAAACAAAAGAAAATTTTCTAAGTTTGTAAATATAAAGAATGACTTATACAGTACTGATTTTTACCCATTATTTTTTGAAGTTAAGTACCAGTGTAATTAGTTGCCTGCTAGGATTTTCCCATAGACACTGATGATCAGTGGAAGTGAAGGATACAAAACCAACATATCCTCAAATTGTTTTTCTATCTAGGTATTAATACACTGCAATAACAAAACCAGACAAACAAGCACTCATTAAAAACTAACAGATGCACAGCATTTTAGTAAATCACTGGTGCAAGTTATGAAATCCTAGCTATGTAAGTGTGTTCTACAAATACACTTGTATGTCACTGGTGTGGAGAAGTCACACAAAGCAGTTGCCCAGAAATATTCTCAGATTATCTAACACTGCTGGGCAATCTAAATCAATGCAAACCAACCTCTAAACATGGAAATTCTCACACTGTCAAAACAAAGGAATTTGCTTAGATGACCCCACTTAAGAAGCCAGTCTCTCTAGGCTCCAGCAACAGAGGATTTGTACTCTAATCTGAATCAGTATCTGGAAGAACCTCTCTCTGCTTTGAGAAGTCTTACTACAGTCACTGCAGGTGACATCAGATGACTGGAATAAGGTAAATTCAGAACAAAATTTTGACTCTTCAGTAAGAGATGACTCTCTTTACAGTTTTATCACCTTAACAGGTGGTTATATTGGCATAAATGTGGTTATCCTTATGAAACCTAATTTACTCTGCCATATATTGAGGTGAGATCACTTATGCCTCAGGAAAAGAAATAGTTTCCCAATGCAACTATTCAATTCCTCGTGTCTACCAGAAATTTACCTCTGCAAGAAATGTATTATAGTCAAAATTCAATAGCATAATTCAAAACTAATAGTCAAAATTCAATACAACCCCCAAATCTATGACTGGGACAGAGTTTTGCCTCTTTTGAGCAGAGGTGAATGGAAGTGGCACACTGGCATAGCATATACCTACCTAGTATATACCTACACACATGTAAGACTGCCTTGGAAAACTCATATCAGTAATTTTCAAATTGATGGTTACATATAACAGACCAAGAAAGGTGGTTAAGTTTCCAGAAGTTTTATCTTAGGAACTCCAGTGATTTTCTGTTTGACTAGTGAAGAGAAGCCTGGTATATCCTTGCCAAAGCTTTTTGAAAAGTTTCCTGAGAAAACTGCTTGTAGGGGATGCACTGGCTGCTGATCTACCTGGTCACCAGCTTGCACAAATAATGCTCCTGAAAAGAACCAAGAGCTTTCCACTTCCTCCTTGCTTACTTCTATTCTGCTATACATAGCAAATCTACTATTTCAAGCTGTAAGAAAAGAGTTAAACTGTAACAGATTATGCTGCAAAGGCTCACTTGTAAGAGAGCTGCTTTTACTCAAGTGTTAAAAATAAGAAGGACATTGATTATCTCAGGGCTTAGAGTTGTCACTCTCAGTCTACAAACTGGAGAGGCTACTTTAACAGGGACGTGAAAAGGTTGCTTTTGAGAGCAATTAAAACATGTCTGGCTCATCAGGGAAGAACCTATCACATCAAAATGCAGCCTGACATCAAAGTTTCATGTTGCCTGCTTTCCACACAACGCTGTCTTGCATTAGTTCTCTTACTTCAAGTACTTCTTCCTTTTTACCTTCTCCTCTTAGCAGCCAGGAGGCCTTAGAGTCTCAGTACCAGAAGTCAATGTTTCAGGCCATTTTTTACACAGACTACACCAAGCACCTCATTCTTCTACAACTACATTGTCTATCACAGCACCAGCATTTTTTCAATTATGCTTTTCCTTCCTACACTTCTAATGCTTACTTTTCTCTAAGAAATTCATTTTGTAACAATTATTGTCTTTGATTTCATGGTCAATGCATTAATTTCAGTGATCTCTTTCAGGACACTTCTTGAAGGCACGTTAACCAGAAAGAATCCATTATGAACGGATTTATTTGCTGTACATTATGTGAGTTGCCTGGAAGCATGTAAAATTATGGCTCTGGCTGGAAGGGGCTCTCTTTGTTGTTAGCTTTGAAACAGGCACAACTAGAATCACAACATATACTTGGAAATCATTGCATGTTGATAATATAACATTAAGTAAAACTACACATGCATTGCATAAAATATTTTGTAACTACTGCATCCTTCTAAAAGGAAGGATTTTTGCTGCCACGTGTTAGTTATACACATATCGAGCAAAAAACCCTTTGTTTGCACTACATTTCAAGTCACAATTACACCATGGGCGATTTTAGGGGTTTTGTTTGAGGTTTTCCTTTTTTAAACTGCAAACTAGAATTCCAACAGTACATCTATAATACTCAGTATGAAAACTGAAATATTTTAATATATTACCACAGCTCACATACATAAAGCAGAAGGTAAGCATTCCTTCTGCTTCTTTTATTAGCAACCCTTTTTGAAATATGTATATATTCACATATGCATGTGTAGAGGCATCCTCCAAAACCAGTATTTGATACAATGCTGTTCTTCTATTTTTGCCAGTGCCTCACCAACTCAATAAAATACCTTATTTCTGTAACAAACAAGCAGCATTTATTACCATCTCCTTTTCGTGGTTTAGAAGAGCTGACTTCTTTTCCGAACTGGAAATCTGAATCCTCTAACAGTCTGCTTTCTCCATGCATTTCCTCCTCTATCCCACTCTCAGACGAGTGACCGCTCAATGTCCCTTCATTCCAGTTTTTATAGTTTTCATCAAAGTTTTCTCTTCTGTGTTCCCTATTTCTTCTGCCCAGCGTTGACTCCAGCTCTGAACCTCCTTCTATGCTCGTTCCATTACAGGTTTTAGGTGGAGGAAAATGTTGTGTTACAAATCCCACAAACTTCTTTCCTCTTTTAGCAGCTTCATTAACCTGCAATACAACATAAACTTAGCTGCAAAGTCATTCTAGGATTGCATGGACCTTTTTCTTCTTTAAAATTTGTACTTAAGTGAATTGCTTTACTAAACTGCTGAGCACACGAAGGCATAACACTATACTTCAGAAGGCTGACTTGTCTTTGATATTGCCCCTTCTTCAAAGTAAATGGAAGTTTTCCAGCCTGTCTTTGGAGTCAGGCCAAGAAAGGTGGCCAGCACTGGTACTGACTTCAGAGTATTCAAAAGCCTTCATTTCGAACAAACCCCAAGTACTTTATTTACTGTGTTGTATGGATAAGTAGTATACAATATACAATAAATACTATTTTTTCCTCTAAATATGCAATGCCAGGTATACTAAAAATACTGACCTCCAATACTATACAAGTATCTCTGTCATGAGCCATTACCCCCTGGGTTCCCTTGGGGGCTACTCAGCTTCATTATTACTGAGGGTAGTGGAGGAGCAGAGAAAGGAGGGAGCCAGAAGCAAATGCAAATCCTCTTAACTGTTTCAGCCAGTGGTATCTTTTTTTCTGCACTGAAAACTCAATACACAACTGTAACATCTGTGCCACCTGTGGGATGTGTCTGTTCTTGGAGGTGTTTTTTTTTCTCCTGGGTTAAGGAGTGCTGCCCTTTAGGAAGGTGACCCCACTGACATCTTGTATTACAAACTCCCCTTCGAAGTCAAGTCTTCCCAGGTAAATACAGAAGCCTCAGCTTAGAAAGAAGACATCACATGGGACATACTGGACTAAGTGAGGGCAGAGAGGGAAGGATCTTTATTCAGTTTACTCACATAAACATAAACTATTAATCCCCAGAACGAGTACAAGTCAAACGACTGATGGTCCTGCAATCCCTTTGTATTACCATGACAGTGACACTCCAGTCAATCTACTGCCATTATTTATGTACAGCAATGAGACAATATGCCAATCACTGTGATTATATATACAGAGCTGCTGCTTCAAGGACAACCAAAATAGTTTTAAATTTAACAAGCAACAGAGAGGAACAGGCAATATGATAATCTTTTTGCTGAAAACACCACAATATCTTACTGATTCAGATCTTTAAAAAAAAAAAAAAAAAGTACTAAGATTTTACTGGATTAACAGCTCTTTTTAAAACTGAGAACATTTTAAAATCAAATTATTCTCACATACTACTTCTGTAACAGATATGCCTCCAAGACTCCATCACTGCTCATTTCAAGTGTGTTTTTCCTCCTTATCTTTGTCTGATATACTACACCACCAACCTGGAAATAGGTATTTATATTATAAATGCATAATGTAATCACATTTTAAATTCTAAATACCTGACAAAGTCAAACCAAGCCATTTAGAAAGTATAAAGAACTCTTGAAATTTCAAAGATCATTAAAGATCTCCAATACGGTTTTTCTTCCACTACCCTCCTTGGCAACTAATGTAAAAGATATCACTAACTCTTGTAATAACAACAGCTTCCTGTTTCAGCAAGTCTTCTATTTTGCAAAGGAAGTTAAACACAAAAAGAACCAGAACTAGAACTTGCATTCCAATAGAAGTTTACTTCAACTATACCATGTTTTCAAAAGCTGTCCCAAGTAAATATTTAGTATAGTTCCTATAATTTTTGTTAAAGAATAAAAAAAACATTTCTTAAGTACTTAACTCAGAAAAACATAAAACTTCACAGATCATAGAAGCATTTTATAAAGAGTGACTGAGCTTGGGCCTGATTCTGCTTTCAGTGGTAAGAAGCCAGACTTTCAAAGCTTTACAGGGATACTTAGTCCTACATTACAAAAAGTAACCCATTTCTCATTTTGAGAACAGTTTCGGAGCTTCTACAAAATAATCACAAAACTAAAACCACAACCACTAAACGTAACTCACACGTATGATAGAAATTAAAATCTGAAGAGAAGTTGGAAAAAACCTCCATTACCTTTTCTAGCAGTTCTTTCACTACTTCATTTGTCAGTGTTTCATATGTTAAAGGACATTCCTCAATCACCAGCCTGGGGTGCCTTTGTCCTCTGGGTGCTGCATGCTTCTGGCTAGAACACAGAAAGAAAGCAGTCTTTGTCAGGAGTTTGCTGCTAACTTGAGCAAATGCTTGCATATAGAATTCTTTTCTTTTGGAATAGTTATGAATGAAACCCTGACAATGCTTCTTCATACTTTTTAGAACTCAGGGGGTTTTGGTATTTTGTTCTGTTTCTTACACAAAGTGGCAGGTACTATGTGTTTCAATGCCAGGATAAGAATATTAATATTTAACAGGAATTTCAACTGAAGACCATGCAGAGAGATTTATTTTGGAAATTGAGCTTTACTGACTAACAGCTCTGCCTTTGTCATAATTAAATGCAAAAATCTCTGACAGTGCAAAACACACAAACTTAAACTATAAATTTAGTAGGCACAAAGCAGGTTCAGTTTTGTAGAAAACACACTAAGAATAGAAATGGCCCTTTTACGCTGTTAACATCCTGCTGCTTAGTTTTTGTAACTAAAGCAGAGCTGCAGCTGTTAAATGAAACAGTATAGGGAAATACTAGAAACACAATGCAAAAACACTTCCTGAAGGTTAAATAATGTTTAAATTTCTCATACTTAAGCTCACAAACTCTTGAAATCATAGAATTATACTCATGTTTTATCTGAAGCCAGTTGTGTTATTAGTCAGACTATTTAGTGCAGGCAAATAATATAATGGGATTTTATCTGATGCTTCCTTCATAATAATCATCTCATTTAGAAAAGACCATTAATGAGACACCTTAAAATATAAAAGGTTACTTTGGAAACAGTAGTTGGAGAAGGTGTATTTGCCTACAGCAAAACCAACCTTGGCACATATGGCACCTGGGAAGGAAACTGGGAACCTACACCAGTTACACAGGTAGGCTACAGAGTCTCATCCTTTCCCCATTCAAGGAACCAAAGGTTCAAACAACAACTTCCAAAGAATGCCACACCTACAGGGATAAGGCAAACTGTGGCAGCTGCATGCTGGCAGTGTCAGCTCTTAGAAGCCTCAGCTCCAGGGCAAACATTCTGCTTTTCTTATTCAACCTTTTGCTCACATGAACAGCATCCATCTTGTTTGCAGATGAAATTATAAAGGTTAAGTTATATGAGCAGCAAATGTTCTGGATAATGCTTGTTTAACCAAAGGGTTTGAGAATTTCTCTTAAATGAATGTTTTATGAAAGCACTACTGGAGTGGCAGTGAGGCACCTCCCAATTCATACCCTCCAAGTTCTCAAATAAAGGCTAGAACCTTTGTGCATCACATAAGGACTCAGGAGAGAAGGGGAAGCTTGACAGCTTTTAATGCTGTAAGAAATCCACTTTTCTAGTTATTCAAAGTGAGAACAAAAGGTCATCTTCCTTACATTCAAAGAACTAATGATAACATTGCTTTGTATGTGTTCTTTAGGATCACATGGTGATTACAATGCAGTAGAAACACCAATAATAAATAAGACCATGGATCTAGAACATGAACGAGCTCGTCTCTCCCTCAGTGTCCAAATCAAGCTTTTGTATGATCTCTGATCCAGAATGATGATTTTCTTTTTAAGAAAAAACCCCAAACTATTCCTGACAAATTAATCAACAAGCTATCTAATTTTTCCCTAGGAAAAGACAAAAGTTTTGAAAACCAAGAAAAAGCAGACATCATTTGAAGCAGCTTTTTACTCCTCATATTTTGGTTAATCTTTTATTGCTGCAAGTTCTAAGAGAGATGATATTACACTTTGGATTTCTGGTAGGACATTCACTAAGGCAAAGTGAAAATGAGCCTCTCGTATGCTTAGCATTAAAGCATTAATTAAAAACATTACTGACTGGCTAATCTGAGGCACTCATTGCAAACTGATAAATTATGAATATTGAGCAATCCACTTACAAACAGCTCCAGTAAAGGACCAGTGTATTCCAATTATTTCACTGTTACCTTAGTTTTAATCGTGAAAGGACCACTCGATACATGTGGCTTGCAGGGAAATTCCTCCTCCGTCCAACTGGCAGCATAATGGGATGAACAGCTCCTGCAACGTATCCTTTGCTGTAATAGTCTTCCACCCGAGATGCTATATCCAGCACAGAACTGATCCTGATAACTTCTGGATTAGAGGAAGCTAAAAAGCATTGAAAGCAGAAGAGAAACACATGATCCTGTGTACGTCCATGAACATTTTGGGTGAGTTCCTTTTATGTAAACCACAAAACCCCCACCCCCAGGCATTTATTAAAAAACTACATTTCTATTTATACAAGAAAAAGCAGATTCACGCATGAGTCAACACTATTCAACTACTTCAAGTACCTATTTTTACAACTTAATATGATCTATTTTTAACATACTTGGCAACACTTTCTGTTTGATCTAGGTCTGCCAAGCTGATTTAAAAGCTGTGTTAACATCTAAACACACAATAGGGCTGAACTTCACAAAGCAACTACTTTGTCTAGCCAAAGCCTTAAACACACTGAAGCAGTATCCCTCAACCCTAGTTTTGAGGTAAATTCCCATAGAAGAGATTTAAGCCTGCAACAATTGATTTGTTTCCATTAATCTTCTTTCCCTTAGAAGTGACCTGTGAAGTATGAGTTGACATTCTGACAGTCTCAGTTCCTTTTTTCAATAGACCTAAGTACATACCACCTAAGTAAGCTTGGGGTGTCACTGATTTCTAAGGAGGCTGCCTCTCAGCCTGTGCAGGCACTCTTTATCATAGGCAGCACCTGGATAACACACTAGGGAAAACTGCACAGATCAAGGGAAAACTTCTTAGAGAATCTTTTTTGAATGGTCCACAGCTTCTGCAGAGAGATTCCACACTGGTAACAAATGATGCATTCTGCTACAGTCAGTCTGATGGGTCAGTAACTCCTGCTCCTCTCAAGTACAGCTGGAACTTGAGATGCTCTCAAAAAGCAGGAAATCAATACTCAGACACAAACAGTAGCAGAAGAGTAATTATGCCAACCCAGATTTGCCAAAGCTTTCATCTTTTGCACTTATGAGCTCTGATAACAGAACAGCCTGGCTGGAAATCTGCTGGTATCCCCTGCTCCAAGCAGCCTACTTGTCTGGATTCAGATGGGTCCCTCTTTGCAGGACTTTCCATGCATTAAGACCAGGCTCATCTGCATAAAAGGATGCCTCAATCAAAATTAAGTGACCTCACAACACTTTATCCAGAATACAAACAACTTTAATGTGCTGCCCTGAACATTCCCTTTCAAACCATACAACTGAAAAATAATTAAATACACTAACTCTCCTTTGATTCTGTAATTAAAAAAAAAAATAGAATAAATGCGTCTCTCATGACTTTGTTGAGTTAATGTTTCTACCTTCTCTTGTCTACCTGAGCTACAGTACAGGTTGGCAATAGCAAGGAATTTAAGGACCTAAAACACAGCAAGTCATTAAGTTTGTCTATCCTACTATTTTAAACGATCATAAACCAGAGATATGACTCCTTAGTTTGCTCAAATGTTTTATTCTAATAAACTGAATTAGAACTCTGCTGGTTCATGAATGGTGTGCTCTGTAAAGCCTCTCCTATGCTTTCCCACTATAAAATGAGGATGATATTGACATATATACACTTGGAGAGGGCTTTAGAAAAAGACCACAAAACTATCAGAAAGTAGTATTTTACAACACTCATATGTTTTTTAATAGAATGTGTGCTAAAGAGACAAAGGAATGGTGGCCTACTTTGCTTGTCACTTTAAGAGCCTTAACAGAAAAGCTATCAGGAGAAACCAGAATAATTGATACCATGGGAAATGCATACTACCAAAAATTATCACCAACATACTGATGGTTTATTGCTGATGATCAGCAAATTCAACTTACTAAACTAAACTGTTAGTCATTCTCAGTCATAAGGACAGGGCTGCTGTGCTTTTTCTTTGAGTAGATGGTGTATCACAGCCCCTCTTTTGTAAACAGATGATATTTAGTCATTAGTAATAGCTCCATCCATCCCATGATTCCACTCACTGTATATCCAGGAGACACATGTATTGAGAAATAACTGCTCTATAGCCCACAAGCAAAAAAATTCGGAATGATGCAGTATGATCATCACATCCCTGATTTTACTGATGTCTTAAATCCTTTTTCATAAAAAAAAAAAATCCTTCCTGATGTGCTCTCAACAGATAGCCAAAATACTGTAGCAATAACACCTCCTGCTAGCCTTCTAGCTGCACAGTAAGCCTCAGATGCAGGATACTGAAGATGATGACAAAACAGCTATTACATACATATTCATACTGGTATTCAGAGTAACAAGAACTTGACAGCATGTCATCTTAGTAGGCTGTATCAAGATTTCTTCTTTTCCTTAACAGGAGGGTATGGATAAAGCATAAGCATTCTGCTTAGTAGAAATATATAAACTATCCCTACTTTCTGGTTAAACTGACTTCAAAAAATAACAGTTGTTTTTGTTACTGGGATATCCCTCATGACTGAGACCTTGAAATTTACAGTTACTGATGGGCATTTAAAATTACACTTCAGAGTCCATTGCTCCCTTTTCTTTCTACTATCCCTTTATACAAAAATAAAAGACTGGCTGTAATTTTCCTGTTTGGGATTCTCCTCATGAAAATCATCCTTCACAGAACTCAAAGCTAATTTTTGCAGCAGGGATGGGAGCATTTTGGGGACCAGGAAGGGAGAAGCCAAGGTTCAGTGCACAGCTAATAACTAGTTACAATGCACAGGGACTCCAGCCAGCAATTTCAGACTACAGCATGGTTGACCTAATCTGCATCATGGCTTGGGAGAAGATCAGGGACTGCTGAAAGTTTCCCCAGCAAGCTCATTTCAACTTCACATTGCATATACCTGATAAAGCACGGAATAAGGCATGTTGAATTGAAATAACACATTTATGCTTGTTATACTTTTATCTTGATGCAGGACACAGTTTACTGTAATATCTTAATATTATTAAGTGCAGATTTTCTGTTTTACTTGGTGCCAGATCCAGTGGCAAGAAATCACTTGAGCACACAGAAATGTCCTATGCACGGGAAGACGTGGCTCTGGAAATAGGCAAAGCAGAATGAGTGCCATAAATACATGACACAGCTTGACAGTAGAGCAGAAACTTTGGTCTGAAGTGATAAAGGGCTCTCACTTAGTTTCATTTAGCCAAAGGATATTCAAATATCAACAAGTCCATGAGCAAACTGACTGAAGTAAAAGGAAAAAAGCTCGTTATATTCTCCACAGTACTTTAGCCAGGCTCCACATCAGAATTTAAACAATCAGAATTTAAAAATGTCTCCAAGACTGTATATATACACAGCATGATTTTCTTCTGTATTCATCTTAGCCCTAAAAAGTAGAGACTTCAAAGGAAAAAATATTTTAAAGTCCTATACATACACAGCTAGAACCATTCAAAAGGAAGATACCTGTGTTTACAAATCCCCTTGCTTCCAGTCAGAAACCTAGAAAAGAGTTAGGCAACTATCTAAAACTGATCTTAGTTATTTAAGATTCATAATTCCACTGAAGCCAAGCAATTCTGATTACCAGACCAAACAGGAGAAAATTAATCTTTACTGCTGTACTGCTAGGTTATTAAAACAGAGATTCACCTTTATTTGCACTTGTTTAATGGGCTTTTACTTAAAAAGTCACAACCACCTTTACAGCAAATAATTTATACAACACTTACAGAAACCGTAACTTGAAAACACAGCAAAACTATCCGGAACAGAGGCTACTTAAGAAAAGTAAATGCTCTTCAGTTTCCAGAAAATTTATCATTTCTATCAGTAGATTAGTAGGTAATCCATACATGCATTAGGCAACCTAGCTTCATTTCCAACATCTTACCACTACTACTTACTCAACGGTTTTGTTTCTTCAAAAGGAAAAAGCCAGTGAGAAACTTTTTGTGTAAATAAACAGAACACAGATTTCCAGTACTATAACCTAGCAGAATGTATCTTCTATTAGTGTCTTGCAGTTTATTAATGAAAAGGCTCCTGTATTTTAAATTAAAAAATTACAATAGTTAAAGCTAATCAGAAGCCAAGTTTTGTTTATGAAAAAGTTCCTTTAATTGCAGTAAGACCTGCACTTACACTGTCTCCCTTTATCCAACCCTTCTAGTAACAGCATTTACTTCAAATCCTTGTTATTAAGCGTTTCCAATAGGTTGGGTTGTTACAAAATGCAAGTTACTATAAAGTGACTGTAAAACTGAGCTGTCTGTTCTCTGAGGGCAGCCATCTGGGCTTGTTTATGTTTTCAACTTTGTGGAACAGGGAGTTGCTCTGTTAGAGATGGGACACCCTCGGGAAGGAAGTATCCCACAGAGCACTGTCTGCCTCTAGCTATGCATACAGATTTTGTTTCATTTCAGTCACAATTTCAAAAGCCTATTCAACAACTGCAAGTAAAGCATTTGGAAAAAAAAAAAGTAAGACGAAACTCAGACTTTTACAGAAACATCTACCAAGAGACTGCGGTGGGCGTAAGAGGGGAAGTTACTCCTGATATACGACTAAGGAACAGACTTACTTCTGCATAAAGTAACACAGACAATGACAGCCTGTTTTAGGAAGTTGAGTGCATTTAAAAATTGTTATTCAATTAAGGCTCAGGCACAGTGTATTTTCTGAACCGTCACACTGAATTCAGACAACCATTATTCAACCTGAGTACGGATGGCAGTAACTGACTCACAGGAAACTAGGAAAAAATCTCTAACAGTTTTTAGCCAGCTTCCTCCATGAGGACAGTTGTATAATTTGGAGGGTTTGGTTGTTAAAAATACTTCAGCAGTTTCCACTGTAATTTTATACAAGTAAGAACCTTCGTCATGATTTGTGTTTCAAAATAAAAGTCTTACATTTTGGCTAGCTTTGATAAAAGTGCCTAAGATTTACTGTAAGTCAAACAAGACAAAACTAAGTTAAATCCTGTTCCTTCTTATTTCAAAATAACAAAGATACAGCATTAAAAAAATACCTTCTAAAGTAAAATCCAGCAATACATATTCATAAGCAGAATCCGTCTTTGTTTCAACTTGTGGTCTCTTCAGTGTAGAAAAGATTTTTCCAGGGCTGCTATCATCTGGGTCTTCCAGCTTTCTCAGTCCGCACCCCATGGCAAGCTCTGCAAATGATTAAGGCGCAGGAAAAGGTGGGGGGAGCAGCAAAATCTGTCGCTCTTACTACAGGAAAAAAAAAAAAAGGAACCAAATAATTCCCCACGATTTTTTTTTTCCTATTAGCTGTAAATCCAAACAGAGAAAAACTCCAGTTCCCAGACCAAAAAGCAAAGGTACTTTCCATTCATTTTTAATATAGAAGCAGTAAGCTCGTGATGATTTCAAACTATAAACTTGGTTAAGAGTAGGCTTGATTTCGCAGCAACATTAGAGCTGCTCCAAACCAGCAGAGATTTTCCATGCCACGTCAATTTACAGCCAGCCCCTATCAGTGCTCTCTTGCAGAGGACACCAATAGTGCTTTGTTTGTCCTTCTAGACTGGCCGGGTGAGGGGGGGGCGAGGGGGGAAGAACAACTGAAAAAGAAAGTTAGAGAGAAACTTGTCTGTCATTACTTACCTCCAGAAGTTCCCAACTGCAGTAGAAAGTCAGACAGGAAAAAAGCAAGTTAGTCAGAATGAAAGAATGAGAAAAGAGCCTCAACATGGTTGAAGATGAAAATCACTTCCAGAAAGGAAGTCAGCTTCAAGAGGAAATTGCTTCTGGCATCTCAAGGGGTAGAAAGGCAAATGAAAAGCTGTTTAGTCCTTATTTTAGATTTCAGAGTTGGCTCCTATTTCCTTTCTACAGGAACTTTCTTCCAGAGGAAAAAAAACAAAAGAAAAACATGAACACAGTGTAATAGTGTAAAAATACGTAGTAATTCCCTGTCCAGAAAAATCAGTAACAATATTCAGCATGAAAACTAACTTATGTAACTGTTTTTAAAAAACACAAAAAAATTACACTGAAAAATTCCACATTTCAAATAGGAACGACTTTTTCAACACTATATACGAATAAAGTTACAAAACTTTGTTTCCCCTTACTCCTGGGTATTGAACAAACAGAATCCTTTTCTCCTCTGCTAAACTCACCTTAGTTGGTACAGCCACAGACTTTCAATGCTGCTTTCTATGCAAACTTTTCTTTAGGTCCTAAAAATTCAGTATAATTTTAAGGGCTCTCATTACTCTTCCATTAGCTATTGCAAGTCACTTGTAATTGTATTACACTTGATGCAGACCACAATAATGCATGGGGGGAAAAAAAGGAATGCAGTTATTTTCTAAGGCCCTGCTACTCTCAGGATGAACAGTCAGAAATTTGCCTTTTTGAGACTGCATCTAAAGAAATTAAGAGTCATCCAGAGAAAACCAGAGATTCATAACACCATTTTAGATTATATGAGCTGCACATTTAAATTCAAAAGGCTTTTCTGATTTTTTCATTAAAATATATATACCTTATTAAAAATGCTAATATTTTCTATAATAAATAACTCCAACTTAGGCATTAGCTATCTGTGGGTTTCTGTTTGACTGTAAGCAAAGTGATCTAACTTTTTATTTAAGTAACTTACCAGGAATGGATAAGTTACTACAACCTTTGAAATACACATTATAGACTGAAGTTACTTAATTCTGGAAAGGAATTAAAAATCCCCTAATGCAGAGTCTAGAACTGAAGCTGCAATTATTGCAGTCTTTAAAAAAATTCCCAGGTGAAACAGAAAGCAAATCCTCAAGTGTTGTCTTTGCAATTAAAACCTAGGAAAATACATCAAATACGCAGAATTCTTCATCCTCCTGCATGTCTTCTTATACAGAAATTGCTCCCAAACACTGCTTTTTCAGTAAAGGTTATCCCTGAACTGTTGCCATATCAGTCATACATGTAAACTGTCCACTCAATCTTGAGAATCCTGCTGCTTCATTCTACACACCCCTTAAGATTGATTGTAACTGCTTGTATGAAGCCATGGCATGGCTAAGGGAGCTGCAAGTAAAACAACTTTTTGCAGCACCGGTCCAGTTGCCAGCAGGCTGCTTTTTCAATTTATTTAACTTAAAATAGCTACATTTTTAGGGAGGCCATTTTGAACACGTACTGTGAATTCTTAATGACAAGGCTTACACAATATTTCAACCCTTTCACCAAGACAGGATTTTCCATACTATAAACAAACTCTTACAACACCCCGAAGAATCAGTTACAGATAAAAGCAATGGTCCATATTTTGTGCAATCCTAGATAAGTGTAAGTAGTTATAAGCTCCCAAGTTGGAAGTCAGTCAACAGTTGTCATTGCAGACTTGACTCAAGTCACTAAATGCACCAATGAAACCAAAGGTCCCACAGACCAAAATAAAGAAAATTAAACAAAATCAGCAAGAATGAGCAGCATTCCCCACAGGAGTTCAAAACACTGGAATGATTCAAGAGAGACACAGGATCAACAAGATCCTTAAGATTCAAGAGCTGCAATTTCCTGTTGCAAAGTGGATACAAACTACAGAACAATCTTTTTCAGTGACCCAAAACGCAAAGGCTCTGGGAACTGGTATGAGAGAAGAGCAAATCCCTAAAACTACACCATGATTCACCAGCATGGTTTATTTACAGCACCCCCATTGAAAGAGCATGTGACTCCTTCATTGAAGCTGGATATAATTCTTAGACTTCAAAGAAGGCAAAGACAGCCAGCCAAAGGACCAATGAGTGCAAAGGAACTTTGCCTCCATGGAAGGCTTTCAGAATCCCCCAACAGTTTTTATTCTGATTAAATGGAAAACTGATACAAAGACAGCAAGAGCAGCACATCAATAGGAATGTGTGTCCTGTGCTGGATTACTGCCTGCCTGTTGGCAACACAGGATGAGAGGCAGCAGCAGTCCTGTACAGCAGGACTGTGAGACAAAGAAGCTTTGCTGTCTACACACACCTCAGGGTTGTTCCACTCCTCACTCATGACCTGCTTTGTTCCCTCTTGTCTGAAGGAGGTCTGAAAATGCGTGGGAGGCGTTTTGTTTTTCTTGTTACATTACCAGGCTTACTAAACCAAAGGACACCATCCCATACTTGAAACTGCAGTTTGGAAACTGATGTTCCCCTCTTCCTGACTCTGTGCTAAGGTGCAATCAATATGACAGCCAGGGTAGGCTCTCTGGTGTCAAACAAGTGGCATCCATTCTGGATGAAATCTCTCTTGCTAGAATTGTAAAGACAACACTTCTTGGGGTTTGGAACATCTGTGACAAACCCATCTGAACACAAAGCCTACTTACAAGAACACCTTCTCTTCTCCAAAACCCAACATAACCTGCATAAGCCATTTAATAATGCAGTTTAAACACTTCCTCCATTACCCTAAGAGATCAAGAATGGGAGATGGTACCTGATCGTCAGTTTCCTCTTGATTAAAATCATGAAATGTAAGGAAAATTATGAAAACAATGGAGGTACACAGAAGATGTTCCTTGTCTGTATGCACAATACCTAAACCAAAACTCAAGTAAGATCCTAAATTACTGAATCTGCAGTTCAGTCAGCTATACATCCATGCCAAATGTTGTCTAACCCTGTCTCTTTCTGATTAGGGTACTGGCTAATGAGTTAAAAACAACACAAACCATATTGCTTTAGTGCTACATTAACTTCAAAAATAACCCAAAGCAGCAGCATTATAATTTTAGATTTCAAAATATAAATGATGGACTTTGTGAAAGGGCAATGGAATTTAAGGTGTATCACAACCATGACATGACTCCTGCTCAATCCCATGATTTAGAACTGCATGAAGATTCCAAGAGGAGAACACCTCCCATCTTCCAGCCTGTTAAGCCACCACTGGGAAAAAAACCATTCGTCTGGGCAGCTTGTATCAGTGAATTTATTCCAGGTAAGCTCATCAGTGAAGAACTTTGAGTGAATAAACCTTCTCACAGATGTACCACCAGTAAAGATCCATTCCTATTCTCAAGGTTGATGTAGTGAGCAGCAGAAATACAAATACCTTAAACCTCTACCAATTACCTAAAGTATTATTATTATTTATAAAGATTTCACTAGGACCAAAACTGACTCAATGAAAACAGAAGGGATAACTTCCTCTGAAAAAGTCAAAATACAGAGTATTTGGACCAAGCATATTTACTACTTGGGCTGGAATGTTTGCATACTTATAAAGGATATTTTAAAAAAAATTTAAAAAAAAAAATCAGCATTATTACTGGCTGTAGATCAGTCATCACTGACACAATGTAAACAGAGGACACAGACATTAATAAGATACAAGACAGCAAATTACAAACATAAGTTAAATTAGTTAGATTTCTCTGGAACCTGAGAGTATTTGAACAGCTACAGGACTCAAAAATAACACACTTAAAAACCCCTTAAATATTAAAACCCTCAAATGGCAACATTTTTGAACTTCAGTTTCTCTTTGAACCTTTTTTCAGGCTTACTTCCTTTATGATTTAAAGCAAATGTAAAGTTTTTGCCTGAGAGAAGATGACAGAAAAAGCAAAAAGCTTCCATCAGAAGAATTCTGCAACTCAGTTGTCAAATATTTTTCATACTTCCATTCCCAACAGCAATTACTTTAACTAAAATACCAACATTTCTTCTTTTCTCTCTAGAATGATTCAATTTAAAAATACTAACAAAGTAGCAGAGTTCCATTCTGAAGACTCTGGGGTTTGGAAATTTGCTTTTTTTCTTCAACCTAAATTTTTTTTCCCTTTGAAGGAAGAGTTTTGTGAATGTGACAGGAAGAGTCTTGTTAAACATGTTAACTTGAGCAGAAAAGCCAGCTTTTCTACTCTAAGTTTTAACTTAAATGTTCTAAAAATAATGAACAGAGATGACAACAATAGTTTGCTTTTATAGTCATTAAAACATAGTTTAATGATCAAAGTTTAATTCCATTTTTCTTGTTTTTCTAAACCCATATTTAAACTCTGATACTACAATAAGCAGGTTACAATCCAAACAGTAAATATAGACCAGCTGGGATTAAACTTGTAGCTATCAACTTAGAACTTTACTAGAAATCCAAAACTACAGCAGCTTGTTTATTATTGCTGTATTACAAGCAATTTCAATAAAGAGCTTTTAATTTCTAAAATTGTTAACAGTTCTCTAAAATGAGATCTGCAAATATATTAAACTTTTCTCTCAGTGCATCCACACTGTCTCACTTATCAAGGCAGTAGCAAGTGTATCATCTGTATCTCCAATACAGTATCAAACACTACAGCCATAGATCAGCCACCATCTAAACCCATGGATTCTAGAAGGAAACTGGATGGTCTAGATCTGGATTTTCTGTATAACAGCTATATAAGGATTATTGTGCAGGACTGCACACATGGCACTGTATTCCGGATCCTTAAAATAAGGATTTAAGCTGAATTTTTAATTTCAATAGGAAACTTGAAGTTTTTATAGTAGGTGAACTGAACCTACTGTAGAACTTCAACATTACAAAGGCACAAGCCTGTTTTACAAAAAAAGAAAAAGCTATTTTGCAGCCTTACAACTTTTCACATTTTATAACTATGTTAAACAGAGAAAAACATTTCAAGAGATCCATGTGTTCTGCTAATTTCTGCTCAGTTACTATTGGAATGCAGTTTACTCAATGACTTACTAGCTATTTAGGAAAATCAGTTTCAGAATATAAAGAATTGCCAATTTAAAATGAAAACTGTAAACAGTTTTTCAAGAATAATGAACAGACTTCGGATAAGATCTGAAGTAGCAGGAACCAAAAATGCTACTAGAGAATTCTACTTCATACAAAAATTAGGCAAACAGATACATAAAAATACAGGAGAGACAGAACTTCAGTAGTTTTCTGCCTGTCCACAGGTTTTTATCCAGTGTTAATCAAATAGAGAATGTAAGAACTAACCTTCTGCAATGGAAATGTAACATTAAACAAACAGCAGTTGCTAGAAATACTGTAACAGCTAGCTCAGTAGAAAACAGAAAATACCAACCAGTTCTCTTAAATTCTAAGGGGTGGAAAACAGAAAATTAATTAACAATCAATGCATAAATATAATTTGCTGTCAGTTACTACATGTCCCCAGGGCAGAGTCCTTATCAGAAAGAGTCCCTCCTAACATGAGTGTGAAGCCTGACAATGATCAATTGGAAACTGCAGAAGGCCAAAGAGAATGTGACCTTTTCTCCAACCCCCAAAATCGTGATCTAAAGATCTGCTATTAACTAAATTACTTCTGTTTAACAGCATGGGAATCTCCACAATCTGGAAATCTGAACTAGCAGGAGAACAGAACTGTGCAGTGTAAAGGAACAAGAAGTCAGAAATGCTAGGACATCAAAATAGCACAAGTGCAGGCACTGAGGAAATCTAGTTCTTCCTCAAAACATATAATTCAGCTACAGGCATTCACAAAGGTAAGTCAGTTACATCTCAGTGGTGCCTACAGAGAGATTCAACTCCTGAAAGTTTACCTCAGCCACTGCTGTCTGATGTCATGCAATCACTCTTGGCAAGCATTCTGAAGAAAGATGAGCTACAATATAAATGAAAAGGCCTCAGTATTTCAACAGTGACTGCCAGTTCCTGGAGGAAAACCAATATTCAGAGCTACTTGGTTTCTTCTCAGTGTCTCAAATCAAAACAAAGCTTTGTTAAGACCTGAAGATACAATCCTAACTAACAGTACCTCCAGACTGATGTTACACAGCCCATGGTGGAACACTGCAGGGTAGTTAAGTGCCTGACACTGAATATCCTTACAAACAATCAAGTTCACATGCAAGTAAAAAGAAAGTGAGTGATCTTGGAAGCAAAGGCCATGGGATCAACTCATTATCAACAATCTAACATCTGCACCAATTAAGAGAAAATAAACTACATTTTGTGAGTGTCTGGAATAGAGCCACAATCTGATGACATGTGACTGCACAGTATTTGTACACTTTCAAGCAATTAGTTCAAGAGACTTCCCTCTAAACACTCTTCTTTTAGAGTTAGTACTCACAGTAAAATTTACTTCTTGAATCTCTGAAGCATTATTAAAAACAGGCAAGTCACATTTGGTAAACAAAGTGCAGATTCCAAAAATAAGGGCTTGGGACTGAACCACCAGAATCCTGGGTCAAATGTGTGTTTCCTGACACAAGAAATAAAGCTCTACCGGAACACAATCGTTCTTTGGTACCTTCAGAGACAAAACTTCATTAAAAAGTATTTACTATGTAAGACATATTCTATGGAAATGAATTATGGCTTTGATGAGCCAAGATTTTTGTGATATATTTATACTTGTGAGTTCTAAAAAGGTCAAAATTAAACAGAATTGGACAGATGTGTTTAGTGGTACAGATTTGCTCAGAAACATAAGAACCTGCAACAGGTGAGTATTTCCCCCCTTTAAAAATAAGCTGAGCTCTACATGTATAAATTGTATACTTCTTTTGATACTTAGTGGTAAAACAATCCACTACGCCTGCTACAGCAATAAATTGTTAAAAAGAGACTATTAAAATTATTTTTAAATAATTTTTTAAACTATTAAAATTATATTTTCTAGATTTTTCTACCTAGAAGAAAGTGCAAAGTCACTTGAGGAAACTTGCAACCACAACCTAGTACATGGCATCTCCTTTCATAACAATTTCAAAACAGCATAAAACCAGAACTGGACTCCAACTCCCTTCCCGGGCAACACCACAAAGCACTACTGAACACTAGAATAAAATGATTCACATATCATACATGGATTATTCACTGACTACAATGCCCATTTGGCAAGATCTCTGAATGATTAAAAGGAAAAAAGTACCAACAAAACAAATCCACATAAAAAGATTTACTACAAATCCAAATTACTATAAAACAGATAAAATTGAATAGCTCAAGGATATTTTACATATATAAAATAAAAACTTCAGTGCTAGAGAAGCAATAAGCCATAGCTTGCACTCCCCTTTAACTACAGAGGCTGTATTTTCAACCTTTGGGGAACCTGACTTTTAAAATTAATAGAAGGAACCCTAGACAGTGAGAGGAGAAACAACATCAAAAGCCAACCAAACAAAAAACCCACCAACAAAAAAGAAAATTATCATCCTGAAATTGAGGAAAAAATAATATTTCATCTCAATTTGTGATACTGCCAGGAAGTTCCTTATTTTCGTACCGAAAACAGAAAACACCAAAGAAGCAAAGAGAAGTTTTGAATGGTTTTTCTAATTCAAGTAGTCAATTCTTGCCTTCTTCTATAGTTAAAAACATATTATAAAACCAAATGTATATGCAAGAAAAATATTAGGATGAGAACAAGTAATTATTAAACTAGGGGTCCAAATTTTATTTTAAAAAGTTATTACTGCAAACACTAAAATGACACGCAAGTAAAACACCTTATAAAAGTAGAGAATACTGATAGCAAAAAAAAATTAAGCTGGACAAGTAGTTTTGAAATAGAAATGAAGTTCACATAGATTTAAATAACCAGATTTCATCTACAGCACAAAAATGCTTTCAGTATATGGTAAAATGGCTTCAAACTTTGTAACTAACATCTTTAAAGTTTATGTACCCAGAAACTAAAGGTGACATTATCCCTTTAGTAGAGGTACGTTGGCTTTCCATCTGGATTAGTAACTGGAATATATACAGTAGGCTGTGTTTCAGAGATCACCCCTTTGTCCTGTAACAGGGTTTCTATTAAGAAAGGAAGGGCAGGGATAAAATTATTATTTCATGTAGTTTTACCTGACCAAACTACAGAATTTCATGTTATTACTTGACAAAAAGTAGTGGTATTTTAACTGGGGAACCTGCAGGGAAATGTCAGAGGTTAGGAAGAACATACCCTCCCCTGAGATAGATATTTTAGCAAAATACATGGCTAAAAACCCCAGTGTTTTACAGCATCTGTAGAAGGTAGAGGAAAATTTTATCTTCCATTCTGTAATCTCTTCTAGGATGAAACTGATGACTTCATGCAATACTGAGGTTTCAGAATGATGCAGAATGTTTCTTCTCACAGAATGCGACCTCAATTCCTAAAGAGAGGGAAAAATCTGTGTTGTTTCTTCCATTCCAAAGTGTGTCCCATTAACTGCATTAATAATGCTTCAATGAATAGTTACAGTCCACTATTGCATCAGCTGGACAGACTTGGTTCAAAAAGGAAAAACAGATTTTCATTATGCACCTAGGTGACAGCAGGAAATACCTTCCTTTATTTACAAGCATGGAACCTTAGAAATAGAGAAGATTTATTTTCACAAAGTGTACAGTGAGAAACTATTTAACCAATTTACTTAATTTCTTTAGCATTCTTTGTAATGTAGATTAGAGCAATGCTTTACTATGGGTACTTATAGTTATGCTTACATTAAGTTTTTAGTAGATAACACATAAAACTTGAGCTAAAGAACTGAAAGCTGTTTTATTTGTAAACTGAGAAATAGACAATGAACTGTGATTACATAATTTGTCAGTGGATAACACTAGCTTCTGACAAAGGATGGCAAGATGCTGAAAACAGCTACATTTTAGGTACTGGCACAAACAGGTTTTAGAGTGCTTGTACTTCTGTTTCTTCTTCCAAAGATCAAATTCTCTTACAGTCTCCCTATCTCAGCTGCTCTATATCCCAAATGTGCACTGTCCATCTCTTTTACTCTTTATTTAACTACGTCATATGACAGATTCAAACTTTTTTTTCTAACCTTACTTCTTATCCCAGGCCTTTTCTGTTTTGTTAAATTTAACTTTTTATCCTCCCTTCCAGCTCTGACAGTTTCCTAACACAACCAATTGCAGTTCATACACCTCTATCAGGAT
Source organism: Notiomystis cincta (assembly GCA_013398075.1). NCBI lineage: Eukaryota > Metazoa > Chordata > Aves > Passeriformes > Notiomystidae > Notiomystis > Notiomystis cincta. The sequence goes on along the minus strand of VZRX01023348.1, from coordinate 74,466 downwards.
ATCCAACCCACTATAATATCAAGATGTCAGTCTCTTTCCATCCTCTACAAACTCCCCATTTTTGTGCACTGCTTTTCAAAACTTCCAAAGTTCCATGCTCTTTAGTTTTCATACCAACTGTACAGGATTTTAACCCCAATGTATTTCTCTTTAGTTTAACTCCTATTAGTATAGGTAAGACACAAACACATTTCTCTTTGTCTGCTGAGAAAACGACGCTCAGTTTTACACTGTTAGGCTTTTAATACTTGTTTAAAAGCCAGAGCTGGGGATAAATCATACTGGCACATATGCAGACAAGCAGTCACACCTTAACATACAGCAAGGCCCTGCTACAAATCATTGAGCTGTTTAAAAGCTATCAAGCAAGAAATGGACTCTAAGATGTGCAAAACATGTATATTCTTCCCTGGCTTCCTTTCATCAAAATCCTAATTTAAAAAGTGTAAACAACTTAAAGAGGCAGCATTTTCACAGTAAAAGCATGCTTGAGCACCTGCCAGGGTACAGCCCTATGAACACAAGCTACTGTAAATTGCACAAAATAGGAAGAAAAAGGGAAGAAGTTGTCAGTAAGGGAATTACAACAGTTTTCAGAAATAAAAAAACACCTTACACTGGAAATACTGAAAATTTCATTCTTGTTGAAGGAAAACAATTCAAACCCATATAAAATTCAGGCTGTTAAACTAAAAAGAAAATGGTGGAATTTACATATACGTTACCATCCAGGGAAAGAATGACACTGATTATATACAGCTTGTTTTATGAAGAGAATTATTAGCAATATCAAACTGCAGGAGGCAGCTAAGTGATGCTGCAGGCTGTGCTAGATCTGAGCATGTTTTATATTCACCAGTTTATAAATAGCAAACATTGCAATGAAACAACTGACCCCAAATTCCACAACTGGCAGCTGCTAGCTGTTATGTTGATGATGGATCTCAGCCACACAGGAAGGACTGGACAGAAAAAAAATTTTAAAAAATTAATCAGTACAGATAGACTAGAGTAACCCAAACACTTTAATAGTGAATGTTCCATAGGGTCATCAAGTACAGAAAGAACAGAGTTCAGAGAAAGCAAAAGGAGAAAAAAAAACCACTGAAGTGAAGCAAGAGCAAACTAACAGAGAAGAAAAGAGACCTTTGTAAAGAGAACACAGAATGAAACAACGTGACAAAAAGCATGCACCCCCAGCACCTTTCCATGTTACTACCAAATTAGCAAGTATGGTTTCAGGGGAGTTTAAAATAGCCATTTTAGAGGCAACAGACCTATCTGAAGCTGGTGACAAGTCTCTTGGGAATCATATAACTAGAAGTTTACACTCCTATTTCTCAGACTAACATTTCTTTAAACAAAAGGCTTAGCCTCTTGCAATTTCACTTACCTATACAGAAAATATACCATAATATTTTTTGTTGTTTCAGATGGAATATCAGACAACACCACGCAGTACAAGTATAAAATAACTAAACTTTTCCCCAAATGATTACACCAGAACTCTTATGAAAGACACAATGTACATAAATCTACTTGCATGTATATCTACACAAACATTTACAAACACACGTATATTTATGTGTATTATACACACAGAACACAAATCTCCCCTGCAGAGAAAAAGTGTGCTACATTCAGTTAAATTTAGAGGACACTCACACAACCCAAAGGCCACCAGGCACCACTATGATCTGAGTGCAAACATCCTTGCGCTATACCACAAGTGACACTTTATTACCTGGTGCTGTTGATGCCAGCCAAAACACTGTTGACACAGACTTTGGGAAAAGCAATACCTATGACAGACTAGAACCATGCCTACCCCCCAATGGGTATTGTGCAGCTCAAAAAGGTAGGCAAGAAGAAAAAAAAAGCTAAAAGCATGAAATAAAACAAACCCCAGCCATCCACTCCCCTCCATGTGCCAGAACCTTTACTCACTCTCTGTAGACTGCAACTGTGTGCTCAGCTCCTCAGCCCTCATGGGTCTCCCTCATATACACTCAAAATATACAACAAACATTTACCAGGCCAGTGCCTCAGAACTCAACTACTGAGCAAAAACAAAACTTAACTCACAGATATTTCTCGAGTCTGAAATCAAAGAACACAAACTTCAATCCTCCCTCAAGCTTCCACTATTACTATAGATCATTTAACTTTTACTACCAGACACTACTTCTCATACACCCTCTTGAAACATCCAAACATTTATCTCCACATTAGAAGATGATACAGGATCTGAAACATCCAGTAGAGATAAGAAATCCTGTCACTTCCTAAAGAAAATGTGTCACCTTGCAGCCTTTGAGAATGAATGTTAGCCTTATCCATTTACATAGACGTGAGTATCTGAAGTCACTTCCACATATTCATCAACAGAATATGCTATTCATTGCCAAAAAAACTAAGCTTGAAGTAAATATATTCAATCAGCAAACACGTGATCACAGGGAGAGGATTAGTATTTTTGATTCAAACCTGATTTTAAATACCAAATTTGGATCTCAAAATCATTCACAGTTGAAAGTTGGAGAATGTGGTTTTCTAATTTTCATTTAGCATTATGAAAAACTTTGTACTAAAAATCAGCATTTTGTTGATGTAACTCAACGGTTATTACTGGTTCTACAGACGGTAGAACAGAGAATGATCTGCTGTGAGCTGCATTTGAAAGCTGTAACAAGTCTACAACTGCCAAAAAATGTCTGGATACTGGCTATAGCATCCTACTCTCCACCTGACTTACAGCCACTAGCATAAAGCACAGGAACTGCACTGGGAATACACAATGCAGTAGAGGCAATCAGCAGATTACCTTCAAGGTACAGTCATTACTTCAGGCACCTGCCTTATCTTACATGGCCACTACTTGGCAGTTTTCAAGCAGCAGATATATTTGTTGGGGTATTTTAAGACGACTACAGCCACCAGGCAGTCGTCTTCTGCAGCTGGGGAGCAGGTGGTAATACCACAGCCACTTGCTTAACACATAGCAGCATGCTGACAACATTTGCCTTTTTCAATCATTGATGCTCAGCCACACTGAGACAATATAAGCTGATATTCATTACCTGGGAAACACATTCAAAGTCCAAGTGAGTATGTGAAAAGGTAATATGAAAATTTCAAAGGGAGACTTATTTTTTTGAACTAGTAAATGAAGCTAACTAAATAAAACTTAAAACCCAAAGACTGTTTAGCATCAAGCTGTAATGAATAAAATTATCAGAATTCAATAAGCCTTTGGAAGGGTTTAACTATCTGTGAATCTACTCAAGACCTGAACAGAGCAGGGTTTCAATTCTAGGTAACAAGACTTCTGAGAAAACAGGAAAGAATGAGAACAAGAAATCCAGGGCACTTTATTCCAGAACAACACTTTGGTTACAGCCCCCTCTGCTGGAAATATCTAGTACATATTGTTACACAATAGTGCAAGAGAGTAAAATAGATTAAAAATGTGTGGAAAACAGAGCTTATAACATCGTGTTTATTCACTCATGTTTAGTCTTCCAGTTGCAGCTGAGTAAGCACCTTTAACAGAAGAGTAAGTGCTGTAATATCAAGTATAATTACTAACAACTTCAGATCTCTCATGAGGCAAATCAGTTTTGACATTATTTCATGTATGGTGTGAACAGCCTTATTAATTTAGGCAAGAGGACCTAGGAACAAAAAAAAAATCCAACAACTTGCATCACGTGACATGGAATAATATTCAAATGGCCTTTCTAAATCAGAGCTGCACAGGAAAACACCCCAAGGTGACCAACTGGGACAGTTTTTCATTCTCAGTGTTTCAAAATCTCAACTCTTCACAACATGAGGTGCTTTACTAAGACTGAAGTAATCAATACAACGTCAAGACCCAGAGAAAAAAACAAGGATTTGTAACCATCAAAGATCTAAAAGACGTTCACCACCTTCTCTCAAAATGTTTCTTAGTTGCAGTTTACTTTGTAGTTCTGTCTTAAAATAACTAGTCATGTTTCTTAGTTTCCCCAAATAGTTCCAAAATAAGTAACATTTTTCCCTCTGTAAACAAACTTCAAGTGAAGAAAAATTTCAGTTTCTCTCCAACATTTCCCATTTCCTTATTTATCAGTTCATTAATAAAAGACATTTTCATCCATTCCCCTCTTATCTTACTGTCACTGCTTCAAGAAAGAAGCCAGCAATACTGCCATGCTTGCTTTAACTATCTTGGTTTGATACTTACAGCTGCAGGCATGGCTATGTGACTCTGGACATATGGCTGGTGATGCAGTGTTTGAACTCCATGATCAGAATACAGCTGGTATAAGAAAAACACAAAAAATTAGCACAAAAGCCTGTTTCACATTTGAAAGTTTTTAAGCCTTTCTTTATCTGAACTAATGACTTTTTTAAAAGCCACAATTTCAATATTTAAATCTATGTTTTCTCCATTGATCAGTAAAGTTTAGTAGACTTAGTTTATCTTAAATCAGTGTCACAAATCACTTTTCTTGACAGAAGCAGTAGCTTCTCTACTACAAATCCATTTCACTCAGCTCTAATGGAAAAAGTGTTTAAATGTGTAGATTAGCACAGTGAAATGTAATTCCCAGCACTACCAGACTTATAAAATATTTACATACAAGTAATACAGACTATTCCTGGAATTTTACACCATTCTTCTGAAATTTGACACATTGCTTCCTTTAACATGAACAAACTGCCTACCTGTAAACCAAGAGCACATTGTGTCCAAATATTCTTTAAATAATTTAATCTATTTTCTTAGTGCTCAAGGATGTCAGGTCTCTGCACAAGTTTATATCAAAATCATGAAATACTAAAGGTAAAATAGTACTGTAAATATGATTATAAAATAAATACAAAGATTTATGCACTTTCAAAGAGGAAGAAAGCCCCCCATAGCCCAAGCCTTGTATTATTCAGTATCTTTGTAGGGAAACTAAATTACTTCAGCACGTCAGAATTTTCTATTTGAGATGTCTGAAATACCAATTTTGGAGCTTCTCTTATAGCACTAAAATATCCATTTTCTTTTGGAACAATACTTGATTACTAGTATTAATAATTAGATGTCCTAATTAAACATCTATTTTGGCCTAATTAATGAGGAATGAGTATTTGAAAAGCACCAATTAGTACCAAATTGAAAATGTGTTGTAATTCAGTTTTTCTGTAACCATTTACTGTCATTTTTAATATCCAATTATGAAAAGATCAGTTGAATGATTAAATATTTTTTGTTTACAGTTTTTTGGTTCTATATCAGGAACATTTCTAATCTTGAGAGATTTTTAAAGTACAATAAAGCACTCTTAATTAATTCAGATCATCAGAATATTTAGAAAGAATACTCACTGAAGAATTACTTCAGGAAACTACTGTGGTTCAGGGGTATTAACCCAACATTCCAAAGAATTGACTCCCATTTTACTTAAACATTACTTGCAAACAAAACCAATTGACAAGTCCTTATATTACTGACTGGAATACACTTGTGACTCTCTAAAATATTTCAGAATCAAAGCATTCTCCTAGATAGGAAGAGAAATTCTAACTTGAGGACACCTGAAATTATTTAACAGTAGCATAAGTACTGGAACAGTTGATCCACTACTGGAACAGAAGCACGGAAAACAGCCAGTGCTTAAAATAAAAGATTGTATTTTTCACTTGCAAATAAAGCATTTCAATTTTCAGTACACTTTTTTATATTTTAAAAAATACCTCAGGAACTGCAGCTTCCATTAGGAGAGGTGGAGATATACATCCACCTTCCTGGTTAATTCCTATTGGCTGATAAAAGACTTCAGATGGTTGCAGATACAGGAGTGGAGGTGATGAGGTAGGAGACTGAAATAAAACACATTCTAATAAATTTTATTATTTAAGCAGGATAAAAAGAAGAGTTTATTTTACAGTCTTCTTTGCTACATATAAACAAAATATAAAGCTTTAAGAGAAAATGTCAAATTAATCTTTGATAACAGAAAGGGAAGTGGACAGAAAGGTCAGGTAGTAGGAGAAAAAATAAGTCCTTGAATTTTATGTAGTTTTCAGATTTTATTTACATTTTGGAGAGCAGTGTGAAATCCTAAAACTTGTAAAATTCACACTTAATCTGGAGATCAAAGAAATATACTACAGTAAAATTTTTCCTTGAAACAATGTTACACTAGCAAAACAAGTTTTTCTGTTTTAAAATAATTACAGTATCTCCATAATTCAGTATCCTGATTTCAAAGCAGCAGATTGAAGTATTAGAGTGGAACATATCATAACTGTACAAGGCTGGCTGCTATTAAAGTAATGAGGCTGCATTGTAACAGTTCAAGCTTAAGGGACTTGGTCCTCCTTTCAGATTCAAACTCTTCAGGTTCCTCAAGTGTCAAGACTCCCATATTAAGCTGCTCTTTTACAGAACAGATGAACTCTTCACCCAAAATTACTAAGTTACCAATTTTTTCTTCCCACTTCAAGGGCCTGGGTCTAATTTCACCCTGTGCATGTCCACATGCTCCTACTAACACTATTCCTATGAAACATGACAGTCAGTATCAGTTAAACAGTTGGTTAATACCCATTTCTTTAATCAGGCAAAATTTGGCAGTTGTTACCTGCTTCTAAAGAATTTATTAGGCAATTTGATATAAATATTTTGCTAAATGGAAGGGGAGGGGAAGATGTTTTCTTTACATGAGATTTATATTTAATGTTTCAACAGATGCTATTTTATGCCTTCTGTTGTAGCAATAAATTGCTAAAATACAGCAATTAATACTAATTCCAACCAAGCTGTGAACAGGGGGAAATATCACTCTTAGATAAGCACAGCATACCTTTAAACTAAGTGAAAAGTAATGGTAAAATGCTGCAACTATGAACTGTATTTACCTGTGGAACAGACCACTGCCACTGACTTGAAAGACACTGTGTTGGTGCCTAAAATGGAACAAGAAGATGCCACTAATGTGGGTGAAGAACAAATGAATACACATAGAATACTCTTATTCTAAAATCTGTAATTAATTCTCAACTAAAAAGAGGAAATACGGTTTTCATTAAGCCCCAAATTATCCAGGAACATGGTTCTGTCTATTTCCACTCAGCCTCTGACTTGACCATTTCATAAACTTCAAAAATACTAAAGTCAGATTCTCAAAAAATGTTGTAACTTTATGGGGAAAGTCTTTTACAACGAGAAGGGTCAAGTATTGGAAGAGGCTCTCCAAAAATGTGTGGAATCTCCATCATTGGAACCACTTAAAACCTAACTGGACAAGTACCCAAGAAACCTGATCTAACCAGTCCTACTCTGAGCAGGAGTTTGGCTTAGATGATTAAAACAATGCTACCAAGCCAGTTGTCTTGCAACACAAAAGATAATGTAATTTATGACATTCATGTAGCTGCATAAGCAAAATAAATTGTAGTCTAGTGAAAAGCTTTCAATGAAGTTAAAATATGTTTCACACTACTATTAGAAACAGTCTTTTTATTTCCTAAGAATAAACAGACCTGGGACAGTGCTGCAAATAGCACTGCATGGGTGGAGGACTAGTGATGGTCTGAAAAATTTCGAACAGATACCTGATAATGATATGTAGGAGACTGATAAACAGGTGGAGCAACCATCACAGGTGAACTGGAAACAGAGCGAGACTTCAAAAGAGAAGAAGTTACAAATCTTAATGCAGCAATTTCATAAATTGTCATTCCTATTACACACAGCTCTGGAGTACTATAATGCTGAACCACCTCCCCTCCCTCTTGAAAATGATTTACCAAGTTTTAACCTATACTTAATTTGCTTCAAATCCAGTGTCTCTAAGGGCCTATGTTACATCAAACAAAAATCTCTGGCATATTCACTTATAACTTTTTACAAAGCACTAAGCCATCACTATCAAACAAACAAACCAACACAAAATAAACAGTCTAATACAAGGAAGCCATTTAAACATCCAGCATGAAGCACAGATGAAGAAACTGAAGCAGAAGGGACTTGAAAACACTGCAGTTATCTTGGTCCACAGAAAAGAATATATACAAAAATAAATTCCTTACTGGCCATGGCTGCTGAACAGGAGAGACTTCAGATGTATGAAAATAAGCCACCCCATTATGGTAAACGTATGGATATCCACTGGAAGTGGTCAAGTACATTGTACCAGCTTCTGGTGATACAGCAGTAGTTGCATACATTGTACCAGCTTGTGGTGTCACAGCAGAACCTGGAGTAAATATTTTAAAATTTACTTAAAAATAACTTTTTAGATGTGTACATCATGAAAAAAAAGATAATTTCTGATCTTCAGAGAAAGAAAACATTCAAAGGAAAGAACATGGAGCAGTGTATCTAATGCCTTCTCAATTCCCTCTCAAACATGATCATGAGAACAGATGGCCACAGGATGTCTCCAGAGCTAGATGGGAAAGGCTGCAGAAGATGACATCCACATAAATTACTAAACACAACCCATAATATGGAGAGACTTGTGTAGAGAAGAGAGAAAAGTAATTCTGTAACAGAAACTGAAATCAGAGAATAGTAACATAGTGATAATGTTTCCACTGTGTTCATCCCGATTTTTTCTGTACTAATTAAGTTTTAGTTTTTCATCTTGCCTTGCAAAGGTTAGAGCCACCATGAAGTACCATTTTATGAACAGACAGAACACTGCAGAGACAACCAGAATGCTCAATGGAAGACCAAGAAGGGTCCTACAGGGATTCAAGAGCTTTTATTTGATGGCAAGAGTTTGACTAATTTCTAGAAAAGCCTTAAGACACTTGGATATAATACAACTGGAATATTATCCATAGACAGGCTAAGATATTTTTTAAGATAATTTTAAGCACACCTTAGAAAAACTAAAGGCTGTTTTAGCTCCAGTAAGCAAACTAGGAAAGCACTTACTGCTATTTCAGGTGAGGAAGTCAACAGGATCCCATGGACAGCAATCCTGCCCACTTCACTACCTAGTACACTGCACAAACTTTCTGCCAGTGTTGAATAAGTCTCTGGTAAAGAAAAATAAAATCTTCTTCATCAAACACAGAAAACTCACTGATGGAAAAATACATTCTCATGCTGGGGAAAAGTAAACCAAGTGGCCCTACCAGTAGATTCAAAGCTCTTACCACAAATGGTCCTTTGATGACAGAAGAGCTAAAAATCATTTTGCTTACAAGGTATGAAAGACAAGCACTATGTATGTAGGCTATAGAGGACAGCAGTATATTGTCTGGCTCTTGAATTCTGGTAATTAGAACCACAGCTCTGCAGTGACATTGCAAGTCTCAGTGTTATGGCTTTGTGAACCCAAGATGAGCTGCAGTAGGACAAAGCATTCTGGTGACTGAGATACACCGAGCATGAGAGCAGATGTACTGAAATCAGGCCCTAGGATGTGTCTGGATGCCAAGATGATCTTTTATTTCAGATCTATCCTAGGCATGAGAGATAACAGGTAGTTGAACAAGTAAAGACCTCAAAAGAATGCAGCAGCTTTCTTCAAAAAGCTCAAGATGTTTGGGTTCTCTGTTGCCTCATGTCTTAATTAAAAGACAGAGATATGCCCCTTTTCTACAAATATATACATTCATCATAAGAGTCAGAGGAAGGAAGTCCCACAAGTCAGGCAATACAACTTAGAAACTGCAAGTCAAAGATGGAAAGTGAAACAAAGCACAGAAAGAAAATGGCACACAATCTCTTGATGATGACTGAGCAAAGATCATACTGAATAATTTCTAGAGCAAAGAAACTACAGTTGGAACAAGCATTCCATTTCCTCTGGGCAAATAACAACCCATACACTTACACAAGGGAAAAGGGCATACTCAGGCAGAAGGGGGGAAGGAGGAGGCAAGCTTCCTGTCTTCAGCAAGTGTGTCTGCACCAACAGCATTAGTGTGCACATGAAATTCTTCTAACAGAGTGTGAAAAACTAAACAAAACTGAAGAAAGCTTCAGAATTAAACCAACATTCTTCTATATTGTCCTCACAATGAAGATCAGCAAAAGGATGGGTTTTTCCTAACTCTTCCAAAAGGTACCAAAGGACACTTACTGAAGCAAAGTTACAAAGTATACTTCCTTGCCTGCTGCACTTAAGAAAGACCTCTATTTTATACCTCTGACACAGAGCCCTTACTGAGGACTAACTCAGATCCCATCTTAAAGTTGGTGACTTATAGCCTGTATTTTCATCCATTCCAGATCTTAGAACAAACAGCCAAGAACAGAGTGGAGACTGCATCCACCCATTCCTTATGGTTTCTGCCAAAGAAAGCAAGACACAACAATCCTGATGGATTTTGGTAACAAAAATAAATCAATGAATAACAATGCAACTACCCAGAACAGCCTGGTTTATCCTGTAGAAGGTGTGAGAACATTCTAAATGTTTAGGTTTAAGGTTCTGCAAGGCAATTTGAATTTCCATTCAGTTTGCTCCTACACGGGTAACTCTCTCCAACAAAGTAAAAGAAACAACATATTAAGAAGTAAAAGAACCAAGAGAACCATAAATCTATTTATTTCAACACTTCCACTGGCATGCACTTACTTCCACTGCTAGCCATTCAGAGCACATGCCACACACAGCATTAGTGCAGTGCAAGACCAAGTACCATTTGGTTAAAAAAATTATATTCATACTGACAACACAAAAATGCAACTAAAAATACATACGAGCATTAGGACTCCGCACTTGCTTTCTTATTGCTGGGCCAATATTCAATTTCTTATCCTTGTAATTGAGTTTTTTAGCCTAGAATGAAAGAAAGAAGACATTATTATTTTCTACACAGATCTAGGCATCTGAGAAGTGAAAGATTAACTCAGTAGGTTAAATATATTGAGCATGAGAGCAGTTATGCTGAAACCAGACCCTAGGACATGTGTCTGGAACCTGGTGAAACTCCTCAAAGTCTATTTTTAATGCTAACACACATTTAGAAGACTGCAACATAAAAGGAAGTTCTGGAGACATTACTCACAATAAAAGAATAGGATAAGAAAAAAAAAAAATCAGTGCAAAGGATGATCAGTTCCATATAAAAAAACATTCAAGAGTACAAAACAAAACCCCATTAATTTTATGCATAAATGGAAGCCTACTCAGCTTAAGATGTAGAAAGATCTAGATGGCCTAAGACATCAGTAAGGCTTCACATGGAGCAGCCTTTCAGTTACAAAAGTGGCAAAAATCCTAAGCCAGTTACAAAATGGTACTCAGTACCACTGGTGTTTAGTTTACAGAAATAAAGCAATTTAAAAATATCCAGCAGAAAAACAGCCAGCTGACTCAAGGAGTTTCTACCTGTGTTTTTTTTAGCTCCACTAACTTCAAACAAAGGTCTGGAATTTCAACATTTTAACCAGCCTTCTAATTGTGAGAAGGCAATTTTCATGTCTCAGATGCTATTTTCTTGGGGTTTTTTCCCCTGCACCTTGATACTCACAGGAATGAGTAACTCCTGACTGACAGATATCTCCAATATGTTCCAACGAACATACAATAGCTCACATTTCACAAAACAAAATAAACTGAAGAGCTGACCATGTCTCAAGGGAGGCTCTACAAGGAGCCTCAAGACCATAACACAGCTAAGAGAAGCAAAAATTATGACTTGAGCTTCATCACTGAAGGCTTCAAGGGAATGCAACTTACTAAAAAGAATTAAATCAGTCTGACAAACAAATGTGTCAGAATTAAAGACAGCAGTTATCCTCCCAATTTCCACACAAAAATCTTGACAGCAGAGGAATGTAAAGGATAGTTTTCATAACTCTACATGTACTGTAGATCACATATGATTAAGAAAATAAAGACCAAAATCAAAGTCAAGAACAGTACTATGAACCAGGACTTCCTTCCTTAGTTCCATAATACCTGAGTATAAATCTCATCTTAGATCTCTTTAAACGATTTTATTAACTGTCAGACCAAACTTATCTTCAAATGCAACTGGGCAAACAGAGGACCAGACTACTCATGTCTAGTATGAAACAAATTATTTAATTTAAGAGACAAACACAATCGGCATTTTCACTTACATCTTGTAAAATCTTCTGTGCCTCTTCTTGGGTTTCAAATGTAACAAAGCCATACCTAGACAAAAATGACAGAATCTAAGCCTCTAAAGCTTGTATTTACAAATACAGCACATTGTTACTTGATATATGGTACAAGTGACATTACAAGGTAAACTAATGGGTAAAAAACAGCTGTAGAAGTAAAGACTGAATTAACAACTGTATTTTTAGCATCTCCCTTATTACATTCAAGTATGTGGCAATATATCACCATGAATGACCAGCTGTCCTTGTTACACAGCCTCTGTCTTAAATGCCTTCATTGCTAAAAGATTTTGACCTAAACCTTTCACTTTTTGTGGTGACCAGAGATGAGACACCTGGCATTTTTTTTAAAGTTAGTATTATACTGTCGCTCATAGTGCAGTTACCACCTACTTCAGCAACAACTGCGAATGCTCCACACTTCCACAAGCACTATCCACTATCTTAAACTGAGTTCTAAGAAAAAGCAGTGATGCAGAGATAGCCATTATCTGTGAATTTCCCTGCAATTCTTAACATGATTAGCATTAAGAAGAGTTCTGTGGAGATCAAGGACGAAGCAATTCTCATACTTGGTGACACAGGGTGCCTTTTACCATACCTCTTCTAACTGCTGCAATAAATCAAACAGGGTTTCCACTCAGAACTCCTGCTTTTCCAAACCCCCTCAATTCATTCCCAGAGTAATCTTGGAGGCACTGCTAGCACAAAGTATCTGAATGTATACAACATATACATAAGAAAACCCAAAAACCTCCTCTGCCATTAAATCTGACTTCCTAAATTTCTCATCTTTTTGAAAACTCTTAATATTTCTGTACGCACCATTTATTAGGGTCATAGCTCATTTCTCAGGATCAGATTACAGAAGGTAGGAGCCTCTGCCACTCCTGCCAGCAGATCAGATTTTGCAATACAAGGTATCATTCTTTGTGAGCATTTGTATGCTAATTTAAATACACCAGTTCAGTAAATCTCTGACCAGCTGTACTTTCAAATTTGTGGACTTTTCTTGTACTTGCTTCTCTAAACAAACCTGGAAACATTTCCAAGTTCAAAGAAGACAAAGCATTTTCCTGCTTGGGGCCTTAACTACACAGACTTTTCATAGTGTGAACTGTCTGGACAATAAACAGAAATAATCACAAACTCATAAGTTTTTTTAAATCACTTGTCAAGGAGAAGTAATGAAGCCTGTGCTTGGATTTCAATAGAAATTCTAACAGCATGAAAAGTAATTATTTTCCAACACATCTGCTGTGAGACAGACGTTGGCAATCACAACTACATATTTATTATGGGTTATATGGACACACACACTGCAATTCTCAGACACTTCTTGGAATTTAATAGAAGGGCAAGAGGCTTGGTGACAGATCTGGGACCAAAACCCTGATGACAGGCAAGTGCACTGTGTGCTGAGAGCTGCAGCTCAGCACATAACTGGCTGATACATGTTAAGCTCTGACAGCATTAGAACTGTCCTTCCTGCTCAGGAGAGAACTTGACAGGTGCAAACTCTCATGCATGTTCCTTTTTGCTTCAGCCCTCTTTTCCCAACTTCTCTGGCAGTGAGCTTCCCCGTCATATTTACATCAGCATCCTTTGAATTACAGCCAAAATCTTACTATGCCATCTTACTCTTTCTCTGTATTTGCTCATGGGCATTTCTCCTACTGGTGACTTCCAGTCTCAGTCCCTCTTTTATGCAATTTAGTGTCACATTTGTCCCCTATGCTGCTGTTCCAAAAATCTTCACACAAAAATCTGTTACTGCCATGCATTCCAGCACAATCAGGTGTATCTCAGCTCCTCCTCCACTTTTGGCTCCTTTCCATACTGGCTTTCAGTAACAGAAATAAATATATTTAATAACTAAATAACCTTCCTAGGATAATCTACTTAAGTAATAGCCACTAAGAAAATAATTTCCAATTTTTCAGGTTGATTTTGTCCTAATTGCACACAGCTTCATCTTCTAACAATATGACTAACAGAGTTTTAGTTATGCAAATTGGAGACATTTATATAGAGATATTAAAGGGAAGAACAGATTTTTGTATACACAGAATAACTGAAACATCAATGCTAAAATATTCTGAGCTATGAAAATCAAATTTACTAGAGTCAGCTTTCTGTTATTTTGAATTTCCACAACACAATTATTCTACTGTACCAACCCCTTTGATACTCCAGCTCTGTCATTTATTATCTTCACTTCTGTCACACTGCCATACTGAGCAAAAAACTTCTTCAGGTCATTTTCATTAGTCTAATACAGTAAATCAAGAGGGGGAAAAAAAGAGGAAAAGTTGGTTTGCATAGTTATTCAATTAATTAGTTCAATGTTTACCATAAGACTATTAACGGACACATTTTGGATGAAGTTTGCTACAAACTAATTATAACCCTGCACATGAAGACAGAAGAATGAGCAAGTATGAGCCTCAGGGCCCATTTAACTACAGCATTAATTATTCATCAGTAATTCTAGAAAGCCATTAGAACTTCTCATTAGTAGATTTATGTAACAACTGTCCTTTTACAGTTAAGATCACTGAAGCAGGTGTACTAGATCTGAATTTTAGGTTCTGCTAATTACATGCTAGAGCAGTTTACAGTATGAAAAAAAATCACTGCCATACTATCAACTGCAACACAGCAGAGTATGTAGGTTTTCATAAAATATATACACAGGCCACATAAACGAAAAAATTTCCCTAGACCAGAGCAATTCAGTGGTCAAATCCATTGCATATACCCTAACTCCTCTTTCTGAAGTACTTTTAATATGAGAGTCTGCAAATATGTATAGGCATACTACAGTAACTCCTCTCTATAAGAAAGAAAATGTTATTTCAATGGAGAGTGGAATAAGACAAGTTTCTAATGTAAAGATTCATCTAGGCTACCTCAATACTCCTCTAGAGGCCTTCTAGGAATCTTTTTTTACAATGTAAGCATGTATCACATTAGGTGCCTTAAACATCAGGTTTGAGATTTTTGTTCTGCAGAGCCCTTAGTTAATGCCACACCTAACACTGGAAGAAGCATGGTTATATACATGCATCATTCATCTATACTCTTCCTTAACTTAAACTATACCAAGTACTGTTTTACTTCCAAGTGAATGACTTGGATCATTTGTATACAATTTAGTGAATCCTCTCCAGCACATCAAAGGTTTATGCACCTCATCCAAGTCTGAAATTGATCAATGCTCAAAGTATCACCCAAGGACATGACGGCTTGTTACACCAAACTGAATTTGGAAAGACAAGTTGATGTGCAGAGCAGTGCATTGATGGGGAATAAGAAGGAAATACTGTTCTAAGATGCACAATGAAATCTGCAAGCATCTGTGCATGGTATTTACAAACTTATGAGAAACACATTTAGGACTTGCCTTTCCCTGCTCATGATAAAACAAAGGCACTTGTCAGATTCTTCAAGGAAGGTAAAAGTTTAGCATGAGCTTATGTCAATGACACATGGCCTGCACCCACTAAAGAAAGAGCTCTTCAGACCAAGATGAAAACGTTCCTAACTCTAATTTCCCTTGCTGAATTGTTTCTCTGAATTTGAGAAACCAGATGTTTCCTCTTACAAACAGGAATCACTCCCATGGTGATGGACAAAATGGCAAAGTCATAAAAGAGCTTGTTAGAAAGCATTTAAGTTTTTCTTGATTAAGTGTCTCCCTTTTTCACAAAAATAAAGTCAATAGCTTTTGCATCACCCCAGGTGACTTGAATAAGACCTCTGGCTTAAAGAAAATACCCTAAAAACCCAATACTTTTTGCCATGAGATTGCCAATAGAAAGCAATTCAAGACTGACATATAAATCTGATGAAGATTAGACCAAAAATTTAAGGTTGCATTTGATATAAAGAGTCAAAACAAAGGGAGGAGCAACTAAAATGGCTATAGATGTTTCATCCCTTCTACTTCCTCTCCCCTCTGAAAAAAATCCATCTTCTTTATGATTACAAACGTATTTAAACTGCTGTGGAAAATACAATTTCATGATAAATTTTGAAGTATCAACAACTCAACCAAGTCAAGAGACCATTCAAAATGAACAAGTATGATAATTAATAAAAATATTGATGCTAGGAAAGTATTTTAACCTTTGAAATTGCAGTGAAGACAGAAGAAAGCAAAAGAGGTCTTTCAATAGCTCCAGTAAATTGTTTTTTATTGGTGCAAAAAGGTACAGTACCACCTTATTAAAGTCCAAATATACTGAAAGTCTTGCACATTTTAAAATATGAACACCTATATTTGAATTATCTCAGCCAAATAAACGAGAAGATTTTGGAATTTCTATGTACAAGAGCCTGAGTGATTTGTCAATTCTTGTTCCTCTTCAAATGAATCAGCATTCAGAAGGTCTCAGCCTAGGAGGATTAAGGCAGGGAAGATAAAATACTCTTGGTGGGAACAAAGCAACACCTAAGCAGACCAAGCACGTTTTGCAAAAGTCAATGGCTTAATTAATTATCTAAGGCAGGAAAAAAGTAAAAACCTTAACGCTAAGCTTGTCACAAATGTTAAAAGCAACTGAATGAGGTAAGAGCGGCCCAATGTTCACTGCTATTTAAAGATTTTAGGGAATACAAAAAGGCACAAGCATTCTAAGAATTAAGATCAATACTGCAAACTACCCAGAAAGGATTTCATAGTTCTTTTAAAAACAAACTCTTGCCTTTAAGAAAATTACTGTGGTGAGGAATACACACACTAATTCTTTGTGTGAACCAGAAGTGTTAGAGGAACAAAAGCTACTGATGTTTGTTCCACTGGCCATATGAAACATTGTGACAGTTTATTAAAATTATACTAAGTGGTACACATAAACAAAACCTTCTACACGCTTTTCTGCCATCAGCTCTGCTGATAACAAAAGCTATCTTCTTTGAAAAAAAGAAAACTCTGAAGAAGTGGTGTGTCAAAAACTTCTAGCAGCTACATGTACGGAGTCAACCTTGTAGGGCAATTATGCAAATCAAGGTTTAAAGCTTTACTCCCTTCTCTTGGTCTGGCTATTGTAGCGAAGAGGACTTGTACAAATATACATGACTGTGTCTCTCTATTTTCCCTGTTGATTTTTGTAGAGTTATAAACTATAATTTAGCAGCAAAAAGAAGGAAGAATACCTTAAAATCAATTCCTCCAACAAAGACACGATTTGGAGTAACTGTTCCAAACCTTGGAGAACCGATCAGGTTATTTAACCTCACCGGTGACACAGTGCTGGGACATGAAGATAAAGATTCTGTTTGCATCTGATCAGTGGCCTGCTGATTGAAAGAAAACATTTTCAAAAACTTACATGTTATTTGTCAGTAAACGAAACAATTCTCAACAGAAGATACATACAGAATTTTTTGGAAGGCACAGCAAATAGTGAACATTAACCATGTATTTTTATTCAGAACATAGCTCAGTGTTTAAACATGAGCTTAGTCTTAATTCAGTAACTTAGTGAATACACTGTGGTCTGAAGTCCAATGTTAAACACTTTTCCAAACTGGAAAAACCAATCTTGGTTCAATTTGCACAGCACCCTGCTGTACAAATCTGAGGTTATGAATTCGATTACACAAAACGTATCTACTAGAAGCCCTTATTTTAAACCTATATAGGACATTTTAAACTCAATCTGTGTTCTCACACACATCTACACAACTCTAGTCTCTGCAACAGCATCTGATTAATTTTCCAAGTGCCAAGCACCCTTAATTCCACCACATGAAATCAACAAGCTCTGTACACTCGTACAGAGATGAGAACAGGTCTTGAGGACTGGGAATTTAATTCAACACCCTCTTGGCCTACAAACACAGCACAGGGTGGTCTGAACAGAAATTCCATCTGCAGAAGAACAACCAGATTGCTCCTGCCCCAGTAAAAGAACATAAAACAATGGGATATTATGGAAACCATTATTTGGTGAAGCCTGCCTGATGTTTTAACTTCCAGGATGCTTACACTTGTGAACTGTGAAACAATTTTATTGTAAACTCTTCTCAAAACAAACTAAGACTTACAAAGTCAGCCCTAGCTGTGAAGATATAGCTGGAAAACAGCCACATAGTATTGTCACTAACTTCTCCAACAGGATTATTTGATATTTCTTGAGCTACCCAAGAATTACTCCTACTAATTCTAATTAATGAGTTAATGCTATTATTGCGGATATCTTAAAGATAATAAATCCAGTTTACTTCACTCAATTTTAGTTTTAGAGAAGACATAAGTCCTTCCCGAATTTACTAAAACACACACACACTTGGGGCAGAGGAAAACCTGAGGTTGTTCACCTCATCTGTTCAGGAGACTCTAGTACACACCTCTCCTACTGGGAATACTACCCTAGAGTACTGACCAACCTGAACAAACCCCTCACCAGTAGGCAAGGTACAAACACAGTCCCTACAGTCCCGAAGAAGGCTGTTTTTTGCAGCAAACAGCTCCTGAGGGACAAACCTGGTTACATTCTCCATCTCTCACACCAAAGACAGCGCCCTAGCTGTACAATTATCTGGCAATTGTATTCAGCATGGAAGCTTCTGGATTCAACTATAACAATTAACACCACGGCCAAAAAGTACTCTTTGCCTCAAAGAGCCCAAATTGCATTTTCTCCAAACACATTTTTTAAGAGTTAAAATATTAAACCACAAACACAAAATCCACAGTGGAACAAATGAGAAATTAAACACCCACTTATGAACTCCCATTAGTAAATACAGTAAATCCCAGTGAATTTTAAGTGTTACATGTTAAAATTTGTATTGTGATAATCACCTCTTTTTCACTAGTGTGGCAATAAGAAAACAGTATTTAAAAAACCAAATATATGCCATCAGCACATCACTTGCCTAAATATTTGTTTCTACTGTTTTGCAAACTTCGTTTTTATCAGTTTCCCCAAATAATATGGATATATACATTAATCAATATTTTTATAGATTACTTGGCGCATCTGGCAACTGCTCGTTAACAGAATCGCTATTTTCACTTTTACGCTGAACACACCCACAGTCACACAACCTAACCCTACGAAGGGCTGGTGATTAAGCGCACTTCACTCCCTAAACACCTCTATTTTCCACAGTCCGTGTGCTCTAAGGTCCGAGCCAGACCCCGTTGCCCCGGTACCGTGTCCCGCACACCCGGGGCCGCCAGCGGCTTCTCCACAGCCTGAGGCCGCCACAGACAAAATGGCGGCCCTG
>VZRX01023348.1:0-53723 GCA_013398075.1 Notiomystis cincta | reverse complement strand
CGGGATCCATCGGTCCTCGCAGCCGCCTTGGCCCCGGCACGTTCCCGGCACGCGTCGCGTTCCTCAGCTCCGCCTCGCGCCCGGCTGACGCGCACCAGCGGGGACGGGCCTGCAACGGGCGGGGGAGGCAGAGCTCGGCGGCGGCACAGCGCGGCGGCGGAGCTAGGTCAGCACGGAGCGACCTTTCCTCGCCCCAGCGCCCCGCCGGCCGCCCTTCCTCGACAAAGCTCAGCGCACCTTCCGCAGGGAAATTAATAATAACCCCTTTGGCAAATCCTTCTCCCCGCGGGCCCCGAGTACTTCCACGGGATCCCTGCGATGGGGCGGCCAGAGGTGCTTCTGTCCGCACTCTTGCCCGGCACCTCCCCGCCTCAAGGCCCCGGGGCTGCTGGTTCACCCGCGCCTCCCGGAGCCGGCAGCTCGCGGCCGCTACAGTGCCCGGAGCCCCGGCCGCTTGTGCTGATGCCCCAGGGGGTGTGGGACGGCCCAGCTGCTCTGCGCTGCGCTCCCCTCCCCGCGGGTACCGTGGCACCGGCAGCCTCCGCGCAGCAACAGCAGCAGGGCGGATGTCGCGGCTGGCGGGATGGCAGCTCTGAGGAAAGCGTCGATACCACCTTCGGAACCGCGCCTTGAAGCTCTGAGGCAGCCCAGGAACCTCCCTCCGGCAAATCCCAGCTGGGTTTTTATCCTCCCAACAAGGGCGTGAGACAGGGAGGAAAATAGGGTCATGCGTTTCACCTGGCCTCTGTGGGAGAAACGCGAAAATGTCCAGAGAGGCAGTTACCGGTGTCTGGTTTACCAAGCCACACTTGATGGGGGTAAAAAGATAGTTTAGACTTTACAGCTGTCAACGTGAAGTCGTTATTTCAACTCAAAGAGTCTTCCTAAGGTTCCCGAAAGACTCTTGAATAGGCAGGCTGCCTTGAAAACAGCTGTGGGTCTTGTGTGACCTTAGAGATACAAGTTGGGGTCTTCTGGAGAGGGCTAGAAAACAACACTCACCACTCCCAAAAGTAGTCCAACCCAAAATACTGGTTTTTCCACCCTTACCGAACTGGAGGAGAAGCATCAATAGTAATGCTTGTGTCAAGTGTACTTCTGTGGTCATTTACTGAACAGCACTACAAACTGCTCTCCTGTTCTATAATTTCATCCTGACTGCAAATGCGTTTTGCCCTTAGAATATCTCTGCTATTAAACAGGTCTGGAAAAAAGAGGGATTCAAATGCCATACTCATAATCCATGCAGGTACAAAGGTACAGCCTGACAAAAATCCTTGATCTGATGACAGCAAGAGCTGTTATGCAGACAATGTGTGCTGGGAGGATGATCACACCACTGGGAAGACTTTTTCAAAGTGATCAAACATGCAAAGGCCAAGTCACTGCAGCTCAACCCCAAGACACAATGTCAGAATCACCACTATCATTAGTTATTCTCATGGTTTACGTTTTTTGGGTGCTTTAAAATAGAGTCTTCAAGAACAATTATCTTGACAATGTCTACAATGTATTTTAGTTGAATTCAAGTATTTGTATCTTGCTTAAGTTTGCTTTATGCAAATTATACCCATCCCACTGCAGCCAAACAGCCGTTTACATCCTTTCACTCTCCCTGAGGCACGGCACAGACCTGCAGTTCTTACTGGATCCTACACCACTTCTTAACGTTTTTGTGCTGCTTCGACATCTATCAGCTTCTGCAACATTGCTCTTATCACAAAGAATAAAACCCCACAATCCTAGAAGAGTTTCTAATAATTCTGTGCCTGTAATATATAACAATATAATGCTTAACTCTTACTATCAATTTTTTTTAAGCTGAGAAAACGGTATAAAAGTAAAGGCAATTTTAGCAGAGCTGATGGGGTTATTTAGAAGTACTTATTTTGTGAGATTACAGAACTCAGCTGAATTGCATTAATTGACTTTTATGAATATTTATCAGACAGCAACAAAGCTTATCCTAAGAACAGCACTACCTTTTAATGATTTGAAAGGCAGAATAGCCCAAGCCTTTCATGTGCTTCATATCTTGATTTGGGGAATTTAAAGTGAGAACAGCTGAAAGAATAAACAAACGTTCAGAGACATGAAAGTGTATTCTACATAGTTTTAATTGTTATATCTCCTACATTATACTTCCTCCTTTAGTTAAGGAACCTAAATCTGGGACATTTAAAATAAGACAGTTGTGACAAAAATAGGACTTCTGCAAATGAATGAGAAAGACTGAGCTATTTTTTATTGTGATGATTTAAAACCTGAAAATCCAACACACCTATAAATGGAACAAAATTATGAGTAGAGCTGGTAAAAAATACTGCTATGCATACAGGATTTGAATATCACAACAAAAGCTGCTGGGCTGCCCTGGTACTGCGTGGCTGCTTCATTAAGGGAATTGTATCCTGGCTGAGGGAGCCACTCTCAAAGGAAGTCAGGAGTGAGGCTGTTTTTCCTGATTCCACATGTCAGCAATATATACAGCATGAAATGATCCCCCCTGCTGTTCTCTCCCACAAATTAAAAGGCAGTGCTGGACAGTAAAAAGGCAGTAAAAGACAAGAGTCTGACTATGCTGGTTCCTGTAGGCTTTTGCCTTTTGTCCTTTTTATAGCATCAGAGAAAGTCAGAGGTTAAGTGAGGAAAAATAAACTGGAAAAAAAAGCAAGAGAGAAACATAGGGGAAAAAATGAATTGGGAGGAGAAAGGAGGAAAAGAATTCTCCAGGCAGAAGAAAAGTATGATTTTATGAGTAATACATGGTCCTTACAACAGGTTGCTATTTCACTGACTCACTGACCTTGAAAAGACATGCTATCTTTTTGGCTTCTATTATTTTTATCTGTGGGTAACAATGGTAGTTTTCCTACCAGCATGTTAAGATCCTTTCATGGAAATTAAAGCATTATTATATCCTTGTCAGAAAGTGTACCTGAGGAAAGATTACTCACTTCCTCCTCTAAATTTCATAAAAATGTCTCTTAGGATGTTACTGAAAGATTGACTTCTGTCTCTGCTGCATACGCAACTGTATTAAAAGAAAAAATAAAAATCTGTAACTTATGAAGATATACAATGATTTCTCTTAGGAGCTTGTGAATGGATTCTCTACACCCTGAGTCCAAACTCAAAAACCCAAGAGCTCTCAGGTATTCAAGGCCTTGGAGGAGACCTCTTGAGGGAGTTAACTGAAGCACAGATGGTGGTCACCTAAAGAGTTCCACTGAGCAAAAAAGTTATGGTCAGTGCCATGTGAAAAATGCAGAAGGAAATGACTCGTTTCTGGTAAGTTTTCCATTTATTCAAATGAGTGTATTTATCTATTATGACATTTCCAGATTGCAGGCCCTTGTCCCACAACATTCCCTTTCTTGGGTTAGGTACATCTCTCTTCTCCATGAGCTGTGACTTCCCACTCCATTCTAGTTCCCACCATTCTCTCTAACCTTTAGCTCCTACTTAGTTTCCAGTTGCCCTAACAACATTCCTGCTCGCCTCCTCTTGTCTCTGTCCCCTTTATTTAAAACCAATTATTAGATACATAGGAAAAACAAGAACTCAAGGAATTGATTTTTAAAATGGATTGCTATTTTTTTCCTACTTAACACTGAATTTGAAATGTTTTTTCCCATATTAATGTTTCAGTTAGAATCCAGCTTTATGAGATCACTTATCTTGCCTGTGTGAGTCATTACAGGATTTTTAGGCTTTGTTTCTGTTTTATTTTGCTTGATTTGCAATTAACTCTTTTTTCCCCCTGCATTTTGTAGAATACAGTCTCAGAGCACCTGTGAGCTCTCAAATGTTTTTACCCTTTGCTTTCCATTCAGATCAAGGGGGTTTAAGTGTTTGGGCAAATAAGTAATTTGAATAAAATCTGCTTTATTTGTAGTGGCTCATAGGAAATAATCCCATGTAAGTTTTGGCCCACACTATGGACCTCGGGATTTACAAAACCAGAGACATCATTTTTCTTTAGTTTTTTTCCTGTCCTCCCCCAAATCACAAACCTTTGAAAAGTGCTATGTTCAAGTATGGCTCACTGAAGCTCATTGTGTATAATATCTGCTCATAAAACCATTTCTTGGCATCTTTGAACATCAGACTTGCAGAGTATGTATGAGAAAAGCTCTGCTGCCTTTTGGCATCTGCATAGCCTGAAGAGTCAATACACCTGAATCTCCCAAATCTTCCTACCAAGTCTGACTGTACATCTAAGATAAGATGAAAAGAGGGTAACTGGTTAGAATTAGAGAATTCTTCCAAACCACAGAGTAAACAAGTGACTTTCTAAGTTTGCCCAACACATTTTATTACTGATTAGTCTGTAAATCTCTACATTGGAGAGTAAAACACTCCTGGCCTTGTGTTTGCAGAATGTTTCGGTTTTGCTAATCCTGCTGTAAGATGCAGTGGAAGTTAGGATAGAGATTTGAACTACCAGCTGATTTAACTCCACTCAGAAAAGACACAGATAAACAATGGTTAACAATTCCTCCAATTTATGTATGTTATACTCCCACAGAAGCAAATTTCAGGAAAATAAGCTTACTTAGATTAGTCATTAGTTTTTTTTTTCCATGTCCTTCTAACCTGACATTAAGGAACATGAGATTTTGCAATAAAGGATTAAATATACTTCATCCTGATGGAAAATATTTTAATCTTCTTAAAATCCTGTTCAATTAATACCAGAGGAATTTTAGTTATTTTGAGGATTACACTGTGATCATAATCAGATTGCTTTTTTTTGCCTTTTTTTTTTTTTTTTTGAGGTGACTTTTTCTAATTAATTGAGAGAGAGGGGCCAAGTTTACACACATGAAAAAGAACCAAACATAAATGTTTTTGGCAATTTTCAAAGTCATGTAACCTTGTGTTTGGAAGTGGTATCAAGGACTAGACCAGCCTGCCTATAATTTTAGTTCCAGTTTTAAAAGGAAGCCTTTACAGGGTATCAGTTCTCTGTTTGCAAATACTACCACTTTAAGTCAACGTGGAAGCTGTCAGAAATATTGCTGGGAAACATTGTCTTGACTTTATTTCACAGGAAAAAACAGCCTTCTTTGAAATGAGGTAAATGTGGGTATAGCTCTTTTCACTCTTTCCTTGGGAGGCCAGTAAGAAACAGATGATCTAAAGACAGCAGTGTACTTTTAACAGTTGCTTTGGGTGCATCTGGTTTAGCATTTTTGTTTGGAGCAAGGGGCAGTTTTGAAGCAAATCTCCTGATCATCCTAACTTATCTACTTGGTTCACATCACAGAGTAGTTTCTGAGTGCAAACTGACCTCTCAATTGAAACCATGAGCTATTGTTCTCTTCTATCCATGGGACTGGACCTGTACCCCCCCACCAAAGTGCCTTCCCTCACATCCTTGTCAGGACCCCTCAGAAAGAATTTAAAAGAATTCTTTTCTCCTGGTGGTTAGGCTACTGCATAGCACCTCGATGGTCCAGGATGCTCACAATTAACTTGTTTATGTCCAAAACTAGTTAGGCAATACAAAAATCTTTCAGAGAGCACACGTTAGGAGGAAAGTTGTATGTCTGATTAACAGGCAGAAGAATGGCCTAAATTCCACTCTTGGTGTACTGACCAGATTTCCTCCAAACTCCTTAACTACAAAGTAGATATGAATATGACTCCTGCTGACTTTGGTAGCAATTTCCTTCTGAGGTGGCAAGAATTAGAGACTGTAAGAGTAGCTTTTGAACTAGAATATTACCAGAATACTTTCTATCCTCAGTAAGAAGAATCCCTGGCTAATAGGTATAATTTTAAACTAATGCTGCTTCCCCAGAAACTTTACAGTTCATGATAAGCCAAAAGATCCCAAAAAATTGCAGGTAAGTGTGTGGCAGCCATGGTGCCTTGTACATTTCTAACACTGAATATACCCATTAAGCTAGCAAGGTACACATTACACTTGAACCTATTCCTAAGTAATTACCAAAGAATGGAGGAAATGGCATACATCTATTGGATCACTCTTCACAGCAGTTAACAAATTCACATAGCCTGAAAGTTAGCAACAACTACAATTAAATTTCTATGTATGTGTCACAGCTGAAGAAATACTAAAAGCAATGATTAGAGAAGTGAAAAAGAACTCTGTGAAAGACAGCCATTAGTAAATGTTCTCATTAAGTGGAAGTACCACCCACCTTAAACAAGAGTCATTATTATTATCATTAGACTTGAATAATAATTCATCTTTAAGACTCCTTCAAATCCTCAAGACAATTTCTGTTATAATGTGTACAACATGCCTTCTCTTCCCTCCCTAAAAATTAAGAAACTAGCAACTAAACATGAGCAACTTGACAAAGCTTCACTGGTTGCACAAATGAATAAACTCTGTTTTACCTGGGTTGTAGCATGGCTTCTGGGATTATCTCAGGCTGTCCATTAAAGACTTTATTGTCAGTTACTTGTTAACCTCTCAAACTTCAATCACTTTGGCCAAAAATCTGAAGATGCATGTGACTTATGTTGTGAATCTTTATGTAAGTGAAATGCACTCTTGGCAAACATCTACCCTGGAAAATTAGATTGGTAAAAAATGTTTAGTTATTTACAAAACTAAATCAACATATGGCATTTTACCATTCTCCCTTAAAAATAATTCTAATGTCACCTTCTTCTTTATACCTGGTGCCAAATTTGGTGGAAGAATCACTTCTTTATCAAGAATCTGCTCTTCCCTGTCTACAGACTTTGGCTCAATTGTGGCTACCTGCTGACTGTTTACTGAATCTGTCTCAGATTTTGCCCCCCTTTTTATTCCAGGTGTTACCTAACCTGGGCTCCATTCAGGCTTGGACCTGTGTCTAGATACTAACAGAGGCTGTAAAATAGGATTAAACATGATGCAATTTGAAGTCCTGGTTTTATCCTTTCTCATACTTAATTGGCATATCTGTTTGGGGAAAACAATACTCCTAAAATAAAGGATTATTCCTCAAGAATTTGCAGGAATCTTCTATAACCAAAGTATTTTAATTATTAAAAACACTGGATTCGCCTGAAAGCACCATCAGCAATGAAAAGAATTCATCAGTGACTTCAGGTGGAACAAGAACGTCATTAAGATAGAGGCATATCACAAAAGTCTCTCTTGTTAAGTTAGAAAAGACACAACATTTATACTACCTAGAAAATACAATGATGTGTAAGTATAGCGAGGCTTTTTCAGACATTGGAGGCAAGACAAAAAAAAAGAATTTAAAAAAAAAAGAGGAGTCACTGAATCAATGTGTGTGTGTGTGTAAATATATTTAAAAAATAAAAATTAAAACATATGCAGTATGTTTTAAAATCAAGATTTAACTACATTTGCTTTACACTGATTTGAACTTGTAATTTTTTCCCAGCCTAAAAGCTTAATTATACTTTTAAAGGAAAAACATGACTGTAGGTTGCTTTGCCAGAATGCAAGTGAAACTTAGCAACAAGTACGTATTTGTATAAATAAATTATCTAATTCTTTTTTTATTGTTTTATAATATCACGTCTGTGATGTAATGGCACAGACACCATAACCATTAAGATTTTAAAAATCACTTCTTTAAGAATTACCTACCCAAGCATTTTCTCATCAATAGCTTTGCTAAGTCTCATCAATGCTAAAATTAGCTATGATTTGCTATCTGTGAGAATGCATACTTGAAGAAATAAAGACTTTTTCCCTATTGCTTTCCTTGCCTTGTGAAGTAGATGATCATCAAACGGGAAAATATGTCAGTTTTCATACTTCATCAGCCCTGTTCAATTGGAACAGGAAAACCACTTTTGGCTTCCAGCAGAACACTTAATTTTAAGAGCTTCCCAAAAAGCAATGTCTAGGTGCAAGTACGAGTTTATGTAAGCTATACTTCAGCACAGCTCCAAGACAACTGCATTTTCAGCCCATTTATGATACAAACTACGCCCACTGAGGAACAATTGTGTGCCTTAAGGATGGAGATGGAGGAAGATGAGTGTAAAAAAAAAAATCCACATTAAAATAGATATTGCAGGCACTCGCTGACTTGTGTTCAGATAAACACATAGATGTTTTTATCTATCACTTTACCTTTCTTAGTTTGAGTGAACTCCTTATCTGTTCTTGAAAATCTGTTCCTACCTGAAGTAGGTGTAGACAACACAGCAGTGTCTTTGTACAGTGGACTGTACCAGATCTTCTTGAAACTGAACACAGAAGCCTGTTATATACACTTATCACCAACCAGTCTTGATTTTTTAAACTATGCAAGCAATTTAACTGTAAAGCTTCCTTTTCTCAACTCTCTTTTTATTAGACACCAAGCAGTATCAAAACCAGTTGCTCTTTTCCTTCATAATTCATGGTTCTCCATGAAGAGCAGATAGATGCAGATGTGTCTGAAGCATCTAGAGATGCACAGTCAGAAAAATAGCCAAGCTTTTATTCTCTTCTAGAGAAGAATTTAACTAAACTCTCACTTAGCTGTACCATACATAATTCTAAAACCTGTGCATCTTGTGGACAAACAGATCAAAAATACAATTTGTTCAGTGTTCCCTGTAGCCTTGATGTTTCTGAAACTTAAACTCTGTAGATTCCGTGTAGACCTTTACCAGTTAAAGGCTTCAGGTGTCAAAGGCTGTAATATAAGGGGAGAATTAAATGGTTTTAAACCTTTGATGTCAAAAGACAATACCTTTGACAATAAATCTCTTTCTAATATTAAATGTATAAAACATCCTAGAAAGGATAAGTTCCTTAGTATGTTATATGTATCTGTCTGTGCACCATGATGCAGTTTCTGGTAGATGCAGATTTCAGCTATGACAGCACTGTGCTGTTCCCAAATAATTAAACCAATGATTAAACTTCATATGATTTCACAAAATACAGGAAAGATCTGCAACATATTTCTACAAGAAGCAATACTTCTTTCCGTTAATATACTGCACAGTAATTACCTTCTCTGTTGTCTTTAAATTAGTCTTCTTAGGTCAATCTGTGTGGCAATATGTGGAGATGTAATAAGTTTTTATTAGTTGGGTTTTTTCCCCCCTTTGTTGCAGTGACTTGGTATGATGATCTCTCTCTTATACAATCCAGGCTGGGGTTAAGTTCTCCATTCCCTTATAGTTTTTTCTCTCCAGTATTACTTAATATAAATGTTTCTTCAATGTGAATATTTTCTATCTTCTTTTACTGTTACTTATTTTGTGACATTTTTCACTGAAACAAACAAAAATAACCATGGTATACATGTATTTTGACATTTTTAACATAAAATTTAGAAGGAAGCTAATGAAAAAGAAGTTCAGTGGTATTTAGATCTGTCCCTCAATTAGCATTTGTTTGTGTTGAATGCCTCAATACGCTTGACAGAAGCTCTGGACATTTTTTAACATGGAATTCTATTTATATATTGTGGATACATATATATACATATATAAATTTCTCATCCTTTAAGTGTTAATTATGTCCTGTAGCCAGGTATTTGCAAGTAGCTAAGGTAAGGAGGTTCTCTCTTATTTTCTTCCTAGTCAGTGACTGACAACAGATGCCAAACACATTCATTAGGGAATTACTTTAGAAACCAGGGAGAAATTAATATTACCACAGAATCTTACTGTCTTTAAAGCTGGTAACTTTAATTTTGAATAGTCTTACATCCCCAGTGACTACCCGTCCTATTTTCCATCTCACTGTATAATCTCTTCCTCACCTCTCTTTCCTGTGCTTTCACCCTTGCTGCACTTGCCTTCATCCCACCTTTCCTGAGGTCTCCACGTGGGTAATCTCATTATAACTAAATACGCCCTGAAGAATTGCAAGGGACAGCAGCACGCTCGCACGAACTCTTCCGAAGGCTGACCACGGCTGCTGCCTTTCTTTCTCGGGAGGCTCCTGCCTTTCTCGGGAGGCTCCTCTTCCCCGCCTCCCAATGGAGCCCCGCACCGGCACCGAGCGGGGTCGCGGCCGCGGCNGCTTCGCTTTTGGCTCGTTTTTAGGAGTTGGAGGAATCCCAGCGTGAGTCTTCGTCTGTCTTTTGCGAGTTCTCCCTTGCGCCTCGCACCCACTCTGCCGGCCCGCCGTCAGCAGCCCGAAAGTGTCCCTCACATCCGCAGCCCTCACGGCCGGCGCTGGCAGCGTCCCTGCTCCTACCACAGCGCCTCCGCTCGAGGGCTATGTGGGCTGCAGGGTGCTTCACCTCTTCCATACCCTGCTTTTACCCTAGAGGCAGCCCAAACCCGCCTCAAGCACACGCGGGGAAGCATTCCCGCGGCACACGAGCGCTCTCGACAGACGGCACGGCCCTCCACAGGCTCTCCTCGTCAAGGCTGTGGCGGGGGCCGCCAGGTGTTACCGGGCCTCCCACACCGCCCCAAGTGCCCCCCGCGCACCGCCCCGACCGCCCGTCCCGGAGTCCCGCGTCCCGCCCCTCCGCAGGGCCATTGGCCGCGCCTCGCCGCCGGGGGGCGGCCACGCCGCCGATTTGCCGAGCGCGCCGTCCGTCAAGCGCCGCCCGTCAACACAAGCCCGGCTCCTGTCACAACAGCGTGGGGCTGTGGCCGTACTTCCTGCGCGGTCCCCGCATCCCCCGCCCCCCCGGCACCGCGGAGTCCCGCGCGGGCACCTTCCGCCCCGGGGGCGGACATGGCTCCTCCGGCAGGGGTTGGAGCTGCTGCCGCTGTGCCGTGAGAGGAGCGCCGCGGGACGCCATCCGTTCCTCCGTCCGTGTGACTCCCCCCGCCCTCTCAGCGCCCCGTAGAAGTTGACACCACTCGGCGGGGCGATGGCAGAGGCTGCCGGCGGCAGAGAGCAGCCCGCGGTGGGACGCACTCCTCCCGACGCCGCTTACCGTGCCGAAGAGGAGCTCGACCCGGCATCGCTGGACGCCCCGGCGGCAGCCGGGGGCAGGAGGCGGGAGCGCCGCAGCGGTGTTTCGGCCGTGGGTACCGCGGAGCGTTTCCCTGGCGGCAGCCTGGGGCCAGCGGCAGCGCCCGACCCCGATGCCTGCCTGCTGGAGGCGGCCAAGGCCACTCCGCGGAGGAGCAGCATCATCAAGGTAAGGGTGTGCCGCGCCGCCGGCAAGTTTCCGCGGGTCACACCGCCGGGTTACCCGGGCTGAAGCCGCCCTCCGCTGCGCCCTTGCCTGCGGGGCGGGCTGGGGTGGGCAGTGGGGTGCCTGGAGCCCTCCAGGACCGGGCTCCGCGCACCCTCCGCACAGGTGAAGCGGCCGCTCCGCCGCGCAGCGCTGTTGCCCTGCCTGCGGCGAGCAAGGGCGGCGGGGCCGCGGCGCTGTCTCTCCCGAGCCCCCGGGACAAGGTGCGTGCCCGGACCGAGCGGGGTCTGCGCTGGGCTGCCGCTCCTGCCGCCACTGGCGCGGGTCCCCCCCGCGCTCGTCCGTGACCCGTGGGGCAGCTTCCCGCCGAGTTGTAAAGTTTCTGTGTAGCAGGTCGTATCTGTTCTTATTTAATATTTATGAAGCACCTGGAAGGCAGAATAAGTAGCTTCTACAGCTCTGGCTTTCTTAGTTCTTGAGCAGCAAAATACGCAGTGTCACAAATTAACAAAAGGTGTGTTTGGAGACGGACTGTAGTACAGGTTGTTGCGGAGCAGCACCGGGTGTTTAGCACCTTTAATGTGGAATTAACAGGTTGGGCGTGATCCGCCACCTTTGTTATGGTCTGGCAAGGAAAGTGGCTTTATGATTGTATTTCTTCTTCTCTTTTTTTTCCAGTGTAATTTTTTTAGAATAAACTACGTGGTTTTGAATTAAATGGCATCTCCTTGCACGTATGTAGGCTTAATCGTCAGTTTCTGGGGAACCGATGAATGAAATCTCCTGGGCAAACTTAATTTAGCATATGGTCACACGTGATCCTCTTGTAGTGATTTGCACTTGGAAGGCATCGGGAGAACAGCGGAAGATAAGGCTTCTCATCTGTAAATGTGTGAAGGCACTGGGTAGAGCTGTACCTCAATGCAAGAGGCTCAGGACGCATGCTTAGCTCTTGCAGCTTAGTATGTCTGTTAAAGGAAGACTAGATACTGCTTTTTGCATTTTAAAGCTTTAAACGTTCAGAGGAGACCGAGTAGTTAAATGCAAAAGAGCCTTGGGGGTACTTTGCAAGTTTCACCTTGAAATATTAACCCATTAAGTCCAGCCAAGTGTTGAAGGGTGGTTTTAGTTTTCTAAAGACATCCACTTAATGTGATGGGAATGCTTCCAGTCTGAAGTTGCATAAATGCTTTACTAAATCAGGACCAAAATTCTGTAACTGTACTGGTATGGAGATGGTATTTTCTCGTAGAATTGTGTGAAGCTTTCAAAAATTGAAAATACACAATCTTGAATTTCAGTGAAAAATGTATCATTATTTTTACAGACTATACCAGTTCCATCTGGTAGATATGTTTTCATGTCATAAATGGTGTGTAATTGTTAATGACTGAGTAGAATTTTTACTACAGGTTGATAGCTTGATATTGATAATTTAGCACATCTGATAATGATCAGCACTTTAGCACATAGTGATAATGATCACTCTTCTAACTGGAGGAAGTTTCTTGAGATGTCTTCTAGGATGGTGTTTATTAGGAGAAAGATTCCTGACAGAGGTAAGAAAGTATTAATGTTCATATTATGCAAGGAACTAGTAAGGCCTCATCTGAAATATCGAGTAAACTCTGTTTCCTGCGCTTAGAAGTGGTGCATTCCAACTGGAGCAGGTGAATAGAAGGATGGGTCAGGATGGGCTCACAGGGTCGCTGGGTTGAACACTGTATGAGTGCAGAATAGATTTCCTGGACAAAAGCAAAAGGGATTCCTATGCATAGATCCTGTCTGGGAACTAGAAAGTTATTCCAGGTTCTGTAAGGGTTTGGAATGATTTTATCATAGAAGTGGAATGAAAAATACCGTTGTTAATCTTAAATTTAATTGTTAAATAGATGGATTAAATTAGATAACGAGATTGTGTCTGAACTTCAGCGTTCACAGGCTGTGCATCTCTAAGGTGTAGTGTTGGGACCCATACAGAGCATGGCATTTCTTTTCCCACAAGGTTGTCTCAGTAGTATATAAAAGTGTTTTGAATCCCAGTTTTCCTTTGGCATTATCCTAGGAAATCCTGTTAACTTGGGTTAGGAATGAAATAATTAATTTGTCTGCATTTTCAGGAATTTGTAATGTCCTAGGAAATATTCATCAGGTGTTAAATGCAAATTTGAGTTGGAATTAAAATAAAACCTCACAACTTACTTTACATTTTGTCTTTTTTCAGGACTTCAACATGCAGGATTTCTGCTCAAGCTTTGTATGTTTTACAGGGAAATGATTTTTGTAATGATTTATTATATTTATTTTACTCTAGGAAGTCCATATATTCATATGAATCTACAGTCAAAATAGTATTCTACTGCTTTCTCTAAGCTGATCTTATCTGCTGAAAAATGTGACTTAAGAAAGCAAAGGAAGTTGCACAGTAAGGGTAAGCTCTTACTCTGTAGGAGTTGGACACTCTTGCTCTGTTCTTCCATTTCTCTCCCAGCTATTTAAAGGTGTACTTCAAACATGATTGGTCTTGCTCAATTAGGCAAAAAGTTAAAATTCTGTAGATTCAGATGGTCAAAGTACACTTTTAACAGTTTTTCCCCAGCTGTCTTTTGGAACTCTGCAAGTCTCAAGGTTAGCATCTGAGAGTTCAATTCTAGTGGAAGCCAGACTTGCTTACATTGGTGTGTTCTGGACTCACAGTATAACTGTGAAGTACATAGACTGAATAGGGATTTGCTTTAAAAACCTTCCCTGGAACAAATTCCACTTGGCATATATTGCAGGTAAAATATGAACCCTTCTAAATAATCTTCAGTGCATTCGTGTGGTCTAAATTTGGCTTCAGAAACAAGAGAACTCATTTATATAAAAAGAACAAAGTGTAGCCAGAATATTTTTATTCCCATTTTGCTTTGTAGATTGAAGTAAATTTAAAATAAGATTGATGAGAAATAGTTGTAGCCATTCTTGTGCATTAGGTTGTTTCACTAGTACGTGTGTATTAATTATTTTTTTTTAGGTTTTGTGTTTTGGTTTGGGTCTTGTTTTTGCAAGCTTTCCTGCGTGGGGGCTTCTAAACAGAGTTGGCTGATGTTTTCCTTCTGGCATGTTCCTTCTGACATTGCCATGTAGGAGCACTTTAATAAATGAGTAGGAAGGCTGTGTAATATGTTTTGTAATGCTACTTTGTAACTTTCTACCAAAATATTTATCTGTCAATTCTTATCAGGCTTCTCTCTTGCTTTGTTTGCATGCAAGACAAACTTTGGGGATCATGTGTTTGTTTTCTTCCTGGATCTTTGCTTGAAGATACTGTAGCAGATAACGCAGCAGACTGTGCCCATGAAATGAACTTGAAGTAGCAGCTGCAGACTCTTCAGCTCGAGAGACTTCAACTTCAGTCACAGTAGAGCTACAAGACCTTTCACTGAAGTTCTTCCAAAGGCTATTTGTCGGCTTCTTGCAGAGCTTTTTTTTTTTTCCTTTAAAAGCCAATTGAGTTGTCCTTGCTCATAATGTACTACTAGCCTAAGAACTGCAAGTGTTAGGGTTTTGCAATTGAATTAATCAGTGGGAGTGTATCGAGATAGCCAGCTGTCTTATTTCAAGACTTGTATTTATGCTTGTGACATTTTTAGCTTTAAAAAAACCCAAGCCTGCAATAAGAGCAATGAGGCTTAGCTTCTTTCAGTTTGTGTTCTGAAGTGTGGTGACAGAGTTTAAGTGTTTTAAATACCTGCCACATCTGTCTATGCAACATACCTATTTCAGACTTTGTTTTCAGAAGACAGAGTTTTTCAGGACTGTAATGATTCTCCAGAAGCTTTTACAAAGCTTTTCGTTGTGTAAGCTTGCATTTAGGCACTTGCTGCTTAATAATCTAAAACTATGATTATGTGAGATTCATTAAAGCTGATTAACTCTAGTCCAGTGATGATTTTATCACAATTGCATTCTTTGACATATATGTACCAGAGGAAATAGAAGGACAATGTTTAAGTTGAGATTGCATTAAATAATGTGGTTGAGCCTAAAAAGGTATTTAGAAGGGCAAGAGTGACATGTTTAGCCATGCGAAGACTGCCACAAAATGAGAAATTCACCAGATGGATCTGGAAAAAGGTAACTGGTGGGTGATATTTTTATTTATGTAACTTCCCAAACGTTGTGGGAAACAGGGAACTGGTATTGGCTCTCTTTTGCAGAATGCGAAGTCAGGGGAAAAAACTAGTGATAGTTCTTTAGCAGCAGGTTGAAAATAAATGACAGTATTTCCTGATGCAGCATGTGAATAAATCATGCACTTTACAGCCCCAGAAATCTGTGCAGTCAGACATGTAAATGGATTTCAGCAGATTCAAAATGACAAATTGATGAAGAGAGCTTCACAATGCACCAAAAGCATCTGGCTTAGCAAGTTCCTAAACTACAAGTGCTTGAATTCTGGGAAGCCACAGCAGAGAATTGACTACTTTGTACTTTCTTGCTTATTATGTGTCTCCCCAGGCATGTACTTGTCTTGGGATACCAGCCCAGGCCGACCTTTATCTAACCCAGTATCTGTTAAAAAAAGTTCAGTGAAATGTTAAGTGACACAGGAAACTGATTTCCATTATTGCCAGTATAAAAATTCCTTAGAAGTTAAAAGAATCTACTTTGTTAATTTATTTAGAATTAATGTTTGCCAGCTTTATGGAAGAGAAGTAGTTTGAAGATATTTTTTGGATTGCTGGAGCATAGCTGTTTATATTTTCATAAGACTGCACCAATATTCCATACACCATTGTTTTTTCTTAAGCATCTATCCAAGACAGGTTTGGACAGAAAAAATACTGGTTGTAGACTTGCTTTTGTCAAATGAATTATATCCAGTAGTCAATATCAGTGAAGATGGACAGTTTTTCTTTGAACTGTTGTGTTTATCACTGAGATATATTCTTGTGGGGGGCAGTAGGCATTTCAGACTGGGCTTTAACCTCCATCTCACTCCTTTTGTTCTTAAAGCAACATTGGTAGATCCAGTATGGCTGTGCCTAAGTTGGTAACACTGTAGTGAGCAAGATTTAGGCCTTCTGGAATTTTTTGTGTCGAGCAATCAATAATAATCATAGCAATGGAAATCACTTTATATAAAATTATTCAGGTGCAGGATTGGGGCATATGGGTCTTGTGAAGCTGTCCTAAAGGCTTATCTGGCTAAAAGTCTCCCAAAAATTAATGGGTGCCTTTACACTGACTTGTCCCAACTTCACTACTTGAAAAATTTTAAACAAACCCAAACAACCTACATCCAGGCTAAACTGCTTCTTTTTGAAATTTACAGCAAACTTGTCTGCTAACTGCTCTAGAGTTAGTAGTCAATATTTCTTGTTGTTTGGTTGTGCTTGGTATGTAATGTAACACATGACCAGGGATCTCAATAAACACATGGGTACAGATGGATAAAGCATTGTGTTTGGGGTGTCTTTCCATACTAGTTTGTAGAAGTCAAGATTTGTGTGTCTTTCACTGAAATTAATGAAAGGTGACCTTTCTGTAGGGTAACAGCAAGTCCAGTGGTCTGCAAACACAAGTTCTGGCAGGTCTTTTCAGGGAGTTGTTTGATAGGTTTTCTAGGTAAGAGGTAGGAGCTGTTAAGGTTGGAATAAGAGAAGTTGCTGATACTGGTTTATTTGTTTTTAAGTTAGGTGCATAAAGACTTTTGTTCAGAAGTACATAATGATTTAAAATAATATTGTGATGAAGTAATGGTCCTGGTGGGCAGAGCAATGGCAGAGGAGGAAAACTTTCTCCTGTTTTCCAAATATGTTAAGCAGCTGTTAGTAAAACTGAGTTTTCAAATCTGTGTGAAGATGCAAATCCTGTTTCTCATGCTAATATTTTATTCATTTTGTAGTTCCACTGAGATCATCGCCATCTGTAACAAAAATGTTTTAATTGAGTTAATGGTATATTTTTTTCCATTCTTCCCTACAGTAGATATGAAAATGCAGTCAGTTACTGTAGAACCAATAATACATCTGCTGTGGTGAAACATTTAGCTGGTCATTCTTGTAAATTTAATCAACATATTTGATTGGTAGGTGTAATTTCTGGTAATAATGGGTGAATTTTCTAAGAAATGAGGAAGGATGATTAATATTGCTTTTAATTACACATGTATTCTAGGTTTTGGGTTTTTTTAGCTAAAAAAAAGTGAGATGGAGGTTTTGACATGCATGACAGTTTAGGAACTACTCAGACTTGATTAAAAAATAAGTTATAAATGGCTAAATGCCTTTACTAAATACTGACAAATTCTGAAGACTCATAAGGATCCTTGTATGTATAGATTTGGAAGTGTTTTTATAATCAAAGCCTTGTTCTTAAATCTTTCTGTATAATAAATATTTTAGGATTTGAAGCCTACTTCTGTAGAATCCTGTTTTCTGGAAGAGTCTTATGCCACAAGTTTTCAGTTTGAAGTGATTATTAACCCCCTTCCTGAAATGTGTTTCAATTGCTGAGATCATCGTAGTATCTTCATTTAGTTGTGGTTTGTTGTTTCATGTGTATTTATTAAGTTGGAAGTCTCTGACCATTAAGACTGTACAGGCCCTAACTGAAATTAACTGGAATCAAAATGAGGTAAAATATTCTTTCTGTTCCAGAGCAAATCAACAAAATTAGCCTTGGGATTATTATTTGAGGCAACATACATCATGTAATGCTATTGTGGCATGCCTGTTTAAAGGTGTATCACAGTCTAAAAGGTAACTGGCACCTAAGTATTACTACTTTACTACTGTACTGAGGGGAATTAAAGAAATATATTCTAGCTGTAAATGTGTACTGTGAGGATTTGATTCTCCTCCTAAGTTGCCTGCTCGGGGGAGTACTGACATGCCATGTTTTAGATAATCCCAGCTGAAACAGCTATGGAAAACATTCATTAGAGTCTCATTGAATCCCCAGAGGCTCTCCATCCTGCTGGATCCTGCTTGACCTTCAAGTTGACCTATGTTATGCTGCTTTGGTACTTCTGGAAGGGGTAAAAGGAGCACATGTTTGCTGCCCAGTTCCTTGTTCAGAGATTTGTTCGAAGTGGAAATGTGTTTGAATACTTCAGAGTTGTCATACTTTGAATTATGTGGGTGTAAATGGCTATAGAAGAAGCAGAGACATCGTTAATTAGGACTCTAAAATCATCATTGTTCAGTGGATGCTTGTTTTGGTAACTGGGATACAACTTCTCACTGGGCAATAATAATCTCAGTTGAAATCTATTCAGCATGAAGCTGGCTACACAATTGCATACCTTTCAAACAAGTCTAGAATCAAGTAAGGTGCAGTGCTCAGTGTTTATTGTTTGCTGGACCCCAAGTCTGTTAAGCTAATGGTGAATGATGATTCTCCTAGAGTAATTTGGACCTAATTACCTGTATTGTATTATAGATGGAGATAATATATTTTTAATTCATTAAATGGGTTTGATGGATTGCTAATTTGTTTTGATTGTAGGCTATGAAAAAATTTTATGCTATTTCACTCTTACAGGTAGTTTGGAGGGAAAATAAAACAAAAAAAGGAGTTTGTTAACTAAAATGCAGGGTGCACTTATGGTATGAGATGGCTGCTGGTCATGGAAATGTGTCAATATCCATCTTGCCTTTGTGCATACTGGTGGACCTTTCTCTGTTTTGTGTTGATGCATCTCCTAGGAAGTGTCTGCTTAAAAACCAAATCAAAACCAGAAGAACAAGCAGGCAGACAAACTTCTTCCAGGGGTATTGATGAAGAAAATTCCATGAATTTATGAAATTCTATTATATTGGATCCTACTGCAGTCAATGCATTTTGAGGAGTATGTGTGCTTTGGAGACTGCACGAGAATGTCAGCTACACCATGCTTGCAAGAAAAAGGCAGGAAGTAAATAGCAACAGGAGGTAAAACTCCTTGATCAGGAATCAGATGCTAGTGCTTGAGTACCTCAGGAAAGCCACAGGACATAGCAGGATGAGAGCATGTCTAGAAGCTCAAGTGAAATTCAGAAAATTGGATTATGTGTAATCAAAGTGTTGCTGAGAGCAGAGGCTGTCACGGGGAGCAGGCAAGGCTGAAATAAAACCAGGGAGCCTGGCTGGGAGGTTGGGCACTGGAGTCAAGAGTCAGCCAAGAGTGCACAGGGTAGGGGTGAGGTGAAGGACCAGGACTTGAGGAAGAGCTTTGAGTACAGCCATGGGGATCCCATTTGCAGTGCTGAGCTCTCCTGCAGGGAAAGCTACACAGGACAGAAAAATAAGTTTGTTGCCTGAGCTGAATTGCTCTGGTTTTGTGGTCTTTTGGGCATGTACTGTGCTAGAAGTGTGTAGGTGTTTAAGGGGACTGACAGCTGAATGATGTCGAGTTTGGGGATGGAGTGGAGAACCTGGAAAAGGGCACAGGGTGGCTGCCAGGAGGCCAGAGGGGTTTTTTCGCCACAAACATTTATGGCAGCTCTGATTGAGAGGACGAGGGGAGGATGATAGAGGGCTGCCTTGGCCCTGCTCTTGTCAGGTTGGTGGTTGAATTTAATTCCTTGCATCCCTCTCTTCTGAAGTGAAGATTGCTGCCTGTTTGGGCATTGCCTATTAAGCTTTTCACATCCCTGCAGCATTTAGGCAAGCTTATCATTATACATTAATATCATAGTGATGTTTTAGTTTTGTTTTCATTGTTGGGATGAGGTTTTGAAAAAATAGATGTTCTTGGTGGATTCTGTCGGTTTTAGCCTATTTGCATAGAAGAATGAAAAGCATCATTTTTACTTAACATTACTTTTTCTCTTAGAATGCAAAATACATTATGGACAGCACTTATCATAAGTGTAGATGAGTTCTGGATTCTCACATTTAATTTTTTTATAAGCGGTAGTTTTGCTTGGAAAAGATCGATGTGATTGTTGTTGTTATTTTAACTTGAGTTTATAACAACTTCCATGAATATCTGATGCATTTGCTCACCTAGAGGGACTGTTGAACTCTTTGAGCAAGAGCTATCTGGAGAGAGCGCTGTGAATGGATTACTGTAAGATCCTTCCTTTTTTTCCAAAGATTGTGTAGGAGGTTATTACATTGATTTAGCAAATGTTATAGTTTAATAAAAGAACTATATTCCATTGGAGTATGACACACCTCCAGGCTACCTCATGTAAATATGGTAATAAAAAATTCTGTGAGCACTGGCTAAAAAATAGATGTTGGAATTCATGAAGCATAAGAAAAAAGACTTTCTGCAAATGTTTTGTGTTCTGTGGTAGATGGAGCCCAGTCTCCCAGACTGCCTGGAAACTGCACAACCTTCCTTGGGAATGCCACGCAGGAGCTCTGCTGGAGCTGGCCTCACTCTGTGGGTGACACCCAAGTCTTGGCACAGGGGTAAATACAGGTTTGTTCTGGGATATACATATGGATGTGTCCTGAAGGAAGGCTTGTCTTCTAGTGTTATATAAAATCGGTTCACTCATGTATGATTTGGAAATGCAAGTCATGGTATTCACATAGCTTGTGAATTTCTTGCTTAGTGTTATGATTCACAGTGGCAGTTGCTCCCTAAAGCAATGCAGATTTTCAGTATAAACATAGTTTCTGCAGTCTGAAATCAGTGGCAATTTTCCCATTGCCATCAATGGAGAAAGGATTGGGTTGAACACACATACACAATCACTAAACCCTGTTATTTTACTTCAAATTTTTCTTTTTCAGACTCTTAAAAAATGTTGTTAATTTTGTTATGCTGATTCTACTTTGAACTAGGCAAGATTTGTTTGGCAAAACTGTATGGTTTTAAATATCAACACTGATACTGCGAAGAATGAATTTTGGGGGATTGTTCCTAGATAAGTTCTTATTAGAAGCACAAAAAAGACTAAGTTGTTATTAGAACTGAGAAAAAAAAATTAGAGATGAATTAACTCACAGCAAGTACATTTGTTTGTTTGCTTGGCACTGCTGCTGTGGCATCTGTGTGCTGAATGCAGATTTACAAATCTGTTCATATTCAATACTTTTTGCTGCATCTTTATGGATGAGAGGGAGGTACCCTCATACATAGTAGTGAGATATTCTACTCAGATGGACAGGGCTAGTGTTTGAAGTGAGTAATTTCAATGGACTGATCCAAATCTCAATTTGATCTTGAGATCAAATTGGAGCCTATTTGTGGACTTCAGAACATTCTCCTGGTACCCTTGATTGCCAAAGAGGAGTGTTCCCTCCAGCAGTAACTCCCAACTTTGAAGACTTTGGGTTTTTTCATTTTATTTTAACCATCCTAATTACTTATTTTACATTCTCATGCTGAGCATAGATTACATAGACCAGTCCAAGGACCATGGTATCTTTCTGCAGAAGAAGCTGGGTTGCAGCGGTAGGTGGGGAAGAATAAGTAAATTCTTTGGCTTGGGAGAGTGACATGTGAGTGAGTTAAGCATCATGCTTTGCCTAGGCTCAGTAACTCTGCTGGGAGAGGCATGGGTGTGGGGAGCAGGTAAAGCTGAAGTGATAGGAAAAAAGGTTGATTTAATGAGATGAGTTTAATATCTTCATTTGCATTCATCAGCGTAAAGACTGTAACAATGTCCCATGAGCTGTGAAATGCTGACATACAAGCGCTTGTGATAAAATCTTGGGGCTTTGCCCAAAGAGCTCACCTTTCTGAGGGCTAATGGCCAGTATCATGTTTAGATGTGAGTGGTGCTGGATGGATGATCCTGTTTACCAAAAGGCTGAGAGGAACAGGGAGCATGTTAAACGGGGCAATGCAGGGCAGAGAACTGAGATGCTGGGAAGCTGCACCTTGTACCTGCTTGTGGCAGTGCCTCTGATGGCTGGGGACAGGTGCAATTTTGTTCCTTTTGAAGTTGTCAAGACTTAAGTCCTGACAAGTAAAATCTCCTGGACCTTAGGAGTGCACTCTTATCCTGCATAGCAGTACTTTGCCTTCCAAGTATGGAGGACCACACGTTTTTCGTAGCTTACTTAAGAAAATGAGCGTAAAGCTGGTGCCTGGCTTTCATGTAGCCCTGCTCTGCAAAGAGGAAACTGTATCTCACTTCAGACCAGCTTCTAACTTCTCCAGTGATATACAGCTTTCATCCAGAAATAAACAGCTAGCTATATCCTGCTGCAAGTGCATTTGGCATAGTTTTTAGAAATTTGAGGATTTGAAAGGAACAGTGTGGGCACAGTGTTCTGTTCACCAGGAGAAGAAAGATCAGCTTTCTAACCTAAGAAGGTTGCAGAATTTTCTGAATGGTTTGAACAGTTGTGAGGCAAAAGATAGGACCCTGCTGAAGTGCACCATTGGTGGGGTATGGTCTAGAATGTTATATTTCATTTGAAATACCATTTAGTTTGTTTACGTATCTGTACACCTACTCAAGGATCGCAGAATGTCTCTAGCTTGTGTTGTGGCATATTGCAGCCAGGAGCACATATTGCACAGTTCTCCAAATACTTACTCAAGGAAAACACTGAAGTGTTTATGTCTGGATATCTGTATGTTCTAAAGAACATAGTTCCCACTTGCTCAGTTTATTATCTTCCCCTTCATCTTTGTATATATGTATATACTTTGCATGATAATAGAAATTCACAGAATGTGTTACATTGACTTTTTATGCACTAAATTTTGTGTTATTGCATAATTTAGCAGTGGGAAATTATAGTGTTTTTTTCCTTGCATGAATCCAAGAACTGAATGTGGTAGTTATTGGAAGAACCAACTTCTTTTCAAAAGGAAGAAAAGGCTATTTTAATTCAGTATTGCAGCAGAAGGATATGAATAAGAAGGTCAAATATAGTTTATGCTGCTAAATAACTTGCATATATTGGAAATATTTTTTTCCATCTCCTGCTGGTTTTGGTATACTGTAAATACAAATTGCAGTGGTTTATTTGAAAGGTTTTTATCAAAAAAAATTGTGTATGGACAAGTCAAGTCAAGCTTTGAACTGATGGTCCTCAGGAGGTAGCTAAAACTAAAGCCGGCATTAGAGTACATATATAGTGATTTGCATTAGGTCTTAATTGAAACAAATTTCTGTGTGGACAAAGGCCACGGGCCCATTTCTTCCAAGATGGAGATGAAAATAAGAATAAGAACAACGGGAGAATGCAGAAGAGCAAACATTGCATCCATAGAGTGAGGTGTGTGCTGCAAAACTGGTCTGCTTACCTACAGCCTGACCTGGTGGTTTCTGCAAAAAGCTGCTGTAAGAGAAAGAGATGCAGATTGTCTTGTGCTGCTGTGTCAGACTGAGATACAGAACACTCCTTGTGCCAAAAGAATTGCTTGAACAGAGGTGCTGCAGCCAGAGATTCTGTGTGTTCTGTGTAGGATTTGGTCTGTATGATACTTAGGTAGAAAAGCCAAATCGGGTGGGAGCCTTTGGTAAAAAGCTTTGTATCCCAAGTGAATGTGATCTTTGGGTGCTGGATAGTGAGAGTTAGAAATGAATGCCACCTTTCAGGGCAGGACCAATGAATGCCCCACAGCAGAAAAATACCAGTTACTTGCAGTTTGGGCAGGGGAAGTTGTTCTTTGATCTTCCTCGATGTGTATGTAGAAGGTCAGCTATACTGTTGAATTAAGTTGTTTGTGTGGTGGTGGTGGGGGTTTTTTGTTTGTTTTGGATTGGTTTGTTTTTCTTTTTTGTGGCTGTTGTTATGCCTACCTGTATTTTAGTGGTTGTTCAAAATACATTTTCTCTCCATGAATGTTTGTATGTTTCTAACTAGGAGTTGATATCTAAATCCATGGGGAGCATTTGGACATAACACTGCATTGCCCCTTTGGGTTTATTATGCGCTAATAAAGTAATTAATGGATGAATGCAAATATGAAATTAAATTATATGAAAGGCTAATGTTGTAGAAAAGATGTTTGCATGCTGTGTGTTTGTATGACTCGGTATCATCAGCTGCTTCTCAGGTAGCTTGGCTACTCATTAATATCTACACCAGATTTTGGTGAGGTACAAAACTTCGATTTCTTCCCTCTTTCATGGTTTGAAACAACAGTGGGGTTTGTTTGTTTCATCTGGTTTGGTGTGGGGGTTTTTTTGGTCTAGTTTGTTTTTGTTTTTTTTTTTTTTAACTGCTTACCACTGCATATATGATATGTGTTTTGGTTGCTTTATAAAAGATTTTATTAAATCAGGAAAGTGTTTGGGGTACCTGTCTCGCTTGGCTGTATGGCCAGTGGCAGTTCCACTGCAATTATAATTTTAAATCCCTTTTTAAAAAGCCTGGAGAGGCTAACTTCAGAAGCATTCAAGACTCAAGACATCAGGGAGGTATTTAGC
Source organism: Notiomystis cincta (assembly GCA_013398075.1). NCBI lineage: Eukaryota > Metazoa > Chordata > Aves > Passeriformes > Notiomystidae > Notiomystis > Notiomystis cincta. The sequence continues at coordinate 29,347 of VZRX01023348.1, read as the reverse complement.
ATCCTTCTGGAAAGGCCTGAGATGGCTGGACACATAACAGCTGTTAAATGAGTTTCTAATGGTGTCAGATGAGCTACTAAGAACCAAAGAATGCCAGGCTTCTCTCTTTTCTGTGATGATTTAGTATTTTAGCAGTAAAATAATCCAGGCAATGCACCAGGGAGAATTCTGCTTTTCTCAAGTGGTTCTTTAACTTTTAAGATAAACTTTATGGTATTTCCAGTGATAATAATGATTAATGCTTCCTTTGCTGTTGACTGCTCTAGGGTTTGTTTCTTGGTAGTTTATATACTATACGAGAAGTTTACCACTGTCTCTCCCAGCAGGTCACTTCCAGCCATGCCTAGCTGCTTAATTAATTGAGTCATTACGATAATGGATTTGTATTTGATTTTACAAAACTGTCTGAGTGCCTTCTTCCCTGAGGAAACTGCTGTACTTTCTTCGGAGAGGTGTGGAAAGCAAGAAGAAAAGTTTAACTGCCAAATAACTGCACCTAGGAGCATTCAGAGATTTGGAAGAGAACAGCTCAGGAAATAATTCCATTAAAGTGAGCTCCTGCTCTCTTTAAAGTATGTTCTGTGTTGTCAGATGGTGTGCTTTTAGGGCAAGGACTGTTTGGCCAAAAGAGAAAGCAGAGCTTGCAGAATGTTAGCATCAGGATCTTTCCCATGTGATCCTACATACATAATCTGCTGGAGAAACTGTTGCTTGTATTAATTACTGTATGCATGGAGCCAAAACACAGGGATATACAGGATGGTGTTTGAATATCAATTGCTGGCAAAATACAGGGAGATACAGGATACTATGGAAGTATGTATTCATACAAACAGCAAAGGTTGTGATGGACCTATAAAATCCTTCCCTTGGACTGGGGCAGGGCAGGGGTGGAAATGTCTCATGAATCCAGTTAAAATTTTTTCATATGTTTCTCTTGTAATTTTTTTTTTTCCTATATGTCAAAGCTTCATCCTGGCTAGCCATACTTTGTCCATCCTGTGAAGCCAGTGCCTGGTGTTGAAGGTCAGGAACACAGGAGCCTGGCATCTCTGAATGTATCTGGCAGCTTGGGGGAATAGGCTGGATGTGTGTAGCAGGGGAGCAGTGCAGAATGCTTGCAGTGGGACTTATGTGGCCTTAAGTATGTCTAGCCTTTGCCAGACACTGCTAGCCCTATTTAAATAACTGCTTTACCTCGTTTTATGGCCAAATACCTTTGCTCTTTCCTGTTTTTTTTTTTCCCAATCTTATCTTCCACTTAAAAATAGAACATTTTCTTTTACTGCAAAGCAAATGTCATCAGTTAATGGTGAAGATCATTAATTACGTTGTCAAGTTAAAATCTGTACATCTGCAATATTTTTTCCACATAACCATGGTGTTTGCCCTGTATGTTGGATTTAAACATATGCCGCTTTGAAACAATTTGGAATGTGATCACTGTTTTCCAAATGGCTGGAAATGCCACAGAGGTGGTGCTCAACCTGTGAATGTGCTCAGGTTTTTATTTATTCTCCCACTCACTCTCCACCACAACCTTGTTACTGTCGACTTAGAATCTGCTCATTGATCTTGGTCTGCGGCCTTGCCTATACTGGGAAATTCTTGGGAAATGCAAGACAATTTGACTAAAGATGTAAAAACAACACATAAAAGTCCAGATTATCAGGAAAAAAAAAAGTTAGTCCACGGTCATTGTGATCTTGGCTCTAAGTGTCAGCTCAACTCTGAGGCATGTTTGGACTTGATGTATTTATCTAGTCACTCTTGTGTCTGTGCTCTCCCTGAGTAGTTCAAAACTAAGTATTGACCCAGTTCTTTCAGTGTGTTTGGGGTTCTGCCCAAGATCACCTTGCAGCACCTTTACAATAGTAGGGTTTGCCAAAACTTGCAGGAGTGCTGCACTGTGATGCCAACATTGAACTGCTAAGAGTGACAATATGTTGAATGCCAGTAGGTTCTGCTTTTTCTTACCATAGTTTTAAAAGCTTCTGTTACATTTAACAAAAGTGTGATGCTGTGATTATTACTCTTTCTGTAGAAGATCCTTTCAGGGTTCCAAGACTTCAGAATACGGAATAAGATAGATAGTTTTTGCTTGAAAACTAACTTTGGATCACATGAGAGTTCCTGTGTTTATTTCTTTTACTCCCATAGTACTGTTGAAAGCTTTATTATTTTTGTTGCCATGAGAACATAGTGGTTGTGTTCTTCAGTTCATGTGTGTAACTATAGTTTCAGAGATAGAAACCCCATGCTTCATGTATGTTTAAGAGTGATGGTAAGAGAAAGAAAGGCAGACACTCCAAGGACACGATGCAGCACAATAAAAGGTTGTTTTTTAAAAATAAGCTTCTTCCCCAGAAGAAGTATGGCTGCAATGCTGATTAATAAGACTATGCTAGAGAAACAAATGAGAAAGCACAGCAAAGAGAATATTTCATTGAATGAGAGAGGAGTTTGTGATTGCTCTGTAGAAGGATGAGGCTTTTAAACCACTGTATAAGAACAGAAACGAATTTTTTTTCTTCATGTGGATTTAAGGATGTCAGATATCTCTTGTGTTTGCTCTCAGTGAGGTTAAAGAGGACGCAATGTCTCTTGTGCTGAGCTGTTTGGCTGCAGCCCCAGCCTGCACAGCAATCTGTGCTGACCACAGCTGTACAGGTGGGGAACAGCTTTAACTGGAGTAGACACCTTTGTCTCAGATATGACAAATACTGCTTTGTGTGACAAGTTGTTAGGTACTTCTCCTGCAGCAGTTGGCTTTTAATCTTAGTGTATTTATGTCATGTTATATTTGTGCAAGTGGTTCTGCTTTTTCCATAGAAGTGTGGAGGTTGTATACATTATTCTCCCAAGCTACATGAAAAGCTGAAAACTCTGGGAGGCTGATCCTAGTTAGTATTCAGCATTCACCTTTTGTTGGAATGTGTCCTGAAGCTATTTAGACTTCTTATTTTTCCAGACTGATGGAGTCTCTTTAGCCTCAGAATTTTTCTTTTCAGTGCTATAATGACACACTCTTGGCTTCATTGTTCTCTACCATTTTTCTGAATTTTTCAATGCTTGAAGCAATTTCACCTTTGTATTTGATAGCTCTCTTGGAGTCTCTGTTCTCACCAGGTTGGATACTTTGCCTTTGGGCTTGCTCTCCCTTCCTGGAGCTGCTGTGGCAGTGTGGTGTTATGGTAATTCAGATAATTCATAAATAGCTCTTGACAGAGGCCTTGCTATAAACTAAATTTCTTGGCTGTTTGGGAATCCTTCAGTCAGAGAACCAATCCTTGATTGCCAGTTCCTGAAATCAAGACCTCCTGCTGCAGTGTAGGGAATCAGAACTGTCTGATATTTCATTCTTTCCCATTTTGCCCTGTAGAGTTGTTTCAAAGATGAATTTAATTGTCTTCCTACATGGCCTTTGGAATTTGCCAGCACTGTTAAAACACTAATATTTTGGGAAGAAGCCCCCAAATGTTGTTATATTCTATGGGTTCTATGAATCCTATGAATTATAATTTTTTACTCTAAAGAGAAATACTATATTGAAAATATTTCCAGAATGAAATTATCCACACTTAAATGGATGAGGAAAATAACTGAAGGATTCAAGTAGTATTATGCTAATCAGTTTCGCAGGAAACAATGACAAGAGCTGCAGCGATGGAACAGTGTAATGAGTTACTTTAATCATGTGTTTGAGAAGGGGTAAAATAATCTCAACCTGCAGTTTTTAGGAAGGGAAATAAACTTTCCCGAGATGTTTACTTTGGATACAAACTGAAAGGGATTTCAGAATGATTGCTTCTGTAGCCAAGCAAAACTAGAGGCTACTGTTACCAGAAGGCAGCAGTTATTATTTTACTTAAAATCTGTGTAGTTCTGCTTTATTTTTCAAGCATATCTTGCTTTACGACGTTATAATCATGCAAATGGAAATCTACTGTCTATGAAATACCTACTTCTGCTGGTTTTGGAAAATACTTCGACATTCATGTTTCTATAGAAAAGGTGGATTGCTTTCTCAAAACTCTTTAGACTTTCAGAGTGGTGAAACCTCCTTCTCCCACAAGAGAGACCACCAAGGGAAATATGCTTGGTGCTAGGCACCAAATAGCTGTTATTCTAGATACTGCACATTATGTATTGGACATAAATATAAATATATTGCCAGAATAGATGGATTCTGAACTGGTAACCTGTTTATTCTTCAAAGATTCTTTTGGCATGAGAGGGTCTGCTCAATGGAAAAACATTTATTTTAGTGGGTTGTCAAATCTAAATAAGATCTCATTGAAAAATCAGCCTATTAAAAGGTGTAATTGCAAGATATATGAAAAGCACCAGGAAGAATCTGCATTACTATAGCCATGTTTAGAAGGTATAGTTTAGTGTGTTTATTAGTGACAATTGAAAATTCTGCAGTTGAATCTGGTTTAATTTCTTCCTTATGCTTGTTCTTCTGAATGTTTTTGCATATAACAGCTCTAATTTTTTTTTCCAAAGGTGGAGAAATACCAGCTAAAACAACCCTCTCCACAGAAAAACCCCTCTGTCTATTCTAGTAATGACATATAACTAGTAAAAATACAAATAGAGTTCTCAGTTCTTTTTTCCTTTGAAGAAGCAAATGGTGGAGGTATGAACTTTAGAGCATATTAAAAAAAAAAAACAAACCAAAAACGTTGTAACCATTACTTTGATTTGACTAACAGAGGCATAACTGTGGCACTTCTTATGAAAATGTGTTATTCATAACTAACTTCCTATTAGTAATTTTTGTTACCAGAATGTTATTTAAGGCCATGAAATTCTCAGGTCCTATCTGCAATTTCTGGTAACCAACTGGTTTTTTTCTTTCTTTCTTTCTTTTTTTTTTTTTTTTAAAGTGGCCATTACAACTATTCAGATAATGTATGGGGGTGTATTTTCTGGAGGAACTGTTTTCTTGTTTCTAATTACTGTACTTGGACTGTGTAAGGAAAAGCTCTGCAAGATGCATATTGCAGAATATTCTAAGCAGTATTTTCTTGCCAAGGTCCAGGTGCTAATGCTGTTTGTGACTATCCTTTTGAACTTGCTGCCAGTGCTGATAGGGAGGTGGATGCTGTGGAGTTGGTAACTTCTGGCAGAGTCCCTGCAGCGCCCTGTTTGGGTGTGGAGACTCCTAGAGAGCTCTGTTGGTGCTCTCCCTCCTGCAATGGGAGAGTCAGCCCTGCTCGGTCTGAGGGGATGTGGTAGGAAGTTAAGGGTATGTGAGGAGCAGCCTCAGGCTCTCATGGGTAGGAGATTGTAAGCAGTTGTAAGCAAAGAAGGATGCAGAGGCTGAGGATGTTGCTGTGCAGCTGAAGGGATATGGGACAAGGCATATAGAACATTTTTCTGCCTCTAATTTTCAGAGGATGTTTGTTCAGAAGTGTCATTTCTTATCTTATGTTAATTTATTTTGCAGTGGCTTATAATGACCATCCCAACTGCCTTGATTTTCTCCTCACTGGAGTTGCTATGTTTGGCCTTGCCAGAGTTCATGTACTGAAATGTCCTTTTGCTCACTGTTCCTCCAGATGCTTTGTTTTATGACAGCTATTTTCTGATGATCCAAGCCTTGTAATAGTTGAATCTGTAAATATTTTTTTTCATCATTGTTAAGCTACATTATTGCAGAGCATGTTATGACAGTCCTTCAGTTCCAAATAAAGGAAGCTAACATGCTTTCCTTTTTTCCCTGGGAGCTACAAAATTTTGGATGTTGAATGCAGTTCCTATTGTAAAACAGCATGGTAAGCCAATGCACTGACTAACATGACCATTAAATTAACAGAATGCAATGGTTCAGAACAAACACCCTCCCTTGGGTTAGTTTACTGCTAATTTCTTTTCTTGTCTTGTAGAAACTATTGGGTCAAAATAGATCTAGATGCAATTAATTTAGATGTAACATAGCTCTTACACAGTTATGATTTGGGAAAGATGCATTTTAGCTTATTATTTCATACTGAGATATTTTAAAGATCCAATTAACTGAAAACATGAAGAAAATGTTTTATTTCATGGTTTATCTTATAATTGTAAATGGAAACCGATTGTTTCCCTTTTTTTTTAGTTCTGTTTTTAGAGAGGTTGACAAGACCAGCTTTTCTTATGCTGGGTGGGACCTTCCTCTAAATACTGTCTTGGTGATTCTTCCAAGGCCTAGAAAGGTTTCAAAGCTAATGGATGAATTATTATTTCCTCTTCCTGTCTTCATTTTTTAAATTTTGTTGTTAAAGTAGGAAGCAGAGGATTGCAGGCTTGGTTATAAATTAAATCCTTCAGGCTTTTTGTGGATGGTTTTTGTGCTAATATGTTCTTATATAGCAAAACCTTGGGTTTTGGCTGTTAATCCAGGGAAGATCTTTAAATGGTTAGTTAGGCCTAATGAGAGTGTTTTTACAAAATGTTTATGTATGTCGATCAAGATGAATTAGCGATTATGTTTAAAGGATAAGTTTTTCTGACATCAGTGGGAGATAATTGCTGGTGTGCTGAAGCAACCTCAGGAAACCTTGCTGCTTAAACTGCTGCATGTACTCATTGTGATAGGCTTCTGATTGACTTCTGGTCTCCTCAACAGCCTCTCAATAATGAAGAGGCTGTCAGCTTTACAAATGTGTGAAACAAAATAGCCCAGGGTAGCAAAGTCCTCATTGCTTTGGCAGGTAACTGCAGGACCTACTGTAGTAGCAGTGTTTACTCTTGGAAAGAAAACTAAGCTTGGGATATTAAATTGTGTTTGCTGTTACATAAGTTTTTATAAAAGTAAATTTAAAGGATAAATAGACAAGCCTATTTGAAGAGGGAACTATGTTAGAAAAAGATGATAAAATTCTCCTAAATGATGCTGCTCTGCTGGGAAATGTTGGTACTACATAGGTTCAGAATTTGTCACAGCTGTGCATCAGAGATAGGTGAAGAGAAAATAGTCACTGAAACAGAGGTGTTAGTCTAAATATTAAAATAGCTCATAAGTATTTTTATTCTTACCCCAGCCATTCATGTAATGTAAACAGAAGCTTAGTATGTTCTGCTGCAGAGTGATACAGTATGGACTAGAGTACTTGGAGAAATGAGAGGCTTATCTCTTGGATTATTCATTTTAATCATGGCAATGGACTTGTAAAGCACCACTTATATATGCCTGGCTCTGTTGTTTGCCCTCTGCGTCAACCAGACGGCCTCCCACTGAATTTGTGATGTAAATCCAAAAGTAGACTAAGCCAGATACTGCCTTTTATAGCCACTGCACACTTGTGCATGGGCCTTCATAGATAGTAATGCAGGCATTTTTAAAAATAAAACTGAGACAGGGCATTGAAACAGTTTGCCCCTGTGGACACTAAAATTCACCTTTGGGTTGTTTACATCTCAAGTGTCTTTTGGCAGTTTTACTGACAATTCTAATGTTGGATTAGAAAAATTTGCTAAGCCTGTGGCTCACCAATTATTGTTAATGTTAAAAGAAGAATCTTTTCAGTGTTCTGGTGAATGACTGAAGTAGATACATCTTTGTAGTCTTCACGCTCAGCATTTGAATACAGATCTCATTGAGTGCTGCATCTTCTGTTAACGTGTGCAAAAATCCTGGTTTGGATATGTCATCTTTGTAAAATCTTGTCACTTACTATTTCTAGAAGCAAGTAAAATCAGCTCTGATGTTTGCCATGAGCAGCAGATAAACGTATGGATTCAGTAATATCACTTTGCTGATCCATAGGGGAGTTCCCTGTGATCTAAAGCCTTTGTGTATATAGACAAGGAGTAAAAGGACTCCCACCTTTGTGTGCAGTTCCTTTCAGAAGCAGGAAGAAAGCAGAGATGGAGTAATGTTTTCTATTTGTCCATAGTGGGAATGACAAATCTGTAAAACAAGCATAAACACTTATGCTGTAATGCCAACGTATTATTACAGTAAATGACTCTGTTTTACTTAGACCTCTCTTTCTGATGTTCATTTTCTGAGTTGGCAATTTTCTTAACTGGTGAAATAAGTCATTGTGTGGGGGCAAATATGTCCAGAGAATACCATGTAAAGTATAAAAAATACATACTTTCTCACCACTTTATAATCTTAATCTTGTATTTATTTGGCCTGTTTTTCTAGAGTTAAGAAGTGAATTCCATGCTTTAGTCAAAACTGATTTGAGTGAGTTAATACTGTCAGGATAGAATCCACAACACTATGTGAATTTAACTTCATATAGCACATAGTCAGCAGCAAAGCTGTTCTTATAGATGTGATGACTATTTGAGATGTGCAAAAAGTAAATGTGAGACTGATTTGCCTGACAGAGGCATTCATTTAAAACTCACTGTATATGGATTTAAAAACAAGCAGTTGCATTTGTTTATCCCCTTTCTGATATCAATATGAACAAGTGATTTGACAGAAACTAGAAATACGGAATGTTGTAGGATCTAAAAGTGTCTTTGACATGATGTGGCTCAAGACTTTGCCTGAAACCTGTCCATTGTGAGCCCACGTGTAGCAGATCATCTGTTTGATTCTTTACACCTTCAAGTGGCTCAGTATGGGCCCAAATGAGTCTGAAGAGTACAGACTTCATCAGCAAGGTTAATAGAGTTGCTGGTACTCTGGGTACACAGACTGCACTTGGCTTCTCACTCTTGTGCTGAACAAAAAGACAAGCAAAACATGTTTGAGTGTCACCTGGGGGGGAACTTCTGTAGGGTTGTGTGTGTCATCATTAAACTTTTAGTGAGGTTTCTCAACAGATAGAAGTAACTTTTTCTTTACAAATAAAAATAAATGGAATGATTGCTTCAGTGTTCGCTGTTTTCTGGTCTCCTAAATGGCCTTAAGTGTCACAGTAGTCTTAAGTGGCTTGGTAAGAAAATTTAGGCTCATGCAAAGTTACTTTGGTCTTTTAAAAAACCCTTTACATTTTTTTCACTGTGTATTCTGGAGCCTGCAGACAACTGTTAAGCTCACAATTTAGCATTGCATTTGAAAAATTCAGGGTCAGTTGTGGTAAAGGAGTGTAACTTTTGTGGCTCTGTGGGCAATAACTTGATTTTGTGAAGAAGTGGCATAGATTTTAGGAACAAGAAGCAGGTTAAAACCTGAATTATAGAAAATCTATTTGAGGACTGAACTATTTGACTTCTGTCTCTACCAACTGTGGTTACATGTCTTTGTCCAATATTCATACAAACAGGATAAAAAGGGTCAAGTACTGCAAGAGGAGCAGTTTTGCAGCTCTTAAGAAAATGGAGTGCTAGGCAGATGGCAATGTTTTCACAAAGTAGAATATTTTTCAGTCTCAAATCAGGGGATTCCTCACATACAGAAGTTGTACCTGGGTTCGTGTTCAGGTGATCCTTGACCTGCAATTTTTGAGGTCAGTGAGTGGTATAGATGTGGAAAACCACCATAACAGATGCACTGCTAAAAAGGATGTTGCAAATACTCAGAGAAAATAATTTTAATCAACATAAATTATTGAAGTATAATAATGGGATAATTGTGCACTAGGGTTTAGCAGCAGCTGTCAGCAAAGAGAATTTGGAGATCCCTCTCCATTTTTGAGCATTGGGAAAGTAAACAGATTAATATGCAAGACTCATGGTTCATTGCTAGCAGGGAAGACCTGCTAAAAACTGCCAGAGTTCTTAGCAAACTCAAGGTTTCACATCTGTTGCAAAGCTAGAGAGGAATGCCCATAAAACTCTTGATTATGAAACAGCCAGTTAATCCTAATAGTTCTGTTCATCAGGCTGTCCTCCAGCCTTACCAGCAGAGAAGTTGAATCATCCTTGTCTCTTGATGGGCAGAGAGGAAAACATGCTGTCAGTGAAAAAAATTGTGGGTTTTCTTTCGGTTACCCTTCAACTCAGTCAATAATGCTCTGGAAGAAAAGTCAGTGGAGCTGAAGATTCATCAAAAAGAGTCATGTCTGAAAGTCAGAAGAATCCCAGACTTTGCTCATGTAGTTATTGTCACCCTCTGTTCTTTAGCTGGACTCTGCATTTCAGGAGCTGAGCATGCAGCTCTCCTAATTCAGTACTGCTTCTGCCCCAGTACATACTTGATCTAGAACCAGACCTGAAGGATAATGAGTAACTTTGTCTGCTCCATGTACATTTTTCAAATACTCCACTTCTGCAGCAGTATTTGGATGACACAGAGAGATACTGTGTTTTTAACAAGGTAAATACAAGGGGTTTAGCAGTTTTTGCAATTATTGAAGCTTTAAATCTGCAATCAATTATTTATTTGCCATTTTTATCACATTTCCAAAGCAAAGTGACAATTAGATTTAGAGTTTATGCAGTATATCCCTCTCTATGACAAGCTTGCAGAATTCCACTTTCCCATTCAGCTAGAGTGAGTAATGGGTTTTGATGGTGTGCAATGTATCATTAGGGATTTTCTCACCCTTTACTATCTATGTAGGCATGCGTTCTGAGCTTGGGTCTGTAAGTTTTCTTACCTTTCATGAAATGTTGCTTTACTGTTAGTTACAATTCTAACTTATGAGAACCTGCTTTTTATGCTCTCTCTCTAGCTTTCATCAGTGCAGGTGGTGTACAGATGAGAAAATCTGCTTACTGCTTCATCCTGAAGTGTTAGGGAACTGTGTCTTAGCTACCTATGAGATGAAAGGAGTTCATTGACTGCTATGCCAGCCTGAGCCTCCTGAGGTTTGATTGAAGCAAATGCCTAATGTTCTAGATTTTTACAGGGATTCTGCTGCAGTGGGTGGCTTCTACTGCTTTAGGCAGATACTTACGGTTTGTAACTGTAGGACAAGACTGCAGCAGGCACTCTTGACTTAGAGTGCTGTCTGGTCTTGTGGGAAGCCTGCTGCGGTGTGCACAAGGCTGGCAGGGGCATAGTTTGGCACACTTCCCTGCTGTGGTTGTTCACTGGGTACCATCTGCCATGTTCTGTGCTCCATTTTGTTTCTCTCCTGCTCACTCAAGTACAGTTTTCCCACATTTGACCCCTTTCTCTCTGATCAAACTACTTGACGCGTACTGCTGAAATAGCCAGGAGTAGGGTGGGTGAGACTCTGCCATGGCAGGAGGCAGAGAGGAGAGGGCTTTTACTGATGCTCTCATTCCTCCTGGGGCTATGCCAAGTAATTTTTTTTGTCTGGCTGTTACAACAAGGAGCCCTTCTTTGGGTTCTGCATGTTGCAATGAAGTTATCTTGAGAATAGCATTTTCATTAGTTTTGTTGCATTTACAGGACATACCAAAGGTTAAATAACTGCAGTGATGGAATGTGGTTATTCCAGCCTAGTGCTGTGCATTAATGAGGAGTCAGAAGGTTATTGTTATCATAGAGGCTACAATTGTGATTAAGAGCCTACAGAAACCTCTTTAATTACACTGTCAGCAGTCTGCTGCTGTTGTTGGATGAATGCTCAGTGCAGACTGCATAGAGAAGGGAAGATGGTAATGGGTTGCTTCTCATTTATCTTTAGATCTATCCAGCCAAAAAACCTTTTACCATTTTGTAGGTCTGGAAGTAAATGTAGCTGCAACAGATTTCATACAAAGGCCTTTACTGTCATTATGGCTTTGTGCAATATTTCCTTTTACATGTGTATGTACATACTGTTTCATTGAACAGCATGGTAAGAGTTTGGGAATCAAAATTTATAGTACAAATTAAATACATTTTGGGAAGCTGACACTTAAAATGGAAATAGTGGAGGAAAATGAACATATTGAACCACCCACTTAACTGCTTACTCATTCTGTTTCTTGACACACTCAGCTTCTGCTGGATTTGCTACAGCACAAAGATGACAAGAGATAATTCTTCATCTCCTTGTCCCTTGCATAGCTGTTCATGCTTGATGTGAATTTTGTTATATGATCTTGGAAGGCTGCAGGGAAGAGCAGACATCAGAGACGGACTCTTTGCTTTGTTTCCTGGTCTAGGGTAGGTGCCAGCTGGGTAACGTAAGTAACTAAGGAGTTCTTCTTCGGCTGTATGTGCAATAATATTTTTTGAACAGAAACAGATTCCAGAAAGCAAAGACAAATGCTCCAGGGCCTGATTCTTACAAGTTTTCTACAAGTGATTGTCCCATCTCTGCCTGCTTCTTGGGAAAACACAACTTTCAACATTAACATTATAAAGCTTTTACATGGTGCAAAGAAGATAAAATAATAAAAAAAACTAAGCTCAGTTGCAAAAAGCCCCTCTCATCTTCTTGGCATTAGGGAGAGTATTTGTGGCTCCATTCGATCCTAATGTCTGTGAAAAATTCTGTTTTCTGCTGAAGTTTTTGGGTGAGCAGGCCGTAACTTTGCTTACATGCACACAAAACTTTGCTATTTGATTCCTATTCTCTAGGCAGTAAACTTCAGACAAGTCTCATCTGTGAAGAATTCAAAGAAAGCATACTGCTGATAAATCATCTTGGTCTTCCAGCCCTTTTCTGGGACCCATGGCTCTGTCACCAGTAAACTGTGGTTTACTGGATCAGATGAATGTAGTCCCTCAAAGGTAGCATTGCTGGGCTAAGCTGGGTGGCTCTGGAGGCAGGGTATTGGGAATCAGCTGATGTGTAGGCACAGCTCAGTTCTTTGTCCACAGCAGAGAACGTCATGCTGTAAATGTGCCTGTCTTCCCCTTAAGGGGAAACAACCGCAGAGCTGTTTCTTTTTAATTGTTTGTGAGAAAAAGAAATGGCATGTGCAATACCTTGTCATTACCTGTTCAGCACACCCTAGGGGGTAGCATGTTTTCAGAAGCATGTATTGTTTAGGTGAAATAGAGGTATTGTTAATTCTTACAGAATTTTTCATAGTCTGTAGCAAAGATAATTAACACAGAGATAATACATCTTCTTAGTGCTTACGCCTTGTTACAACTATAAGCACTTGGATTAAGAAATGAGGGAGAATGTATTTATTTCTTCCCAAAGCCCTAATGGTTTGGTTAAATCTGTCTGACAACTGGTCAATATTTTTTCACATAGATAGATGTACTTTGTTTGTTGCACTTTCCTGAAACAATTAACAGCCTCTTCTGGGTGCATTTGTCTCAGCATTTCAGCTGAGAGCAGGAGAGAGTGTGGCCTTGAATCGAGCCCCTAATTGTTCCCTGTTCCTGTACCTTGGATCTCACTGCAGAGGGGTTTGGGGGAGAGCATGGCCAGGCTCTGTGGAGAACAGGGACATGAGGATGCTGTGCTTCCTATTGAGTGTCCAGCCTGGGGCCAGGTTAGAGCTAGTCCCAACAAAGCCCTTGATGTGTGTATGTGAGGGGAAAATGGGAGAGGGGACAGTGCAAGGCTGCAGTGCCAACTGTTTTGTATTTCCAGTTGGGCCAGGCTGCTTTGCTGATGTACAGACAGCTTGTGTTTGCATGTTGAAAGGATTTTAAAGATAGCAGAACCAAGAGAGAGTTGTGTAGCATAATACATATAGGAAAATCTAATGATGTTTGTGGTAGAGTTTTGATCATGTGTGCATGATTATTTGCAAGGAGCTGTTTTTATTTTTCAGCATAGATACTCCATAACAATCACTAGCATTTAAAAAATCTTACTTTTCACTCGCCATGAAAATCTGAGGCAATTCTTGTGGAGTGCTGCTGGACAGCCCATTTTTCAAGCTTAGACATATGAGTGTAATTTCTTCTTCAGTTATGTTCAAGTTTTATGAAAATAAAACTGAGGTATGCAAAGCTTAAAATAGTATTTGTTAATAGGTGTGCTTGTTCTCTTTGGCTTAATACAACTAATTAAACAGTTACGAAGCTGCTAACATAGAAAACAAAACCATCCTGGAGTGCACTATTGCTTGAGGGGATCTTGGACAAGCCATGTATATGAAGCCAAGGATACCTTGGGGACTCTAGCGCTTTGCAGGATGTGGCTGTTGTGTGTTAGTGGCTTGAAAAGAAGCAACACAAGGAATGCTAAAATACCAATCAGTAGGGAAAGCATAATCAAATACTCAACTCTCTTGGTCTAGGTTTTGATCCCTGGGTCCTGGATGCTCACCAAGGTCTGAATTTGAGCAATTGGGTGAGCTGAACTTGACAACAAACACACATCAAAAGTGATCTTGTTTACTGTTTTCACTGCTCTGGGGCTCTGGGGAAATAAGTGCCACCTCCTCCTCCTCTGCTGAGGTAGAATAGCATTTTGCATGGTCAGTTGTGACCATGGGCTGTCTTGCTGAAAGTGAAACTGGGCAGCTTGGTGCACCAAAACATGCTGAGCCAGCACTTCAGCTGTTCATCCTGCTCCTGAGCTGCGCTGTGCCAGGCAGCTGGGAGCACCAAGAGCCTGCTTTTTTGCACCTTGTAGCTCTGCCTGCCCCAGGGAGCCCTGAAGATGGAAAGAGTAGTAGGGTATCAGAGTGTCATCATGACTGAGTGTCCATTCTCTCCTTGTCTTTTTCCCCTTATAAAAGGGAAAAAGCAATTCCACTCTTCTGCTGCTTTTTCTTTTGACATCTCATTGTATTCCCACCTCCACTACCCTGCTCTGTGTCTTCAGACTGTTTCTTGAGAAGTGACTAATTAACTGATGAGGAGATTCTCTAATGGCTGCAATAATCTATTTTATGAGGTGTAAAGAAGAAAATTTCAATGTCAGGAAGCTGTTAACTCCTGCAGGTACCTCAGGTCAATTTGCCAAAGAGAGCAAAGAGCTGGATGGTGGAGTGAGCAGAACTCCCCTTAAACTGTAAATAAAGACAACTTGATTTTGTCGTGTGTAACGGGAGAAGATAGCTAACTGCTGTTGTGCAGATATCAGTCGGTCTATTACGTACATGCATTTGCTCTGTGATGCTTCACAATCACAGTAAAATTGAAATAAAAAATTTCTTATAGTGGGTTAAATACTAATGTGGCATAAAGGCTCTTTTTCTGTTATTTGTATTGTACACATGGGCAAGGAATCTATTCAGTCAAATCCTTTCAGACTATCCTTGATGGAAAAAAGCCTTTAAAAGGCCTTTGAAGTAATACTTTGAGTATTCTTGGTCTGTTTTACAACTTTTTTTATCCTTTAAAAATACTGAGATAGAAGTGAATTGATATATAGCAATGTATTTTCAAGGGTTTCTTTCTAATACCAGGCAAGATACAAACAAAGAGGCAAGACATCTAAGTCATTCTCTTTGATCTTTGTGGGTTTTCTTGCAATCACTTTATCTCACTTGAAAATATTTTTTTCTGCCCTCAAACTGTGTGAAGAATACATATGCAGCAAAGGAAATTGATTAATGCTCCTCAGGGAGTAGTTAGGGCTATGAATAAACTGTTGTCAAATGTAGAATGTAAACAAACTGAAAATTTAGTATTTCCACCTGCCCTAATCATGTTTTGATGGTAACACTGGAAGAAAAACCATATAATAGCAATGAGAGCATTCCCCAAAATGTCAGGAATTTAAACCCAATACAGCATTGTTGCACTAGCATCATGTCTCTTATTTTCTTACTCTTCCAGCCCCTACCTTAAGGTTGGTAGGAGGCAGCATGGTCTGGGAGAATTTACTGAGGAAGTGGGGCTGCTTTCCCCTCTGGACAGCAGAGTTCAGCTCTTCCTGCCTGATGTTGTACTTTCTTTCATCTAAGAAGAGTCCTCCCATGTCTCCATAAGGTTTTGGCTGTGGTTAGTAGGCTGAGCATAGACCAGGGATCCAGAATGTTGTTTAGTCAGACTGTAGGGAATTTTTTCCTTTTGATGGTTTCCTTTTTCAAGGTAGGAGGAGACCATTCTGCCGAAGAGAGGGAGAGACCTTTGCTTCTCACAGCAACAGGGAGTTGTGGCCACCAGAGCTCTGTGTAAATGTGTTCCTCTGCCCTCAATGCTGGCTCTCTTGGCTTTTGGGACCGGGTGAGACCCTCCTGTCAGAGCAACACGCATGCTTGCGTTTTGGTTTTTGGACCCTTCTTGGCTGTGAAGACTGAATTATTAGTATTTTGTTTGTTTGTAGTCTGGCAGAGAGAGCTTCTCTATCAAAGTATAATGGCATAGGACTGCCTCCAGAACCTGAGTGCAGTAACTATCTTAAATATTTATTGTGGCTCTGCTCAGGATAATCTGAAATAAGACCATGTTTAAAACCAGTTGAAGACCAATAGAGAGATATCCAGCTTTGTTTGTTAAATCAGTTCTGTTCCTTTACAATTTTAGTGTTTTTCCCTTCTTTGAGGGTAGCAAACATAGCAAAGATTCATTGACCTCATGATTGATATTTGTGGATGTACCTTGGCGCCACCGAGGCTTGGGCAGCTTAGGCAGTTGTGGGATCATGGCTTCTTCTGTACTTCTGCCTACCTGACGGCGTACCCCAGGCTGCACACTGGCTTTAGCACAAAGATTCACCTTGGAGTGAATATTGTTTGTTTGGGCTGTTGGTGGAAGCACCACAGCATTTGCAGGTGCCAGGTGAAGACCCAGAACATACTTCTGGAGTACTCACTGTGTGAACCTGTAGGGTCATAGTCAAGCTGTTTACTAAAAACAGCTCTTGAACTAACTCTTAAGATCAAGTCTCATCTAAGGTAGCATCTCTGTGGCTATCACATATGTATATTCCTAAGGAGCAAAGCAGTCACTGGATACTTTATCAGCTGCTGGTTGCTTCTCCAGTTTAACTTGAATCATGAAGGATAAAAAAACCTGTGTTGCTTTTTGGGTTTTGTTTATTCTTTTTTTTTTCCTTTCCCTCTTGAGTAAGGAGAACAGCATTTGTAAACACTTTGTCTTTCTTATCTGTGGCTTTTAATGAAACAAATCACATGGTACTGTCACCTCTGCAGTCCCTGCAGCTTTTTATCCAGTGCATACAAAGGACAATATTCAAACCTGTGCTGAGCTGTAAATTGCTGTGCAGGCAGTCAGCAGGCACTGACCCAGACAGTTCCTGGTGGTGAGGGAGATGAATGGAAAACTGAGAATCCTTTTGTGGTTGTGTTGTTTGCTTCTTGAAATAGGAGGGACTGTTTGAATACTGTATGCTTCCTGATTTCTACCCTCCCTCCCCTCCCCCAAGGATTTAAAATATTTAACTTGCTAAAAGACATTGGTTTGAAATCCCCTAAGTGGGAAAGCGCTGATTGTTGGCAAGTTCAAGTGTAAAATCGGTTGTAAGTACTCATGGGGGAAAAGTGCAATGGAACCGAACAGTACTCAGAAAATGAGAGTACTCTAAATCAAAACACGTTTGTTAATTAATGCTCACTGCTGGTTTCTGAGAGCACAGCTAGTAAACATGCAATCCAAAGTCCATTTAAGTAAATCAGCAAAATCTTACTGGAATTAATTTGGGCTGAATTTTTAGTTCATTCCTTCTTCCAAGATACTTCACCTTAAATTTCTGCTTTAAGGTGTGGATCTCTCTTCCTTGGATGTTTGATGAACGTGATTATATAGTGGTTTTATATGACCGAGGTGAACCAGATAAGTATCTTAGCCATTAATTATATGGAAATCTATAATTAAACAATTTTGTTTCTCAGGAAGGCACAGATAAACATGGATTCTTTTCTTTGCATTTATATATATTTAAAATAACTGAAGCATTCAAAAAGAGCATTTAAAAGCAGTATTTAGGGAAAGCCTGAAGTAAGTTAATATTGCTGCTTAAGGCTTGCTTTTGCCTTGTCAGAATTGCTAGATGCTCAGATTAATTTCATTTATTGTCTGACCCCTCTGTAGAGATGGGAGTTAATCCACTGAAAAGTTGCTCTCTTCTGCATTGTATGCTGTTACATCTTGCAGGATGAGTTTGGTTGTTGATTAAATCCCATCATTCTTGTTACACTAATTTAAGAAAAGCAGTATTTGAGGTATGTAGTTGTCTGTAGGTTTGATGCTGTGCCCCAACATCAGACCATATAGTATCGAGGCATTTTTCTGTTTACTCAGAGCTGCCTTTGCAGTACAGGAAGCTTGTGCCAGAGTTGTTTGGCATCTTTCTTTCCAGCTCACCACACAGAGCACTTTCTCTGGCTCTTCTCCCACTTGTTTTGGAAGAACATGCTGGATATTTTCCCCCTTACTATTTCCATGCATTTTCTCTTTGCTTTGCAAGGGCCAGGGAGGAAGTGCTGCTCCTTCATCCAGCCTGTGAGCAGGCCCACTCCTTGGCCTCTGGAGTCTTCTGGGGCTGCTCTGTGTCTGGAGCCAGTGGGGTTGTAGCTCCTGTTTGCTGGAGGAGGCAATTCTCAGCCTCGTGAGGGCTTGGACATGGGGCATTTTGCCTTGTGTGGTGTTTTTCTTTAAAACTCACCTAAATAATTGAGCAGGGATGTGTTTTCCTTTACCTCTCATAAACAAACATCTTTTTCTACATTAAAAGATCATCAGTGTGGTGGTGAAGTCAGCTCTTGGAAGAGAGAATATAGTGGATTACTGCCTGGGTGGTCACGCCATGGGTTACCGTGTATATATTTTAGTGCTGTCCTTTATGGTTACGTTGGCCACACGGAATGTTTTCTCTGAGACTCCTACTTAACCAGCACACAGAAGTGGCTCTTTACCTAATGATCATCTCTTATTTGTTTTTGTCATTGTTATGTGTGTACCCCAGGCTGTATTTCCTATGTGCTGTTGAAGTGATGCTTTCAGGACAGGATTATTAACTAACTCGTAAGCTTTCCCTTGGTTCTCATTAGTATAATAGCTTAGCGTTGCTCAGGCAGTAATTACTTGTGCCTGCAAACTGAGGGCATATCTTTAATTTTACAGGCATGGTAACGGAGATGTGGAGAAAAGAGCGTTACTTAGAACTTGATTTAAAAGGCTTTTGTTTTGAAGAGTCCTTATTATTATATAACTGCAAGAATGGCTCAAAGAGGGGGTCATCATGTTTTTCTGACACATGAAGACAAGCAAGAAGAGCTGGGCATTTTCCCCCTCTAATGTCATTCTTGCAAATTGCAGATCGGTCTGATTTGAAATTCAGCTGGTGAAAGACAACACTTAATTTGTACAAGGTGGAGAGTGTTAAGTAACCTTAGGAGTAATCAGGCCCATCAACAATTAAGTCTCTGTTTTATCAGGAAGATGCCTGCTCTTTCCCTGCTGTTTGTCTGCTCTGAGCTAGTGATGTTCTACATGCTCACTTGTGGCAGTGTCAGAGGGTTGCTACCTCCTCCAGACCAGCTACGATCCTTGCAGCACTGAAGTCTAAGAGGTGGCATCAGGATGCTGCCCCCTTTTACTCCTATCAATGTTGTTTGCTGGAGCTGCCAGGGCTTTTTGGATGCATTGCTTGGTGCAATGCATCCAAAAAGCCCTGGCAGCTCCAGCAAACTGCCCAGGACAGCTCTTGGGCAGCCTTGGGGGAGTGCTTGCATGTGATGCAGGATGGCACCATGGCCTGGTGTTCCTGTGAATGCATTGCAGGAGAAATCCAATTACTGTCTTATTCCATGAGATCCGGTACTAACTTCTTAGTTCAGTCCACCAATCAGCATTATTGCATAGTTTGGGTCCCAGGAAAACAAAAATGGTAATAATTACATTTGGCTGTGGGATTTTTCCTCATGAAGTTACTTGTTTTGATTTTTGTTTTAAAAGTGCCTGGGGACTCAGTGGAGGGTTGTGTTTCAGTCCAGCTTTGTGTCTGTGACAGTGAAAATGAATGTTTGCCTATTAATATAAAGTAGTTAAATGGAGACCAGTTAGATTTATAGTTGCCTTTTTTTTTGATGCCAGAAGAATGTGAAGGGCTTTAGCGAAAGGAGAGTGATGGCCAGAGTGGTCTAGCTCATCTGGTTGTGAGTGCTTTCTGACTACAACATAATACGCATCCAGTGCAGAAACATAAATCATAGTTCACAGTGAATCATGTTGTGAAGGTCAGTGAAAATGGTATGGCTGTATTAGCATGTGTCCTTTTGAGTAAATTGAGATGTGTATTGCAGTAATACAAGGAATGTGGGGTTTTGGGGGGTTTTTGTATGTATGTGTTAATTTTTCATGTAGACTGGGCAGGTAAAGATGACTGGTTACAGAGCAAAATAACTCAGGTGTGTGTGTTTTGTTTCATCAATTTCCTTGCTTTATATGCTTGAGTGTCAAGATTTCACAGCACCTGTGCCTGTGTAGCAGTGCTGGATATGTACTTAGCATGTATTTATTCAGTACCAGTTTTTGTAACGCATTGACATTTATTCTTTCTATTCCTTTCTAAGCTCTCTGTTGGTTGCAGCACGGTGTAACTTCTCTTAGCAGGCAGGATTGAAACCCTTCTGAGTCAAATCACTCATTTGCATGAACACATCTCCTCTTGCTGATCGCAAGACACATAAATATGGAACAAAATGAACCACAACACAGAAATAGACTCCTGCAGCTACTGATGTTAATAGTAATTTACAGTTGTTTTTACTCGAACTCCTGATTCCACCTGCCCAATCATCAGGGTGATGGTTCCCTCGTGGCCCCAGTTCAAGAAAGCCCTTTAATATTAGTCTTAAGGATATTGTTATTCAAGACACGCCTTTTAATATTTTCCTAATGTTAAACCCTGTAAGAGCTGGATTTAATCCCCTGTTTGAATTTCAGCATGTCTGTTTCTGTTCTGAATATGGATGCTTTTAAATCAAAGCCTGATGGGTAACTGTGTAGGGAAAGAATACTTCTTTAAACCTCATTTGATTTTTTTTTTTTTTTTTTTTTTTTTTTTTTTTTTTTTTTTTTTTTTTTTTACATAAAGAGGGGAAAAAATAACCCTCACCAAGGAGGCTATTTTTCCTATTTCCAGTCAGGTGAACTAAAAATAAAGCATGTAACTATGCCATTTATTTCCCTCATTCATTGCTCTACTACCCTTGTTCATTGCTGTTCAGGTTTGAAGGTGTTGCATGCAAGTAAGTGATTGCTGTGCAGTTACATTTTGATTAATGTGCTTATCTAGCTGGAGTGATTTTGCTTCCTTGTTTCTGCACTGCTTCCCTTTTATTTTAGGCTCAAATACCAAATAGCCAAATCACAAAAGATACACGTTGTGGTGCAGAAGCCTGAAATTCCTGAGAGTGCTGTGCCATGTGCTGTGTTTTCAATGTGAGAAAGCAATTAGGATGGGCAATGTGTTTTGCTCTACTGCTGTTACACACCCAGGTATGCTGTGTGGGCATGGGAACTGTCTTCAAAAATTTTAGGGTGCCCTTACATTTAATTCTAATTTTTCTTTCTTTTTTTTTCCCTTCAGAAGAAGGAGCAAAAAAAAAAAAAAAGAGAAAGGAAGGGGTGAAAGGGTGTTGGAAAAGCAGGGCAATGGAGGTCAGCTGATCAACAGTTTGTTTCATGAATGTGCTGAGAATCTTGACTAGAGTGCAGCATAGAACTTTTGGAGAACTCAGTATCTTACAGTAGACATTTGTCTTCTGAAATAATGAGGTGCTCAGCTGGAAGGAAGCTGCAGTATGGAGTCGATGTGATAGAGGAGATTTGGAGAGAGATCTCAGTACTGGCGTAAAAAGGCAAAATCCTGGAAAGCAGGCGCTGTTTCCCAAAGAAAAGGAGAGACTGTCTAGGAAGGGGTGTGCAGGAAGATACACAGCAAGAAGGACAGTCTGGAGAGATGGAGCTCTCATAAGAGAAAGCTAAAGGAGTGAGGGGTCTTGGTAGTTTGGAATATCAGAGAAGGAAAGCACTAAAAAACTAGGAAGTCTGATTGACAATTTTTTGCCTCGTATCCCCTTAAGTTCTACAGTTCTTGCAAAGTGAAAATCCAGAGGCAAATCGACTTGTAAGGAACAGCATGAATGAATGCACATCACATTCTATAAACAGTTTTCTCTTCAGAGGGAAAAATGCAATATTCATTTGGTTTTTAAACTTCAGAGAAGACAGTTGTGAGTGAAGATCTCAATAATGCCCTGGTAATATAATAGGAGAAATATGTATTCATCATCTAGGGCATCAGTGCCTAATGATCAATAGCAATATCAATGTGTATATATATAAAAGAAGTTCATTGCTGTATTAGAATTTACTGGCTGAAGAGAAAATTGGTAACTTCCTGTTAAATATCAAGTTATTACTTGTTTAGAGTTGTATTTGTAAGTAGGAGGCAGCACTGTTTACCTGTAAAATCAACATGACGTTAATTTTGTGAAATGCATTTATGGCAGTTTCTCAAAGCTAGATAAAGAGAGCTGAAAGAGAACCTGGAATTTTTATGTTGTCTTCTTCAATTATCTGTGAGTGAATTCAGTTTGTACTAATGTTTTTTCTTAGCCTTATCATGGCTATATGAAAAGGAGCATGCAGAAAGTTCAGGAGGAGGGAAAACTGCTTTTAAGTCACATTCCCAAGTGTGATTCCAGCAAGTGTTTTGCTGATGGGTAATGGAGAAAGACAAACACTCTGATCTGTGTTCTGTTGGCCCCTGCAATTGCATGTTAGTTTCTTTTATGTAACTTAAACTCTGGATTTGCTAGTTCTTTATTTTATTTGAATGTGCAACACAAAATGAATGAAATGGTGCATGTTTTGAAGTGATGTTCTAAAGTTGTCCTTAGGTTGCTGTCCAAGGGACCTTGAGTTTTTATTTAAATGAAATTACCCAAGCAGCACAACTCTATGCAAGAGAAAGAGGTGCCTTGATGAATCCAGTGTGTTTGGCTGTTTGTTAGCTTCTCAAAACACACTCTGACTGCCAAAGTGTCTCCAGGTGTGTCTGCCTGGTTTAGCTTGGAAGGGCAGGATTTATATTACAGGCACTCTGAAAACCAGACACCTTTTTGTTACTTAGGTTTAAGAGTTTGGGTGAGATTTAATCATCTGGGACTTGAGTGTTATGATGGGTTTGAGACTGCAGAGGAGGCTGCTGTAGGTACAGAGAGTGTTCTTGGTTGTAGTTCCTCTTCTGAGCTGTGTAAGGCATCCTGGCACTTCCTGGCACTGCTCCCCCTTGCTGGAAGTCTCATTGTAGTAGTGCTGGTGGAGGGGGACTCTTGGCTTATTTTTCTCTAAATTTCTTGCGTGTAGTTTTTGTATCTGATGTGTTTCTTCAGGAACAGCTTCCCAGAGAAGGCTTTGAGGATCAGTATGAGCTGGTGCATGGGAAGCACAACTCACAGACTTTATCATGGGCTCTTCTCTTCCAATAAGTTCAGGTGACCTTGGGTGAGTTATTTAGTATCTTCATGCTTTTGTTTCCTCTCCTCCCTTTGCCCTTGTCTTTTGTTAGTTGGGATGGTATCTTTTACTGAGTACAATGGAAAGCTTGTCTTAGATGGGTCATCCAAGTTATTATTGTAATCCAAATGAAAGAGGGTTTTTTTCCTCTTTAGTTGAAGAACTTTGACCATGAAAAGCACGATCATTGTTTCTGCTGTTACTTTGACTACTGATATTATTCTTGTTCAGCTTTTCACTTTATTTTGGATCAGAAAAACATCTAATTTATGCAAATGCCTGATGCTCCCACTTGTTGATCAATCTGGGAGGATGGAGGAAAAAGAAAGTGATTCAAAGGTTATTTTTACTGGAACAAAGGGAAACTGAATTTTTAATTTTGGGTCAAATGCAATGTTTTTGATGTGTCAAAATAATTGATTCTGATGTATGTGAAGCTGATTGTGTTGACATTTTCAAAAGTGTGTTGGTTTCCCCTTGCAAGGGAAGGTGAAGTTCTCAAATCAGGGCCAGAAGTTACATTCCCCCTTTGTCCAAGCTTGAACTAAGAGGGCAGTGTGCAGGGGTTTCATTCCTTTTGGAGAGGCTATGGAGCCAATTCCCAGCACTCCAGTGGAAGGCCATGAGCAGCCACTATCCTTTAGCAGGTTCAGAGTGGGAATGGAAACTGGAATTTCCACAATTTCTCATGTAGGACAAGAGTAGTGCAAACAAGATCATGTAGATCCTCCACAGCTGGGGAGGGACCAGGGTTGAAGGTAAAAGGGAACAGGGGCTTGCAAATCTAACATTAATTTGTTAGTGGGCAGGTGTTTATTCAAAGAGCATGACAATTGCATATTGTGGAAATATTTATAGTTTATTCTGGAACTGCTGGAATAAACTGTTAAGAGGTTTGGGTGTTTTTTTTTCTTGTGTACTGTTTTGCTGAATCTATACTAAATAAGCCAAACATTTTCAAAACATTTATTCTTTTGTTGCGGCCGAAGTGTTTGGGAAAATTCACCCTGCTGTTTCAGTTACTCTGAAGTACAGGTTTTGACAAAGTGAACAGTCTAAAACAAAAGCTGAAAAATATTAAGTCTGGTTCTCATAGAGCAATTTCTTTTCTACTGGCTATGCATTTTATAAATTGATTCAATGGTTGCATGAATTAAAAATAAGGCTGTCTGTTAGCATAAAACTTTGTGATAATGTAAAAAAACCCTTTTCATTTCCATTGCATTTCCTTGTCTGTTGTACATGCAGCAAAATAGTCATACAACAGTAACAGCAGTGAACTGATTATCATTCACAAAGTAGCTGAGACTGAGGAGTTAGAAATATGGACTGGGAATGACATTTATAGTGTTGGCTATGAAATACTCATGGAAATCCACTTCTTCCATAAATATTAATTTGACATTGGTTTAGGATTTAATAAGTGGAATGACTCAAGATTATAAAGATGCTTTATTACATCTCGATAGCCTTAGGAAATATTTCTGTCTGCCATTTAGAAAGATGGTATGAAACAGATAGGAAACGGTTTTAAGTTACATAAAATAAAAGAGGATTGAACATAAAGTTAATTGGTATTTAGAGCATATGAAGTAGGGTCACATTTATCTTTTTCATTTACATAAAAGGAGTCAAAGCCTATTCTGAATGACAAGAGAATGCATCTTGGTTTCTTTACAAATTTGTCACATTTTTTCAAGGCACCTGTGCTCTGAGTTTAAAAATGCCCATGTGCAAAGGTACAGGCTTTGTTCCACTGGAGCACACTTAAAAATACTTCAACTGAGGAGCCAAAATAACTCGGAAGTGACCTTTTGCTGCAAGAGCTGACTGTTTTAAAGGCAAGTTAAAGAATCATAGAATGCTTTAGTTTGGAAAAGACCTTTAAGATCATTGAGTACAACCATTGACTCAGCACTGCCAAGTCCACCATTAAACCATGTTATTAAGTGCCACATATCTACATTTTAAATACCTCCAGGAATGGCAACTCCACCACTTCCTGTTCCAGTGCTTGACAACCCTTTCGGTGGAGATATGTTTCCTAATATCCAGTCTAAAACTCCTCTGACGCAACTTGGTCTATCACTTGTTACTTGGGAGAAGGGAACATTGCTTGTTAGGTGGACTTGCAGATTTCCTGAAGTGAGTTTTTTGCAAAAGGAATGTTTCCAGAGAGAGCAATGTTTCTGAAACCATTCTTCACTCTGTTTCCTCTCGTCGATTTTTCTTGCCACATTATTTCATGGTGTCCTCCAGGTCATAGGTTTGTTGTCATAGTGATGATACTCATCTTCGTAAAATAATAAAATTTAATTTTTTGACAGCAGGAAGAGAAAGTAGATCAAATTGTTGATATGCAGTATGATAAGCATTCTTCTTGGCAGGAGACTTGTACAGATGATAAGTCTTCTAACAAAAACCAGACTTATTTTCATAGGGAGATTTTAATTGAGTTTTTGATAAAGAAAAGGTTAAGAATGTTTCAAGCTGTTGTTTACTTTTCTATTCTGCAGCCATGACTACTTTCTTTTAAAGCACATGGTACTACATGTCCTTTAAAAAGAAAAGAAGCAAAAAAAAGCCCCCTAAGACCCAAGCCAACCCAAACCCCTAAAAATATGAAGTTAAAATGTTCCTGCAGTGTTCCTTGGTAGCTATTTTGGTTTGACACTTTAATTATAGTCCATAGGCCTCAACATTACTTTAAACCTGGTATTTATATAAAGCAGAAAATTGTCTTTATTCTCAAGAACTTGTATCCAAGAGAACAGACAAAGCAGATGTTTGAAGCGAACATGGGGACTGGGGTCACTTCAGCTCAACTCATACATGCAGTGCTCCCAGTGCTGGCTTGTATCATAACCTCCTATTACTGCAAGGTGCAGTTGATCCTGTTGTCATAATGTTGAGGGTTGTCTCCTTTTGTTAGGGAATTTTGTCCCATAAATTCGTAAGAAATGGTAATGATGATACTTAAGGAGAACAGAAGAAGTGGCCATGCCCAGGGTGCATCTGGCTGCCCCTCTCTGTCTGAGAGTGTCTCAGAAAGGGGCAGAGACACGGCGAGAATGGGGCTGGGCAAAGACGGCACTGCGCTCTCGCTCTCTCGCGCTGCTCGGAGCTGCCCCTTGGGGAAGGGAATTCGCTGCCACCACCGCAGTCCAGCCCAGTCCCTTCTCCTGCCCGNTTCGGGGTCACTGTCACAGTTGGTGTTGGTTTGTCTTATACACGCACTGGTAAAGAACTGTTATTCCTATTGCCCTGTCTTTGCCTGAGAGCCTCTTAATTTCAAAATACTAGTAATCCAGAGGGAAGGGGTTTGTTTACATTTTCCATCCTGCCTTTCTTGGCAGACACCTGTCTCTCAAACCCTGATGCATAGATAAATGGTTTGATCTTGTTTTTGTATGAGTAGGTTGTTCACTGTAAGGGCAGGCAGAGCTGACTACACCAGGATATTAGTTTGTCTGAAAACTCACTGCTTACTTATTTTACTTTAGTTGTATACGTTTTATTTTTTATTCCTGGACTTTAATCCCTGGGGTTCAAATTCTTCTTGCTGGGCCAAAGACATTTAAGAAAAGATTTTATTACAAGTCCCAACTAAAATAGCTCAACCTTGTGAGAATGCGCAAGTGAGGTAACAGCTGCAAGATCACTCCATGAGAAAGATCCTTCCAGCTATGCAAGGACAATTCTAGTATGATGGGAATGCCTGGTGGGGGGAGTATTCTACAGACAGCCCTTTTTAGCTTATGAATGTATAATAATTTTTGACATCTGAGATACAACAGTTGGAAAAAGTTGATTTTCTTCAAAACCCTGGGGAGGTTCCTTTAAAAAGGTAAGAAATGCACTGATAGGGATTTCAGTGTGAAACTGCAGCTAAAGGCAAACCATTTATATACTATTGAAGGCAGTTAATGAGCTAGATCTGAACACTCTCCTTATTTAGTTTACTTCGAAATAAAACTAATGTGACTCATCTACACAAATATCACCTTCCAGGGAAACATACCTTTGTTGTCAGGGAAGAGCAGTGTTCAGTTCCTGTGCTGCAGAGCCCAGGGCACGATGTACTGCAACACCCAGGTCATTGCACTTCCAGGTGCTGTTGCCTCTTCACTCCTGAGGGTGGTGTTTTTTTGTTCCCAGCGTGGGACAAGGGCTTAGATGGGTTTCCACTTTATTGTGAAATTTAATGATGTTTTCATTTAGGGGAGAAAAAAAAAAATTAGAGTTAGTTTAGTTGTGTTTTGAGGAAAAAAATAAGCCTGACACGTGCTCCTCTCAGCTGTGAAATGTAGTTGGCTGGTCCCTTGTGCATATTCTGGCAGTGAGTGCTAATGATCTCCAAAAACACCAAGAAACAACAGTTACTGCAGGATCTGAAATCCTGGCAATGCCTACTTTGGTCCTTGACTGGTCGTTACAAAAAAACCATCTTTGTAGAAATGTGAAAAGGCTGTGCTCCAGCAAACCATTTGTTGCATTTCTTTATCACATGCTTTGAATGAAAGCTGAACTTGATATATTTTTGTTTAGCATATTGAATTTTTTTTCTGGTTTTGCTCCCCCTTCTACTTCCACTGAAATCTGGATGCAGATATATTTGAATATAGCTGTTTAGATAACTTATTTCTCTCAGAACACCATCTTAGCAAAAAAATGGAAGCCATGTAGAGGTAAATGTGAATCAACTATAGTGCAACAGGTGAGTGATTCCTAGTTTGGGCAAGGTATAAAAATAGCCATAACTGCTTGCTCTTTTGGTTTACTAAACTGTTAAATGATTTCATGATCCACTTATGGTATGCATGACTGAATTATTTAGAAGTGGAAAACCCTAGGGGCAGTGTAGCTCAGAAGTGGGCCTTTTATCCTCAGGTTGAAAGTTCAACCAGTTTGTAAGGGCTGTTTTAGGATATGGTGAACTGGGCAGTCAGTGCTGTCACTTGGCTAAAGCTTACACTTACATCAGGGTTCCCAGGGATGCAGCAGAGGGCTGAGGATGGCTGGGGCACTGAACACTTTGCCCCTGTTTCTGGTTGGGGTATGTTGCCTTGGAAATGGGATTGGGGCAGTATTTTGAACGATTGCCCCTGCTGTAGCACTGTGACTTGGCTATCGATTCAGTCAGAACACAGCAGTTGGAAGAGAGAGGCTCTGTCATCACATATACCAATCCTTGTTTTGATCAAGTAGGAAAATGGTATTTTAAATATAACTGAAGGTAGATTTTACCTTCCCACTTACACTGCTCTACTTTTCAGCCTGCAGATTAATCTTAGGTTTCTAAAAGTATTTGTCAAGTGAAGTCTTTTACGGGCCTCCTTCTTCAAGTAAATTGGCTGAGTATGATGTTCATACATGATGCTTCTAGTTTTTTCCCAGATAAAGCTTTTTGTGTGTGTGTGTGGTAATCACACTCATATTTGGCTTTTTTGCCACCAGTTTTATATTAATCTTTGTGGAAGCAAAGGGTATATTTAGAGGTAGCAGAAAAGAACTGTTGGTATTAATGTTCTGGTTAATAGCTGAAACAGTGGGGAGAGCCAGTTGAAATAAACACTTGTTTTTCTTCCAATTATGACAAGATAAAACTTTGAGCAGTATCAAGCCACAGAGAAGACTACAGTATTCAGACCTTAAACAGTGGTCAAGAAAAGGCTTTGCTATTACTCAGAGTGATTTGCTGTCTGGTAGATTTTGATGTAGATCTCTCATGTATGAGAGCCATCAAAAATTTGGCAATAGGCTTGTGATTGCAGGATTCAGTATCTTTTTTTCTTTCCCCTTGCAAATGATCTCCTTCAAAATAAAACCTAATTAAAATAATGCTGGGATACCACTCCAATAATGTCTTATGCCACTTCACTACCAGTTTGACATGTAGTAATGAATGAATTAAATTCTTAAGATTTTATAGCCAGTGCAACTAGTTTCCATTCATGCATGCTCTATGAATGTGATGCTATGGGTTTTAATGAGTTCATCCTATTCTATATCTCGTTAAAATCAGGCATGCTTGGATTTACTATGTTAGAGAACTGCTAAGACCTCAAGTCTTACTGAAGTAAGACCTCAAAATCAATAATTTAGTTTAAAAAACCCAAAAAACCAAATGCATTATACTTGTATTTATTTTAAACTTAAAAAAATATAAAGTGCCAGATTGATAGTTGTCCCGGTTTGGACAGG
>VZRX01023347.1:34457-120443 GCA_013398075.1 Notiomystis cincta | reverse complement strand
TTATTATTGTTATTATTGTTATTATTATTATTAATACTAATACTAACACTATTATTATATATTATACTATATTATATTGTCACATTATAAATATGAAGTAATCCTCAGGTTACTTTTTCATGGAGACAGGGTTAAAATGCAATATCAATATGTATTAAGTGGTTCCTATAATGGTAGATACAGGTAGTTTTTTTCAAAACATTAATATTCTTATTAGTAATTTGATAGCTGGATATTTTTAGACTATTTAGGCAAGAATACTGCCACAAAAAAATAAGAAAAAGAAGCTACATTGATGAAGTGAAAGGAAAACAAAAAAGCTCAGATAAAAGCATAATACCAGTTGAAGGAAAGAGTTTTGTGTATTTATTAAAAAAAAAGAAGAAGCCACTGCAACAGGAAATCCAAAATTAACCAAAAATCCCAACAGACAAGTAGGAAAAGAAAATAAAAACCTTGATTTTTTTTTTTTGAGGGTGGTGGAAGGAAAGTTTGAGCAATAGTTTGAAACTGAAAAATATATATATGAAGAACTGAAAAGAAAAACTTAGAAGGAGCATTTTCAGTATTTCTTATTTTAAAACAAGACTGAGATAACAAGGACAATATTTTTCAGAGCACGTTGGTGATTGTCTTTTAGGCCCTGCTTTCTCAGCTCATATTAACTATAGTCTTCCTCATTGAAATGTCATTCCTATGAAAAGGGTCTAACACTTTAGCATATACTGCTTCACCTGTAAGGAGGGAGAAGGGTCTGCTGTATGTGTCTAGGAGCAGCTAGAATTTTCCTTCCCCCTCTAATTAATACAGCTACAGTCCTGGAGCTTATTCTATTTGTACTGAAGTGAGGTAACATACAAGCCTGTACAGTTCAGAGCAGCCAATTATACCTGCTGACTGTCTGCTGGTAGTCATGGTATCTGCAGGCTTTGCTGGTTGTTCTCACAGCAATCTCAGAGCTCAAATAAGCTCAGACACTGGCTCAGCTAGTTCAAAATTCATGCTGCTCTGGCTATGGAAGAGGCATCCCACTGCCACTCATTAGGGACTGAAGTGCAAGGCAGCGGAGCTCAAAGGGTTTTCCGCTATGCCAAGGAGCCTGCACACGAGCAGGAGGGATATATTTGTTCTTAGGCTTGTGCAGGTGTTCCAGCAAAATTTAGAGAAATTCAGAGCTTCTACCAATGCATCTGTTCTTCACCTAAATTTGGTTTTATTCTCTCTGGTTAATTTATGAACAGTGTCTGCAAACAATGTGTGCTGAAGTTAATAGACACTGCTTCTTTCTTTATGATATGAGTCTAATTTCATTTGAGAGAGCAAAACTAATAAAGTCAAAGCACTCCAATCTATTATTAATCACTAAATTTGCACAGGTAAACATAATCAGCCAAGTCTCCCCTGTCATGTCCCTGTTCTTGTTTCTTGTGTTTGTAATTTGAAAAAGACACCTCTGGGAGGAAGATGACTCTATCTTCATTTTCAGTGGAACTGTGAAAATGGCTTTTTTTCTAAATCCAATGGAAAATAATTTGGGTTTGAGTTATTAAAAGGTCTTGAATTATTGAATATGAATAGACACACAATTTGAGTTAAGAATTTCCTCTTCACTACATGAATTTAGCATCCAAGGGAACAAATATATTGTAGAAAAATAAGAAAAATTATCTTATTTTTAGGTAAGTTACCATTAGATCTAAACACTGGCATTGCCCTATACAAAGAAGGATGAAATATTTCCAGTTAGCAGATTCACTCTGTATTATTCTGCAATCCATTTCCACTGGATGGCCTTTGCAGAAGTGCAACTGAGAAACATTAGTGCTTCTTCTAGAGCTTCATCTTTTTGCCTAGAGGAGTTTCATTCAAGTGTTGGCTCTGATTGCTCAGTTGTGTCACTTCAGAAGAGAAGGATCTGTTTCTTTCTGAACTGCATTTTCCTCTTACGTCTACTAACTGGAGTTCCTGTAAGGATTAGAAGTGTGAGCCTCAGGGCTTCTTTTTCTTTTAGGTTTAAAAAGGTCCAGTGATTGTAATACCTGAACTGTATACAAACCTCATTACATAGTGTCAAATATCTACCCTGAGAACCTCAAGAAAAAAATGAGCACAATTTATTTTTGCAGAGTTTCATTTGCCCTAAACACAGTCTTTTAACACTGTTGTTTGTCTAAAAAGTTAAAATTAATCAGACAGTCATATTTCATCCTTCAAAAATCTATCTAAACTTCATGATTTTTAGTTCTATTCCAGAGAAACTACAACCAATTCATATTGTAGAATGTCCTTGAGTATAATTCTTTCTTCACCAATTCAGTTAATATTTACTATGCAGTATTAACTGACATAGAATAATAACATGATTTTCCAGTGGGATAGCTAAATATTGAGATAAAATGTTCAAAGCATACTAGCTTTTTACATCATAAATATAATAATGGTCCACTGTTACTTTTTTCTCATTTTCTACCTTGTGCTAATTTCTCCATGTGTCATATCTGTCAAAATTACATCCAATCCTGACAATCCAATGTTAGCTACTTTCACTAAAAGCTATTACCTTTAATCAAATAAGCAGGATAGAGCTTCAGTTTGTCTTTATAGAGAGCAAGGAAGGTTATGGATAACTGAGCTTAAAAATGAGAAGAAAACAAGTGTTTTCCTGTTTCATAATTTTTTTTAAGACACAGATTTCATGGTCTTGTTGATTGTCATGGCATTAGTTGAGCTATGCAACATAACAATGCGTTATCTTTATTACTTCACATGATTACATGAACTTTCTAAGTGCCCTCTGGGGCTGAAGACAGAATGCCTTGCAACAAATCATGCTTACCACAATAATTCTACATAGAATTCCAGCAGTATTTCTTCATTCAAAGTGCCAACATCAAACCTACACTTGATTATACGTACACAACTTTTCTCCAAATAAAATCTTGTCAGGTGAATAAATCTTGATTGTCACAATCTGTCACTCATTCTGTTTCCCATAATATTACACTTCCATTTCCACGAGGTCTTTAGGGACAGTGTAGTCCATCCCTACCACAACCCTAAAATCCTGGTAAAACATCACTGAATCTTATTTCCCCATTGTGCTAAGCACACACCATTACCAAGCCCAGCACTGCAGCACACTGGAAGAGGAATTACACTACACCTAGATGTTGACATGCTCTCTAGCATTAGTTCTTTCACAGATTCCATAACAGTTGAAAATTATTTTATTTTTCTGCAGGGAAAACACACACATTAATGTAAAGGGTGGAAGAACTCTTTATATATGAGAGGGGAAAAATCTTGAAGAGTGGAATATCTGAGGAATTAACACCTTTAAAATTATATGCTTTTTCTTTGGAAAAATATTCCTGGAAGGCAAATACATGAAAGTAACAGAACTGCTAAAGGTGAGTAAATGTCAGTGCATTCTGTCCTTGTCCTCATTGTTGGAGGCAACAGTAGTGAAGCTGAGCCATCATCTGATGTTTAATATAGTGCACATCTTTCCATACCCTAACTCTGAAATAAATACATATCTATATGCAGACACACTTAAATACCAAAGTGTAAGACTTTGCAATACACTTGATTCATCATCTCTAGCAGAGCGCTGAACTTCAAGAACCAGTACTTAGACCTAGTACTGAGAAATCCAGAATAAAAGACAATGACATTTCCAAGAAATAATATCCTGTGAATTAACTCCTTGAAATGAAAAGGACAGTGTTTGCCACTGTTAATACAAGATAAATGGAGACTTGACTTTTATCACTGCTTTTTGCCAAAGGCTTCTGTGAAAAGTAACAATCTACCACTTCAAATATTTCACAAGATTAAAGACAATTATATCTTATATCTAATCATCTAGTAAACCAGTGATGTTATATCCCTGAACAGACGCAGAGATGTCTACATTCATATTCATTTGTTCACAGTGTAATCTCATAGTTTTGTGATCTAGAAGGCAGCATAAAATGTTTTAATATCAATACCAACCATTGCTTTTTTTCAGTGGTGTGAAAGTGTTTTCCATTAAACATAGCCTGATTGTATCAGTTCAATGAACTTGAAAATTTGTTGATTTCAAATGTCTTTAATTTTATGGCAGATAAGTTCTACAGCCTTTTTTTGGGAGTCAGTGTGTACTCTTGATAAAAAATAAAATTATCAAAACCTGTAAAGCTATTAAATTAATAGTAATTAATTGTCATAAAAACCACTTAATGTTCTAGATGTGATAAAAATGTAGTCATGGAAAAACAATGATACAATGCTCTCTTATTCCTCAAAGGATTAAAGATAAAACAAAACATAGAGAATTCAATTAGCTCAAACAAAATAAGGGTTTACCTAGATGTATTGCAAAATAAACTTAGCTTTGCTGCATTATTTGGAGGATGATTAGAACAGGTCACAAATTTCTTCTTCTATAACTTATCAGTAGAGATTGTTGTACACAGTGCTGTAAATCTCCTTACATGTTGCATTGGGGTGGGCTGACCCTGGACACCAGCTGCCCACCAAAAATGCTCTATCACTCCACTCCTCAGCTGGACAAGGGAGAGAAAATACAAAGAAAGTCTCATGGGTTGAGGTAGGGACTGGGAGAGATCACTCAGGAATTGCTATCACAAGCAATACAGGCTTGGGGAAATTAGTCTAATTTATTACCAATCAAACCAGAGTAGGGCAACAAGAACTAAAACCAAATCTTAAGACACAGTTTCAACCCACCCCTCCCTTTCTTCTGGGCTTTACTTTACCCTCAAATTCTCTTTCCCCCCTGAGCAGCCCAGGGGGATGGGGAATGAGGGCTGCAATCAGTCCATCATGTTTTCTATGCCTCTCCTTCCTCCTCAGGAGGAGGACTTCCCACACTTTTCTTCTGCTCCAACATGAGATCCCTCACTTAGGAGGGAAGATTCATGAGTTTCTCCAACGTAGGTCCTTCACAAACCTCTCTGGCGTGTGTCCTTTCGATAGGATCCAGTTCTTCAGGGACAGGCTGCTCCAGTATGGGTCACAATTCCTGCCAGCAGACCTGCTCCAGAGTAGGCTCCTCTCTCCAAGGGTCCACAGGTCCTACCTGGAACCTGCATAATGTGGTCTTCCCCAAGGATCACAGCCTCCTTTGGGTACCCAGTTGCTCTGGCGTGGGTCCTCATGCTGCAGGTGAATCTCTGCTCCACTGTGGACCTCCATGGGCTGCAGGGCCATAGCTGCCCTGGCATGGTCTGCACCAGGGCCTGCAGAGGAAGCTCTGCTTCAGCACCTGGGCGCCTCCTCCCTCTCCTTTGCTGACCTTGGTGTCTGCAGAGCTGTTTCTCTCACATGTTCACATTCCTCTCTACAGCTGCAATTTGACCTTGAGCTTTTCCCCTCTTCTGCATCTGTTATCCCAGAAGCACTGATGGCTTCAGCCTTGGCCAGTGGCATGCCCATCTCAGAGTCAACTGGCAGTGGCTCTCTTAGACATGGGGGACGATTCTGGCAGCTTCTCACAGAAGTCACCTCTGTAGTCAGCCCCCTTCCAAAACTTTGCACTGCAAATTAAATACATGCAGTATGTTCTCCTATCTGTATCACTGAAGGACTTCAATGGTGGTTCATGGAAAGGATGATACGGTCATGTCTTTGGGGGATCAAGCTATAGATATATTTACACTTCTCTGGGCACAGAGAGCTGCTGTGGGCACTCTCTGTGTGAGTTTTTGTTTTCTGTAATCAGCTCAAGCAGAACCCAGGTAAGGTCCAACAGGTCTTGCTGATTAAAATCTAAAGCAGCCAGAAAAAAAGTTGGGTTTTTTTTTAATGAAAACCCTAATATGCCTAAAAGGCCATTCCTTCCATTGATATTATGGATCCCAAAACCACAACAAATATTTAAGAAAAAGTTAATCATGTACTGCATGATTTTATTGATTTAGTGGGTAAATATTAAAACCTGGACATTGTTATATTGTGACATCTAATTGCAGCCGTGCATCTAAATCTTCACAGTCCAGAAGACACCAGCTCACACAAGTGATAGGTTCTTCAGAGTTTTTCATTTACAGAGGTATTTGATTTCAATGATTTAATCTGAATTTTCTCTGCACCCTCAGATTGTACCTATTTTGTTATTAATTAATAAAAAAAACCCAATACATATTTAGACAAGAGTAATACTACTACTAATAATAATAATATTAATATTAATAATAATAATAATAGTAACAAGATGATGACAACGATGATGATGATGATGAAGAATAAATAGACAATAGTGATGTAGGCAACTTGCAAAATCATTTCAAGCTAAAATGAACATTTTTATTTTCATCATTAAGACTTCTTCGAAGACATTACTTTTATTGACCTACCATTTGCAATCTTCAATAACCAAAAAAGTTCCAGACATATAATAAAACAGTAACCTTTCCTGTACTGGACCATTAATATGGCTACTGCAAGAACATATCTGTGGTATCTTAACCACTTTTCCTATCAAAATTACAATGTTGTAATGAGTCTTACAGTTTCAAAGTGACTTGTTTTTCAATGGGTAGTTATTTTCCACTCACAACATTAAAGTTAATAATGCATTTCATTTCCTCTAATAGGTGTGATTCATAAATTTACTTTTAAGTAGAACAAATTCCTTTATTTGATTTAATTCTTGAACCACTGGGATCTTTTATTAAATTGGCTCTTTACATATTAATTCATCTTGCCAGACAATTTATACTATTAATTTTCTTATGATAATGATTCATTGGAAGACAAAAACATATTATATAAAGAATCTATTCATGCCTTTCTCTGTTCTTATAACTTCCCTTACAATTTATAACAACATTAAGTAAAGCTCTCATGATGTAAATCACATGGGTTTTGTTCTTAAAATTTAAGGAACACATTGTCCATTTTGTAGTTTTGAACTGGGTTTGAATGGGTTTTGAACTTTATTTATAAAGTTAATCCTCTGTTAGCTTTGGGAAAACAACACACAATATTATTTTAAAGAAGTTAATTTTAGCTTTTGAAAAGAACATTTCTGGGTTTTTTCTGAAGCTAAATAAAATACGCCCAGAGTTTTTATTCTCTTTGTGCCCAATGTTTAGATCACTCAAGTAAGGTATAGCCAATGAAGATTTTACACTAATTTCACTATGAAAAGAACAAATTATATAATAAATATAAGGTAGATATGTTTTATGGCTTTTTAAGTACTAATGATGTTTATAAAAGTCAAATTGAAGCAGTAAGACTTACTATGTATTTGAAATTTTGGTAGAAAAAGTAGTTAGGATCCATTAGCTTTTTCATACTTTAAGATATTTGAGTCAATACCTTATTATGAGGTATAACACTGTCTTTTCAGTGTATCTTTTATTCTGAAAAGACACCACTGTAGACTATTTTCACAATTTCTTCAAGTAAGAAAGCAAATACAGGCTTGCTGTAACTGTCAGAAAGTATTTTGAATGTATATTTCTGAATTAATTTCTCCAAGGTACACATAATGTGTGATTCATTAAAATCCACATTTTCCCGTAAGTACTGGATTCTTCATTTCCCCAGAAAATTAAAAGTCTATATTACTAGGAATAAGCCACCTACATAGGAGATTGTTTTTGATGTTTATTTTCACCTTCTTTACTCTGGAACATGCTCTGGTTGCATGATGAGTGAAAAGGGGGGGAAAGAAATAAGTTTTGTGGGACTGACATGATTAATCAATGGACTGATGACTGACTACTACTTTGTGAAGTTGTCATTGACTATTCTGGTCTAATTCTACTGACTTTAGTACCTTGCATAATTACTGTGTTAATTTCTTTAACATTTCTGCTACTTTAAGTTTTGCCAGGTTCCTAAAAAATTTTTTTATTTTTTTCTTTCTTCTTCTTTTTTTTTTTTTTTCTTATTTAACCTCATTAATTAATTTCTGAATACTGCATTGTAGCAAGGCACATACAATGTCTCTTTCTCAAACAATT
Source organism: Notiomystis cincta (assembly GCA_013398075.1). Taxonomy (NCBI): domain Eukaryota; kingdom Metazoa; phylum Chordata; class Aves; order Passeriformes; family Notiomystidae; genus Notiomystis; species Notiomystis cincta. The sequence continues at coordinate 112,458 of VZRX01023347.1, read as the reverse complement.
AACTATTTTTTACCCGGGCAGATAAATTTTCATCACGAAAAACCCAAAAGAATTTTCAACAAATAAAATTTTTCCCTCTCCCCACATCTCTGTTTTGTAAAGCAGAAGGCATGGAAAACTTACCTACTTAAGGTGTTTAATGAGAATGTGTTTGAAGCAAGAATATTTTTTCAAAAAAGTTATCATGCAATAGAAATGAAGCTCTTTTCTCTCCTTTAAAAAGAAAAGGTATTGAAAAAAACATCAGGATGCTAAGAGGTTAGTTTTACTTTTTTAATGCAGTAAATAAGTCAATGGTCAAAGTGATCATGGATTTCATATGTTTTGGAAATAGAAAAGAAAGAGCTCCATTAGATGTTGGAAAGTATTTTTCTGTTCACTGAAAATTGAAGTAATGTTGATGCATTGTTAACCTGCTAACCTCACCCTGATTTAATGGTATCTGAAATAGTGCTAAGATAATAAGCAGGGTCAAGTTGTTCTACAATGCTCTGAGTGCCACATTCTGTGTCTTGAATATTTTCTTTTTTTGTCTGAGAGCTAAACAATGCGGAGAGCAATTTGTTTTATTTAAATCTCCTGATAATAGAATAATAGCAAGAGCAAACGGCAATTAAGAAACATATTAAAAAATCTACCAAAGAAATAAGCTATTGCTTGTGTTGAAAGCAAAATTAATTTCATTATGAAAAGGACAGGGACTAACATTAATTGGATTAAACACCCACTGGACATTAAATAAGGCCATTTCTAAGTAATTTTCTTTATGTTGGTTTACAAAAGACAAATTAATATGCCATAATGAAGTCTGAAAATTTTCCTTAATCAATCCTTAACGTTATCTGTAAGCTGCTGTGGTCAGAAACATGTGACATCCTTAAACGTGTTTTGTATCACCAAAGCATTTCTGACAGAGCTTTAAGATATTCACTGTTCTTAAAATTCATGAAAAAGATAATAATTGTCAAGACCTTGTGGACAGAAACATTTTCTGTTTTGACAAGTAGCTCTATGTTATTCAATACTGAATGTTGTGTTCAAATGCTGCTGTCAGGTTTGCTAGCAATATGCATCATTCTCCTTTGTAATCAATATCTTCAATGGCTGATGACTAGCAGGGGACCAGAAGCGTGAGAACATTTAGCTGCTTGTCTTGCCATATATTGTCATCTAACTTCATCTGAGAAACTGCCTTCAGATGTCATTGAACAAAAGTATGATGATACAGACCAGTACCTTGAAAATTAATCTCTTTTTTCATGTTGGTATTACTTTTATCTTGATGTAACTCAGCTCATATTGTCAGTAAAACTAAAGAACAGTCAATACTAATGTAACTAGTCCTTTAAGAAATCTCTTTCATTTTCAGCTCTCTCTCTTTCTCTCATATACATGTACATCCATATACTAATCTTTGTAGTTATCTACCAGTAATTTGTTTTTATACAAAGAAGAATTTATAACACCAATATTTTTCATGTATGCGCTAAATAATATTAGGAAACTTCAGCTTATCATACACAAAATATTTTAAGAAAAGACTACTTTACTTTGTATAATTACTACTGATCTATCAATAATATTCCTTTCATTCATTGAAAAATATGTTGCACATGCAAGTTAACAAAGCCTGATGATTTAAAAGTGTTTATCCCCTATACATCCCCACTTGAATATTACATTCCTTTTCTAATGGAAAATAATATAAAATTGTATATTATATATCCCTGTTTCCTTGAAAATATACAAATTATTCCTTGAAAATTTCTAGGTCTTCTCACTTCTACACTTTCCTAAATAATTGTGTGAAATATTGCTCTTATTTTAAGACTAGGTTATTTCTGTGATTTCTTGTGCTCCTAACATAATGGGAAAACATCTAGTTCCTTACTTTCCTAATTCTTCATTTTCCTTGATGCCTGCAGACCTCCTTGATAATTGTCTCCATTCAGTAACTGGGTTGAAATTTATTTACCTTTTTCTGTTATCCTAATTCCTAACATTCTTGCTTACACTGTAGAGTGTCTCATCTAAGTCCATTCAGATTATTCAGTCATGCTAGATATCTTAGACTGGGTCAAAGATCAAAAATTTGTCATAATTAACCCCTGGCTGGGCAATTTGTACTAAAGAATGGAGGTAATTTTATACAAATGCATGTTTAGTTGTTTATTTACCTAGATAAAAAAGATATAATATTCACAGGCTATAAACACTTTCCACTGCATGTTTCGATTGTGAAAAGAGCTTATGAAAATGAGCAGATATAATTCTAAAGTGAGATCAAATGCATATTCGATGCATTTGCAGCTTGTGATACATTTGATGCATGATAAATGAAGTTCATGCTTATTTCATTTTCTTCTTTTCCTTTTACCTTTCTATTACTTTTTCTTTTTAGATTTTTGTTTTATCTGCATCAATGCATCAGTCACTCTAAGTAGCAAAAGGTATAATCTTTAGGATTTTTTTATCTTTTTCTGTGTATCTCTTAAATATTTCCATTTTTATATTGCAATTTAAAATAAAGTTAACAGATATCTCTTAAAAATTAAGGATTCTGTAATTAAATACTATCTGAAAGCAAAAAATTAAAAGTGAGAAAACAAAACAATAGGTGGGATTGCAATGTAGTCAGACAGAAAATGGAGACTGAAAGAAGTCAGTGGAAAGAAATGTGATTTAATATATGAAGATTATGAATATTTTTTTCACATTTTGTTTCACATTTTTTAAAATTTAGAAATTTAATAGACTCAAACATTTTTTAAAGTTTTTCTGTAAAATATCTACCTACTTGTTTGTCTGAGAAATACCCTTCAAGTCACTGAAACAAATCAAAACAAAAACCTACCTGAAAATTTACACTGATATGTACATAAATGCTAAACTCTGCACAACAACCTCATCTGTCTCAATGAGTCCTTTTCATTATCATGCTTTCAAAAGATGGACTACATTACCTATTACCCAATCCATTTCCCACCTTTTCATCTAAATGTTTCCATTTCCAATGCAATATATTACCTCAACATGCAGTTTAATTAACTACAATATCCATCATGGTCCAAGTTTAAGGTTATTTGTGTAATGAAGCATTTATTTCTATTTCTATAACCAAAGCATAATTTCTACATTTATTAAAGCTGTGTATATCTTTTTTTTTTTCTGATTTTCTTATATATGTTATTTTAAGGCATTTCCATAACATTTAAAAGTGCATGACATTTATTCAATATGGTATAATTTGCTCCAGAAAAATATTTACCTGCAAAGATCAAGAAATCTATTTTTTTTTTTTTCTGCAAATGATGCATTGGACAGAATTAAACTGCAAATGGAAACTTTGAATATATCTTCTTTTTAAAATGAGAAAAACAAATGTTTTCTCCTTCTCGGTGCTACAAGTAAGATTTCCATTTGTGGATAAGCATATAGCCAGTATTTGTTCCTATATGGCTTTGCTAAAACTCTAATTTAGTAAATGAACTGGGACTGGCTTGGATTAAGACACTTGCCTTCATAGAAGCCCATACATTGCTGTGCTTTGTATTTGTGGCTAAATTGGTGTTGATAGCATGTTTTGTTTTGTATTTTGCTGAATTGTTCTTGCACAGCATCAAGTCTTTTACTTTTTTCCCTTCCTAGCCCAAAAGTAAATAGGCAGGGGGTGAGAATTTTGGAAGGAACACAACCTGGACATCTGTCTGTAACTGAAAAAGGGGTACTCCTTGACATATGATATTGTGCTCTGCAATGAAAACTCAAAGGGAGGGAGAGGAGGAAGGATCAGTACTTGTGATTATGACATTTGCCTTCCCAAGCAACTGAAAAAATGGTGTCTAGTTCTCTACTGACACTACAAAATGTAGATATTCACATATTGATAGGAAGAATTAGTAGGCACAAAATATTTTGTTTTTCTTTCCTAACTGTTTGCTCCTGCAATGTGTTGACGTTTTTAGAGAAATTTTTTCCTCTTTAGAAATGCTAATGAGGAAGACAACGAATGACCATNCCGCTGCCGCCGCCATCTCGGCTGCTGCCCCAGCCCCGCCATTTCTTCGGCACCGCTCCGAGTTCCAGCTGCACCAGCTCGCACCCCCACCCCACCTGCTGAGGTGTCCCGGGTTTCCAGAGAGCCGTGGGGTTTCCAGCACATCTCAGCCACCACCCCGGGATCGCTGTGGTCGAGCCGCCATTGGCGTCTGCTCCCCGAGCTGCCCCACAGCGCCCCCTGCAGCCGCGGGGGAACCATCACACCTGCCCTGCCCAGCGGAGCCACAGCGCCCCTGCCGGCCGGGACCGGAACTGCACCAAGGGGAAGGTGCCTGACACCTGAGAGCAGCTGCCAGTGGGTTCTCTGGGTCTGGTTTGGTGTCACCGGTACAGTTGTTGCCTGTTCACCTCATATAAATACTTAGTAAAGATCTGTTATTCCTATTCCCTATCTTTTGCCTGAGAGCTCCTTTATTTCAAAATATTACTAATTCGGAGGGAAGGGGGGTTCACATTTCTCATTGCAAGGGAGGCTCCCACCTTTCTTGGTAAACACCTGTCCAAACCGCGACAAAAGGACAGATTTATCAGAGCTATCATGAGTTTATCTTTTCTTTGTTGCCATGTCAATGAAATCACTCATTTTCTTAGGCCAGTTCACCTATGGCTCCTCTAAAATTTGTCAGTAACACTCACTATAATGGAGTGAGTGGAGAAAAAGAGATAAACTGTAGTGAGATGCCAGAAATAGATTTGAAGCCTGTGCTGCAGCAGGGCAGCAGAGAACAAAGAGAATTGAAGATTTAAAGCTGTAGGTGTTAAGTCTCTCTTCACTACATGGCCTCCATACTGAGAAAAGAAAAGGACTTACCCTGCCTATCTATTTGGTTATGGTCTGTTAATTAGCTGTGCTAATTAATTGCAAGCAACTAAGTATTTGGCATTAATAATCAAAGTTTTTAATTTATTTTTTTCATATACTGTATTTCCATGGATTTAAATACCCAGTGCTTTCCAGTTCTGCTCAGAATGATGTGTTTAGATGTGGGAGCTGGATGGCAAAATCTCTGTGGCTTTACACTGCATCATGCAGAAACATAAATATCAGTTTACAGAAGTACATAAGGCTGAAAACCTGTGTTGTTCTGAACTGGAAATGCATCGGAGTTCACAGTAAGAATGGTTGTTGGTATGAATTCAATATTTGGCCTGAGTATCTTAAATAAACCCAGATTAGACCCCTCCTGCTCCCTCTACTTCATTTATTCTGTGAAGGAAAACAAAATCATATGTTAATAGGAAACATTAAAAGGAGAAATCAGTTGGAGAAACTAGTCCAATTAGATACCTTATTTTTAAGGCTATTCAATCTGTAGCTAGATTTTCTTGTGCCACAAAAGGCTGACACACTGAACTGCAGGTCACTTAAAAAACCAGTCTTCAGTCATATCCAAAATGACATTGTACAGCTTTAAATAAAACTTAAAAGAGTTGTTTACATATCTGATCTTTGGAAGAAGACAAGCCCATCTAGGCATTAAGGTGCTGATTAACACAAATGAGAGGCTACATGAGTGTGGGAGTTTTATCCATAATTTAGAACACTTTAATTAATACCACAATGAAATTCTGCCACATATAAGTATTTTGCATTCCAGATTGTAATTAACACATTGCTGAAATCTCAAGGGAAAAAAAGCAAAAAATAAGCAAATAAATAAAAAACCTGACCAACCAAACAAATACATGAAATAGAAAATAAGTAGTTTAAAGAAAAAGAAGGAAATTCATAACAGTTAGTAAAATTGACACAACTCTTAAAAATACATCTTGTAATCTGCATAATTTAAAGGAAATGTGCCTATTTGGTGGCGTCCTGCACAGATGAGATTCTGTTTAGGACATATCCTTTCGGTGCCAATTTTGTAAGTCTATGCAAAAAAACTTTACAGAACCACTTCACAAAATGAAGAAACAGATGCCTATTCATATTTATTTATTCAACCAAGTCTAGTAAACAAACATGATTGAAAAAACTTTATTTAATAAAGGTAGAGGGTCTGGAAGTCACCTTAGGAACCCCTAACAGATAATCCTTTTTTCATCTGAACAGAAAGCCAGTCTTGTCCATCTCAGCTTTTATAGAGAAAGTAGCTTAGAACCTCTAATGAAGTGAAAGGTCACTTTGGAGCCAAGAGTACTGTCATTCTGGATGTCTATGGAGTGAAGCACCCTGATGGTTTTCTTTGGTTTGATTTGATTTTTTGTTTTTCCTTTGGTTTGATTTTGGTTTTGGGGGGTTGACTTTTTAATTTAAAGCACATATTTTTTTCAGTAGGCTCAGAGTAATTCTGACAATTAGTGAATTTGGGCCAGCATTTTGGACATTTCCCTGGAAAAAAAAGTTTCAAAGACCCAAATGGGCCAAGATAGCAACTATGAAGTGAGAATCAGATGCATAGAATAGACATAATGCTGTAAGGCTGGTGAAATAAAGTAAAAAACCCAAAACAAACATAAAAAAATTTAAAAAATAAAAAGAAAATCAGTACACTTGTCCGAATATTTTTTATCTTTCTTTCCACCTGCATAAAATACTCAAAATTCCCATGCACTACTGATTAGGATTCCATTTGAAGTTGTCACAATAGGATGAGAAATTTGAACTATGTATGATCATAATAGTCAAGTTCCTTCAGCTTGGGAATGCTCATTTATTTCACTAATGAATATTTTTCATTGGATAATCATACTCCTCTAATGTAGTAACTATTAGACAATAAAAATGGTAATACAGGTGACAGAGGGTTCTTCTGTTTTCCTTTTTTTTTGTTAAATTTTTACTTGTTTAGTTGGTTTTCCTAATGTTGATGGGAAATATTGTGGATTCAGCAATGTAAATTCTTCATATTATACATATTTGTTAAAACACCATGACTATTTAATCTCTAGGCCTTATAGGCCTACAATTGACTGTTGACTATTGTTTCTTTAGAAATAATAAAAATGAAGATGATACCCATTTACAGTTTTAAATGAGAAAGATTCCTCAAGAAAATTAAATAAATTGAAAGTAAAGATTAATTTTGTTGATGATGTGCTGGATTAATTAATTTCTTTACTGATTGATATCTTACCACAAAAGTTACCAGAGCTGTAGCACGAGTCATGGAAAGCACTTGCTCAGATTTTTTTTTTTAATGGAAAAATCAAGTATTATCCAGAGTTCAAATTCTAGCCCTATAAGTTCAAGCTCTAAATTCTTACTGTTTGTGAACCTTCAGGATTCCTAGGATGTCTATGAATAAAGATAATATTTCACTTAAAGATGAATAATTTCTTTTGTACTCTTAAAAGCATATGGATGGATCTCATTTTTCTTTCCTTAGTTAGAAAGACTTACATGCAAATGTAAGTCAATGTGTGATCAGTGTGGCTTAATGGAGTTGGTGAAACCTTGCCAGTCAGGCATCTTTCCAAGGCCATCCCTAGGAGGTGGTTGTGAAAGACAGCTGGAAGATGGGAGCAGATGCAGACACATTGAGGTGAGTTTATCACATCCAGGTGTGCACAGTGTTTAAACTGTGCAGGGTTTAGGGAGACAGACACCAACATTTTTATATTGATGTGTCTGAATACGCTCTAAATGCTTACACTGCCTTTACAGGCAGTGGATTTAAACTATGCATTTAAAGGAATCTAGAGACTGACTCAGCTAATGCAATTACTTGCCCACACATGAGAACCTAGTCTCCCTAAGAAACCCGGGTCATATATAAAGGGATTACAAATATCAAAGGCAAGAGATATCTGAAACTTGCTCCAGTAGGAGATTGAGGCAAATATAGCAACATGAATAGCACTAAATGCCTATTTTCACACGGCTGAACTTCTCAGTGAAGAGATTCAGTGTCCTGAGTACTGAGTGCATCTAAGTTTGGCCTCTAGCTATCAATCCACAAAACAATGATCTCTTGTTTATATTTTGTCATACCAGCCAGTGGACACCTTAGGGTAGTTCAAATGGCACTACAGTCCTGTGTACACAATACTGGTACTTTCCACAAATTATCTAATTTCAGGACAGCAAGATGGTTCTGTAAGCTCCATCAATGTCATCTACTCAATCATTATGGAGTCTAATAGAAGCTTAGATAACCATCTTATTTTCAGACACGTTATAGATGGCTAGCTGATTATCTGAATACACAGTTGAATCTTGCCAGATAGAAGTCTCTTAGAAGAGATTACCATATAAATGCTTGCAGAGGCAATTGGCAGCTCTGAGGACTACAGGATATCCAGAGAACCACAAAATCAAAGTCATAGAATTAGAGTTGGAAGGGACCTCTGCAGATCATTTAGTCCAACCCCCAGTACAGATCCTTGTAAAATGAAAAGGCTCACAGAGTTCGTTAATCTAAGGGCTTTTCTCAAACACAAAATATCTTAGAAACAGAATAATACAACAATAGATTTTCTCAGAATCTTGGCTTGTTTGAAAAGTCTGTATATGTCCATTCTAGTAAATTCCATTTTTACTGTTTAATAATGCATATGCTTGTACACCAGAGAATGAGAACTCCTTATATGATCTTACATATATAGACCCTATGTCTCAGGTGATATATTCAATAACCTTCCTGCTTGGGTCATTAAAATAAGTTTTTCTATCCTAGAGAGTGTGTTGGAAAGAGACTAAGATAGGAAGTATTGGGATTTTGAATGGACAAATTAGTTCTAGTATGATTGTCACTTGGAATGTGCCATAAAGAAGCATAGTATTTCCTTCACACATCTTATGAAAAATAAACTATATATTGAGTAAAACACAGAATTCTCTTGCACATAAGAAAAAGAGAAAGAAGAATTTTAATTAATTAGTCTCTATAATCCATAGGGAAAAAAACCCTCAAATATTTATGAGAAGCTTTTGTGACCTTTTTCTGCTTCCCCAGTGGATTTCAAAATTATGTAGTCAGTATATTTACTGAAAAACAAGACAATTCTATTTAAATACTTTCAAAATGAGTGATTTACTAGCTTGTGTCAAGAACTTAACTATTTTTTTCTAGTAGACATTTGTCCTTTCAAGTAGCAGTGGCATCAACAGAGTCTGCATCATGCTCCTGTTCTTGAAAATCTGCCTCTTTCTGAGTTATAATAACTCAGTGTGTGACGTGGTATGACAAAAGTCTTCTGTAATTGGAACATTGCAAAGTTCTTATATTCAGTCTCAGTCCCAAGAGTATGAGCAAATTCATCCATGTCAGGAATTACTTGAGATGAGTGGCATCTCTCTGTCAGCAATTTAAGAAAAAGGCATAATATGTGAAGCTGAATTGTATGCTTCTTATTTCAAATTAGAAAAGTTTTAAAGGACAATTTTTAATTGTATCTTAAAAAAATTAATTTTTAAACTCTGTAGATACTTTCAAGTAGTTTGCAGCACTTGAGGTATTGACATTACAGGTTATGCTACTACAAAAAAAGCCTCTCATTTTCAAACTTCAATCTTTGAATATTTGTATACAAGTGTAATACTTAATAGGATTTTTTAAAAATGAAAATTTATTAAACTATGTGTTAACCTGTAAAGCTTTTAGTCATTTCCAAAGTGTCAAGAGTTGCCTTAAAATCAATAAAAATCTCTTTTCTGGAATTTCTGGAATTTAATTGGCTAAATGTAATACCTCTCAAACAGAACAACCTCTGAGGATGTATTGTTCACTCATTTCCTTAAAAGCAGGAAGAGATTCTGTGTTTTTGAAGTTCATGTACTTGAAAAAATGCTTTTTAGTAAATTTTTGCATCTAGAATTTCTTATGTCGTTATATATTTCAGTTTTTACTTTTTACAATGAACAGTTATAAATTTATTTTTAACAATCTACTTTTATGTTTCTAAAGGATATATAATGATTTCTAAAGGCAATTTACACTAAAAATTACAGTCATTACTTCACAGATGAAAATAAAATGCATTAAGGACACTCTAGTTCATCCCTATTGAGATATTCTTAATATCCCTGACACTCTTGTTAGTGCCTTTGACATTCAGACCGACAGGAGAGAAGAAGTGGGAAAAATGCATTTATTGCTGTAAATCAATCCTTTTCTCTACCAGAAATACTTCATAGAAGATTGCACCACGCTGTTAGATTGTACAGGAACTGATCCATACAGTGAAGTGCCAGGAACTCTCAAACGCACAGGCTTGGTGTGCAGCTTGGAGTGCCAGCAAAATGTCAAATTTCAAGTTGGTGTCAGGAAACTGTCTGAACAGAGCCCTAAAGACAAGAATATTTTAGCTTTAAATGAGAAACCCTTAGTCTGTTGGCTCGCCAACAAATGTGAGTGAAGAGACCTTCCCTTGAAATAATCTGGAATGAATGGATTTCTCCCTCCCCTCTTGTGAAACTGAATCTTAGGAGCAACAAAAGAGCTATGACACAGCACAATAAAATGAACAAAACTCTTCTGATGAAGCAATTAAAAATTTAAAGGTTTTTGAGAGAATTAAACTGAATGCAATTTAAGTTGTCAGAGAAAGCTTTATAGTGATTTCTAGAAAGAAACCGTGCTGCATGACTTGAAGAGAGTTTGAGTCAGAGCTCTACAGTTGGCTACTTTAGGGTCTTCTAAAATAAGAGGAATAAGGAAACATAATCCTCATAGAGGTTGTCAAATAATGCCTTGGTGAGCAGACAAATAAAAAGAATATGATTCATATACAACTCATACACAGAGTTTTAACCTGCATATTTAACTTTGGTAAGGGAGGTTATAATTTCATTTTGCTGAGTTTATTGCGTGGATGCATGTCTCTTTTCAAGTTTTTTCCTCTAGAAATTAAATGTTGCAGAACTGGAATAAACATTTACATGGGGTTTTTTTCCACCTATCCAAGTGTCTTCTCAGTGTGATTCACTGAAATTAGGTATACAGCAAGGATATTAAGTGGTTAAATTGTAGGATGTTTTGAGTAGAAGGAAATTTCTAATCTGTGTATAAATGGTTTATAAATTCTGAAAAAGTTGTACTGCTCTGATTAACTGAAGCCTCTCATCTGGAATAGTTAAATACTGGCTGTCATTTTATATGGTTCAAGTACCAAGTAGATTCAGAAATCGGATTCTAAAGGGATAACTACAAAAGAGAAAAAGAGTTTAATTTTTCAGAAATGTTTTCAGTCTAAGCTGTAGTGGGAAAACAGGACATGAAAACTGATTGTCTATTTACCTGCTGTGAAACTTATCTTTGTCCCATACTGATGTTAATAATCAATTATAGCAGCTCAGTTTCAGCATCAAAGACTTTCATGAGCCTGGAATTGAGAAATTCTCTCAGTTCCTCTTGCTCATCACATTCAGCTCCAGACAACTTTACTCTCAGAGACTTTTAACAGCACTTAAACCTTCCCTATGAAGCAAGGATTTCTAACCGTAGTTCAACAACAAAGCTTGTTTTGGCAAAAAAAATAGAGAATGGGATCTAAGAAAAATTTGGAACCACAGATTTCCCATGTTCACGTCTGGTTTTTTTTACAGAAAGTAGAAAGGCTCTTAAGTCCTATATAATTTACAGTAAATTTAGGAAATTCATTCAGAAGTCTTTGACTGACACGAAGGGGTGAAAGTACAGAAGTCACGTCTTTGTTTTCAAAATGAGTGTAAGTGTTAGGGTCACTGAAGTAGTCAAAGGAAGGACTAATATGCTTGGTTTACATTACTTTTACTTCCAGGTTAGAGAAAGCATGGATTTTTCTTGGTGGTGTTATTGTAGTCCTCGGTGGAAGGCTCTCTAGCCCAAAACCCACCTCACAACTCCACAGAAATGTGAGGGCACATTTCTCACAGGGAGAGTGCACACAGGCAGTGTGGCAGCAGCAGGGGTGCTGCAAGTCAGCAGAGCAGTGCCTTTGGCAGGGATGCACAGAGATGTTAATGCACACAGCCCTTCAGCACCCTGCCTCCAGCCAGCCTGTGCCATAAACATCTCATTTTCTTGGACAATAAAATACCCCAAACTTGCAAAGAAATATAAATGTAATAAAAAATATTGTCCCTGGTCAAAATACTGTTTATTCCTTATGAATATACATGTGTTTTTTGTAGTATACTTTTAAACCAGGGACGTGCAGAGGTTAACTAGAATATATACAAGGTTTTTTGGGGGAAACAAACAAAAAAAAACAAAGACAGACTTTAATATGAACATAAACCATTTCCTAAGGTTTCTGAAATACAGTGAACTGGTTCTAAAGATCTTTGTAGTCCCCTTGAGTGTCTCCATTATAAAGTAATGGGTAAATTTGGTTTACCACTCTCAAGGGGATGTTTTTTTTAAGATTATCTGCTAATAAAAAAAAAATCGAAAAGAGTGCATAAAAGGGAAGAAAAATATCTTTTTTTATATGAACACAAGCTCAGTAAGATTTCAGAACTGGATAGATTAATGACTTCTATATTCACATCATAAACTTTTTTTCTCTGAGGTTTTACACAGAAAGCATATTTTTTTTAAAAGCTACATTTATTATTTTCATATTTAACAATTTACATTTTTTCCTATATGTTTTGCCTCTTTTTTATTCATAAAATACAGCTATTATTCTGAGCACTGTATACATTAAAATATTTATAAGATCACGAATAAGCATTAATATTGTTTTAAAACAATAACATTGAAAATGTTAAGCCATCCATAATGCATTTTCTTAACACTAGGTAATTTTAACTTTCAGCTTGCTTATTTGCTCCTTTTACTGTTTTATAATTCTGAATATATAAAACCAATTTATTCATATTTGGAGTCCTTTATGGTTCTAACACATTCTGGGCATAAGTTTAGGAAAATCAATAAACTATCTTGCAATTGGAATATGAAATATCAATATGGCACTGGTTTTCTAATATGTCTAATAAGACACATTAGTATTCTTCTTCTGCATATAGCTTATAAAATCTTAACATTCATATCATTATATTATTCATATCCAAAATGGGCTTGATAGATAAGGCTTAGTAAGACAAAAGAGGAGATTTGTTTGTGCAAAGATTATATTAAATGTGCTGGAAGCAGTAGTGAAATCTCAGGAGGAGAAATAAAAAGCAAGCAGGCGATCTGTGCTCCTCTCATCTCCCTGCAATTCCTAGAGGTTACATATAAGAAGATTATGAAACAACACACAGACACAATTGAAAAGCTTCCTAATGAAAACAAATTTGCCATGTTTGATGGCTTATATACATCATCATTTTTTGACAGCAACATAATGTGGGAAGACAATTTAATGAAATAAGAAGATTTCACTTTCTAAGCAAATTGTTTGGGATAGTTCTCTTACAAAGAAAGAAGAATTGAAATGACATTGGAATAACCCAATTCCAATACTCCTAAGAGGCAGAAAAGCATTGATGGAAGTGATGTTATTCTTTTGATGGTTATTTAATTTTCTCAGGGAAATTTCAGAAAACAAAGTAGTTTGAATGGAGTGGTCAAAATATGATATCTATGGGCACTGTCATGACACCCTTTTTTAAGCAAAATTGATTAACACATGCATCAGACATTTGAGGCAGAAAGTTGGAGAAATCATATCCAATCCATGCCTCTGCCAAAGAAGTCTAAACTGGCTTAAGTTGCAGAAAATTATTCATACTGTGCTGAACTTCCTAATATATAGCTTTGTAGCAGTACTACTTCTCAAAAATACATTTCAGATAATCTCTTTTAAAATACTAATATATATTAAATACTTGTTTCTGCACTCTGTAATCTTATCTTTGACTATTCACATATTCTCTATCCCTGAAAGCAAATATTTTTTCCTGAGCTTCTAATCCCTTCCTTCCATTTTACCAATGATAACCTTATGGTTAAATTTGAATTCCTTGTGTTATTCTGAATACGTTAGTAAACCAGATAAGAGTAGGTCACTTGTTTAATTTATTGTTCATTTATCTTGTGTGTGAAACATCTTTCACACCCTTTTAGGTTAAAATTTGCACCACTTTCACCGACTTCCACTGAAGTTCCCCAAAATTTCTACTGGTGTTCTGCAGTCTCTTCAGGTACATACATACTCCAACAGAATCACTGAAAGATATACTGCTGTTAGTAATGTTGTACCAGAACTGGTTTTTGCACCTGGAGAAAGACTAATAGTTGGGAGAACATGAGCAGCACTCATCTCTGATACACATGTTAGCATGTTTCAACTGTAAAGTTGTGGGATTATTATTTCTTTAATACAGTTAGAAGTATTGGGGGAGGGGAGGGGGAATGAATACAGGACCTACTGAGAGAGAAAAAAAAAACATTCTGAAGTTATGTTGAAGTTTATTTAACTTGGACTGAATTAGCTAAAAAATTCTGTTGAATGAGAATACAATATGTAATATTTGTGCATAAATAATCTGGGTTGAATGTCTACTTTTTGTTCCACTGTCCTGTTTTGGAAGAACATAGGGTGCACTGACACAAGTAATTTCTTTTATTGGAGCTGTTTTTTCAGCATGAACCCAGAAATTTCAGCAGAACCTATGCCAATGATGAGAGACAGTTCAAAGTATTCTCTTTTTTACTTCATTGCAAAAGCAGGTAGAGATGACTGCCAAAAAGCCTAGTTTAAAGGAGCAAACTGAGTGCTTGGTCAGCTAGAGAGCAGCTGAAGGAGCATGAAGACTGTGGCTGAGGTGTGGCCCACAATCTAACGAGCATAACAGAGAGCTTCAAGAAATGTCACACCCCCCTGAAGCAAAGGAGGTTCACTGCTCGCTGCTCTGACATCACAGAAGGTAGAAGAGAAATAGCAATGTCCTGCAAACAAACCAAATTCCTAGCCCTAGATGCAGTTCAGCCACTGCCATTGCTAGGAAGAGCAGGGACTCAGGACCTTCGACTCTTGGCCAAAGTCCACCTCCTGTCACAAGACAATGTTTCTCAGAGCCACTTTAAATGGATGAAGACTACAAAAGTTGCTTTAATGAGAGACTTGAGCCTTGAGGGCTGAGAGGTGGAGACCTTAACAAGAGACTGAGAGCAACTATGAAAAGGAGGTTGTCACTGAAATTAAGGAAAAATCTTTTCATCGTGAGGAGAGACTAACACAGGAACAGGTTTCCCAAAGAGGCTGTACACTCTCTGTCCTTGTTGGTTAGCAAGGTTTGAGTAGCCAAAACTAATCAGCCTGGTTTGGTCCCAGAATTGACCCTAATTTGAGCAGGGAGCTGGACTAGAAATATCCTGAGGTGCCTTCCTCTCTAAATTATCTTATAAAGACAGGACTTTTACATCCCAGTCTGTTTCCTCTTCTACATTAACAGCTGATTTTTTTACTAATTCTTCAAATTCTTTCAAAAGAATATTAACATTAGAAATTATTTTATATAAAACAATGTAGTTTAAATTTATGTCACTTTTTATTTCCTTAATTTCTTTCTAAATGTTAACAATAGACTTAAGCATGTACATAATTTTAATTAACATGCTGCTTCTATTTTCTTCCAGATAATGAATGAAGATGTTAAAAACTGACTAAACACATTGCTTTGCTTATACTTAACAGAAGTCATGAAAAATTACCTCTTTTGTAAGACTAACTCGGTGTGCTAATTCCTTACAATAATTGGCACCAATGTTGCTATAACTCATTATTAGTTGAATATCAATTAGCTTGAATGTGACTGAGAAATTTATATTAATGCTAACCTAATGCTTAATTTACATTTCCAGCTGCTTTTAATTATTTGAAAAATCACCAAAAAAGTAAAACCTGCAATCAGTGAGGTTTCATCTTTACACAGGATTTTCTGGGAATTTAATAAACAAAGCAGATATAAATACAAAGAATTATTCCTCAGGCTTTGCTTTTGTAATTACCTTCCAACTGCTTAAATTACAGAAGTTGAAGGTTGTACATATATTTATAAAAAAAAAAGCAGGAAAAGAAAAAAAAAATAAGCCCAAATTCAAAACCTTTCAAAACCATTGTTTCTTTCCTCTTTGACAAGAATTTTGACAGGAGTTTTGAAACACAAAACAGAAGTCTTCTCGACTCCACAATTCCCAAAAACTCTATACCTTAGCTCTATTTCAACCTAACTTTCTAAATGTAGCATGTTTCAGGTCAAGTTAAACAATGTTCTGGGAATCTTGTGTCTCTTCTTATGTCACCCAAACTTTTGGTTCCTTTTCTTCCTAAGGAGACTTTATTTTCACTTTTTAGGAATGTCTCATTTCCAACCCTGATAACCAAATGTTTATAATATGCCTTAGAGTTAGAAGCCTCTTCAGCTTTTATCAGAAAAAAAAATCTTCTTATTTATGGAATGGCGTTTCTCTTTGTATCTTATTCTATTTTACATATTCTTTTTTTCTGATAATATATGGTAAAGACTAGAAAATTTAGAGAGTAACCTGCATAAATGGTCGATCATTCTAAAGAGCAAAATATGCAACAGTTTCTACCAAAGCACAGGATTATTTCTGTGTCATGTCTAAGAAAAAAGAATCCTAGAAAATCATACCTTGTGTACCATGTTTGTACCCTACTCTGAGAAAGCAAAGACTGGCTGAGACCCTGAAGAAGTTTCACTAATTTTCTAGAGCACAGAAATTATTTTTTTCTTCTTTTAATGTCTGCAGTTAATGCCTCTTAAGTTAGAAAGCTCTTAGAGACATAATATTGATAGTAAACTTTGAGCT
Source organism: Notiomystis cincta (assembly GCA_013398075.1). Classification (NCBI taxonomy): domain Eukaryota; kingdom Metazoa; phylum Chordata; class Aves; order Passeriformes; family Notiomystidae; genus Notiomystis; species Notiomystis cincta. The sequence goes on along the minus strand of VZRX01023347.1, from coordinate 95,749 downwards.
TCCTTGCTTGTGTTAGAATAATTGGCAGGGTAAACTGTTTATTGAAATGATAGACAACAGAAACGTACCTGAATTTCATGTTTGGCCTACCGTACTTTCAGAGTGAGATTTGTCTTCTCTATTCTAGCAGTCTGGTGAGAGGACATAACAGTAGGACTAGAAATTCAGAAGCTTAAAAATTAAAAATTTCTTTATATTAAGACTTGTTATGAGTAATAAATATTAATCTGAAAACAACTTGAATAATGTAACATTGAAAGAACAACCATTGTAATGTTGAGACTTTTGTATAAATCTAGATAAGGGCTATTAATAGTGCCTTTCTTTTATTTATAATATAATTTTACAAAGAGTAAATCAATATTTTAATTTATTAGACAATAACTGGAAGGTTTCCTTTTTTCTTTTTTCTTTTATAAGAATGACAATAATTTCAAAAATTCCTAATGAGTTTTCAAATCAAAATCAACATCAAAAGTAGGATGTGTTGTCATTTAAAACCTTTCAGTTGACAGTTTTGAGTTTACTTTGTGGTGAAAATACTCTCTTCATAAAGTTGTTACCTATATAAATACGGCAGATGTACCAGACAATGCCTTGTTATATTTAGAGCTGAACATCATGCTGTGCACAATGACAGTCCTTTTATTTTCTTTTTTCAACACCTTTCTGGAATGGGTAAATTAATATTTTTACAGAATGTCTGCAGAAAGCGAGGAAATAATTATGTAAGTTGCCATACTCTCTCTATAAAGCCCATAAAATCCATTTCTTTACACCTATCATCTTCTAAAACTGCAATAATTATGAATGTAAGTTTTCTAATTGCTTTGCTTTTCTCTAAATCTCTAAATCCAGTTAGAGCTTAAAAGCCTTGCATAAGTCATGTCACAATGCAACCACTAAGAGGATGGACTATTTATATATTCCTTATCTGGAGGATAAAAACAGTCCTTTCCCCCTAGCCAGTTTATCTGGTATATTAAAAATACCTATTATAATCACAGATGCCATTAAATAAATTGCACATTTACTACTGTGAAAACAAAGTTTTTGAGATACTTGACCACTAATTTGGTATGACACCAGTTAACTCTGATGGATAAAATGTTTGGAATTGCATCTGTTTTGAGTTCTTTACTCTCTTTCACTGGAGGGATTTAAATACTCTCTGTTATGCAACTAAATCTTAACCAATCTTTACAGATTTAGTGTTGTGGTTTTCTTTACATTTCTTCCCTTACACATGAAGTAGCTCTAGCAAGAAACATGTCCCAGATCATTTCTTCCCATCTTTATACTTCTAACACTAAAAATTGATATGAATTTAATTCAGACACATTTTAACACTTGAAATTTGTAGTCACTATAACATTGTAAGATCAAATGTCAGTGTTTCTGTGCATTTCCTAAAATGTTAGATGATCATTTAAAATACTTTGTGAAGCCAGTTAAAACTCCTCCTTAAGAACAGATATATTCAATGTGGAAAGAAAAGTTTCTGCAATTGTATTGTATTTAATATTTACTTTATATTTTCCTGTGTATTATACAATATAATATAGATATATTAAAATTTGAAATTGATAAAAAAACCCAAGCCTTCTAAAACACTGTATGACTTTTCACAGCTAACAGTTATGTGTGTCACATAGGAAGGAGATAAAAGTACTGCTGCATTATGTTGAATAAAAGAACAGTTTGTATTTGCCCAATTATTGTCTTCAGGAAATTCCAAATTTGAGAAAATGTATAAAACAAATGTTTAAATCTATACAATCAGTGAATTGGACCACAGACAAGCTCTCTTCTCCTTTGCATGAGCATAAACCTGTCTAAGCTCCTCAGCTTCATTACTGCTATTTGTGATGTACAACTGTCACTTTGGAAGGAAGGTAGGATCTATATATTCTCAATATTTGTACTGAAAACACATTAGTAAGATTAACCTGGATTTAGGACATAAAGAAATTAGAAGTTAGAAGCAAAAAATGCAGCAGACCAGTGTTCACACCTTGCCTAGAGTTAGTGGTTTGGGGTTTTTTTCCTTTTTTTGGGGGGGGAGGCTTTTTGGGTTTTTGTTTATTTTGGTGGGGTTTTTTTGCAAAGGAAGATCAATAATACCTCCCAGGTCTCTGAAACACTTTAACAGCTGGAGACTGAGAGTTTCAAGAAAGGGGGGAAAAAGCCTCAAAGAAGTAGAATGCCTTGAAGTATAATTGAAGTTTTGCTCATTAAGGGCAGACCTGTGAAGACTTGACATTTCATCAAGTTTTCAGCCAGAGTTCCTAAGGAAATAGGCTTGAAAAAGTTGTGCAGAGAACTGAGCTTTCTTTTGCAGTGCTGCCTTTTGACACGAACCTTAGTCAGTTGCTCCATTTTCAAGAAGTCAATACTGCAATTTACAGCTTTTCAGCCAACCTCTTGACCAAGAAGAGCATAAGTTTAAGGAAGTTGCACTGTCATACTCATTATAAACAGATTCTAGACATTGCCATTGTTTTAAGTATTTATTGATTTCCCTCTCTAGACAGGTTCTGACTCTTTGGCACAGGTCTACTAAGGACTAAAAGCTGAGGTAAAGTACTCCAAAAAAGACTGAGTCTAGAAGAAAGAAAACACTTGAGAGCAAATTATATAAAGGTCATTGAGAAACATTACTTTTTCTGTATTTATATACACTGCATTTCAGTAAAGTCAGCAAACCATCTCATTTCAAATGTATCAGGCCATAACTGACTGTGAAAATTTACACTGAATCATCAACCCAAGGGGGTATAGATACAGTTCTCTTCCCCACTTCATGGTAATGTTTCAACATAAATGTTTATTCACTGGATTTTATCTGTATCCTTTCTGTGAACAGCAGCCCACATTTGCAGCCTTTCTCCATTTGTTGTTTTCTCATAGATTATTATCATTACTTCCCATTGTCTCTGCTTTCTTCAGCATATCCTCATTTCCAAGTTTTAGTCATTACAGGATGGTGATTATGAGTCCTTGAATATTTGCCTACAGTTTTTATGAAATTACCAACATCTGCGCTATTAAGTTTGCTTGGATTTACTGCTGGTTAAAGATATTTATCTTACATAATGAGTAACTAAGAGCAAGTTTTTATATACTCATTGTTTCCGAGAAAACTCACATCTTGTATATTTTTTTTCTAAAAATCCAAAGTGTGTTATCTGTGGTTTGTATAATTTTTTTTCTAAAAATCCAAAGTTTGTTATATGTGGTGTGTGTTAAGGAAACTTCCCTGTCTGACCCTCCAGGAGTCACTCTGCCAGTCACACTCACACCACCTGAGCTGGGACAGAAGCCCCTCTGCAGCCATACCCCACACATTCACACAGTCACACCAGGTTTCCTCACCAGCTCCACTCCAGCTTTACTACAGCAGTCTCAGATGTCCATATCCTTAAAATAATTAAATCATGGTGCAATAATTAAATAAATTAATAATTTAAAAACAAAAACCAACAACAATAAAAAAATCCAGCTTAGATGGTGCCTGCAAGGAAGGACCCAGAACAAGGGAATCCCTCGGATTTTATGCCCTTACAAGTAATTGTGAGAGTCATCAGCTCCTGGAGAGTCATCAGCTCCTGCCAAGGTGTCAGGTCACCTGGTAGGATCACAGGTCCCCATGTCCTTTATTATGCAAAGGATCTGGAGTTCCAGGCCCCTCGCCTGGGGCTCCCGACAGCCAGGGGCTCAACCTGCAGCTCACACACAGAGCTACCTGTACTCCATACATGCCTCAGCTGGGAGTATAAAGAGTAGTTATGACAAACTACTACTATGTCTCATATTCTAGTCATTGGAAAACCATCAAACTGGAAAAAAAAATTCAATCTTTATTGAGCTACAATACCCTCAGGTTGATGATTTACAAATAAAAGCTTCATCCACAGTAACAAAACCTTACTGAGTCCCTTGATACAGTTTTAGCATTTTGAGAAGGTGGTTCACTTGCAGGAGAGGTGAATTTATTAAATTGATATCTAAGCTATTTCGGAACAAGAAAGAAAGTCAACTATGCAGCCCGCCCTGAAATATCTGCAGTGATCAAGGGTCTTTATTTTTTCCATTAAATTGATGATTACCTTTCAGATCATTTCTGGAGACTTTCATGTTATCAGGCACTATTGCAGTGGGGAACAACACTGACAAATTTGACTCATCCAAGGAGAGATATTTTTGAATTTGATGTGTGTGCAATAGATTAAAGAAGAATCCAGACATTTAAACTATAATCTGAATCCTTTGGTCCTGGAATCTAATGTGAAGCAGTTAGAAATGAGTTAAGGTTTGCTATTGAAAATGCTATTTTGTTGAAAAAGACTTAGTGGAGGCTATAATCTCTGTCAGGAAGGTACTCTGTTTGGAATATCCCAGTGTTAAGACAATGAATTGCAGTGTTTCTGTGCTCACTACAACCTTACTGTACAGATCAAAACAACTAGAACAAAAAGCTCTGAAAGACATCTCATAAATTACATGTTAAAGGTCTGACATGGTGAAACTATTGCATTTCTTCAGGTGGTCTGCAAAAGCACATAAAATCTAGAGGTAGGCATTCCCTATGTGTTTAAAATATATTAGATATAGCATAAAGTCTCTGATGATATGCCTAACCCGCTGTGTGCTTGGACCCTCCAAATCTTTCAAGAAAGCCTTAGGACACTTTCTAAATCAATACTTTTCTCTGAAAGAGGAAGAACAAATTCAAACATTGTGTAACTTTTAGATATCTTTTTATCTAAGTTCAAGAGTGCCAATTAGATGTATTCCAGATAGTTCTTTTTATGATCTAGCAAAATCTCTGAGAATACCACTTTCCTGCACTGGGCACTTTTGGTCCATATGCACAGGTATAATATTGAAAAATAAGTCAAAATGATTGTCATCATAAAGCCAGAAGGAAAAAGATTGAAAACCACCAGTCATTTGGGCAGTCATATTAGGAATGTACTATTTTGATTTGGACAATCCTCAAGTTTATATCCATTTTTTGGCGCTGGAATACTATTTCTCTCTCATTTTATTTCATTTGCCTCAGTATTACTTTTTGTATTCCAAAGGCACTTCTTTCTAGGGACTTTTACAGATCATGAGTTTACATGGAAAAGTTTTGGTAGTGAGAGATCTACAGGCATAGATTCTGTGGAAAAAACCCTCTGCAACAGCAGCTGCAATTGGATAAGAGGGGAGTCAGAATACATGAGAAAAATAGCTCTGCAGCCACCAAGGTCAGTGAAGAAGGAGGCAGAGGAGGTGATCCAGGTGCTGGAGCGGAGACTGCCCTGCAGCTGCGGCGAAGACCACAGTGTGCTGGTTTGGACACAAACCCAGGAGGACACAACCCGAAAAGGGCGTCTCTCTTTCTCTCTCTCCTGTCTGCAGGCAAGTAGGTCCCAGCAGCCCCTCCCCCACGGGTTCGGAAAGAGAATGAAAGTGAAAAAAACTATTTATTTAACAAAGAGAGTTCCCCCTCTCCCAGGCACAGGGCAGAAAAGGACACTGAACCTCCCTCCTGTCCCAGAGGTGGAGGTTGGTGGCTTTCCCGCAGTTCTCTCACGTGTCCCAGGCCCAAGGCCTAAGTAGAACCGGGCCTCCCGCCAGGTCTGGGGCAGAGTCCCACCCAGGCGTCCTGGAGATGCTGAGCTGGTCTTGGATGAAGAAAACAGTCCAAGAAGGAACAGAAGCCGCTGAGGCAGATCTCTGTCCCTCTCTAGCCAAAAACTGAAAGTAGTGAGCAACTCCCCCCTCCTCCACTACAGCAGAGGGGAAAAGTCTCCAGCAGGGTAAAAATCTGTAAACATTCTGGCTGCAAGGTCAAGTGAGCCGCTCTGAAGAGTCCTCCCAGCTGCAGTTTAAAGGTACAAAAACTTCCAGCAGGCGATGGGGAATACAGGATTGTCACAGAATCACCCCAAGACACACAGTGAGATCAATTATGCCCCTGCAGCCCATGGAGGTCCAGAGGAGCAGAGATCCGCCTCCAACTTGCGGTGGACCCCATACCAGAACAAGGAGATGCTCAAAGAGGACTGTGACTCTGTGGGAAGCCAGTGCTGGAACAGTCTTCTGGCAGGATCTGTTGACCCATGAAAGGAATGTGTCACCTAATGTTCTTCTAAGACTGACCTTCCCATATTGTTACAGTTTATTTAAAATGCTGGAAAAACGTTAAAAAATATTTTCTTACCAAATCCAGAGAATATAAAACTTCTTGTTTATATATCTCCATATTAAATTACAGTACTATCTTCAAGAAGTTTCACAGAACATTTGCAAATTTTTGGTGGAATTTGATAAAATATTTTTCTGTTTTTATTTGACTACGTTCTGTTTTCTAGGATACTAACACATTGTTAATTACTCATTATAGACCACTGCAAATCTTATATCCAGGAGCTGTCTTGAAACAGAAAATCAAAAAAATTTGAATTATTTTCCTACAGACCTCTAGAATTCTGTGTAACCAGAGTGCCAGACAAGCCATTTAATCAGCCATCCCAGCCCTGTAGTAAACACTTTGATGATAGATTTGGGTCACTTAAAGCTTTTAGCATCAGAACATAAATCCTTCAGTCCTGCAATATTAAGTTCATGCTTAGACCCCTACAGCTGTGTAGAACCTAATAGGCTTCTTCTAGTCACCACATTTAAGTCTTTGTATTTTTCTGTGTAAATAAACCTGAGGAGAACTAGGACCACCTACAGAACAAGATCTACAAGATGACAAAATAACCAATGTTGTCATATAATATTTCAGAGTATCACTTGTCTCTGCCTACAAGTTTGAGAAGAAGTGAAATCAACAGTTTGACATCTGCAAAATGTTTAAAGGATATAAAATAAACAAATTGTCAGCAGAGAAAAATCTTTCCTTAGCATCCCTTCACTTACATTCACTTACATTCACTTACATTCATGCATTTTTTCATAATAATGGTAGATATGAAGCAGATACTTTTTACTGGGCAGTAAATGTCAATTAGAAACAATATATTTAACTTTGTAGATTTCCTGAAGTAGAACATAACATTTTTTCACAACTTTTGAGAGTAATATATATATATATATAATTTTTCCCCAAAGAAATGTTGTATATACACAATTTGTTTCATCAAAATAAGAGATGGCTTCATTAGTTTTCCAGTAACTGTTGACTGAGCACATCAAACAGATCCAGAAATAAATGGGATAAATGTTTACCTTACAAATCACCTTGTTGTAAGTCTATGATGTATGTATAAACCAAACTACCTTATACTAGCCATTTAAATCTCAAGTATTAAATTTTAATCAATTTATAGTTGAACTAGAAAGAAGAAGGAACAGTTGCAAAGAGAAAAGTAAATATTGATTGGACATTGGAGGTGCCACTGAAAGATGAAGTTCTTCCAGCAAGTCATAACTCATGAAAACATGTCTGGCTTCATTTGTTTACTATATGCTGATCTACTGTATTGCTTGTGTATGTGTGTGTTGGCACGCACTTTGCTGAGACCTGGAGCTGAGGGGGCATCTGATATCACTTGTTTCAGTGTACATGGGCGAGAGGGAACCAAAGCTGCCTGAGAGAGGGAGCATCTGGCATCATCTGCAAAGAGGCGAGCTCAAGCTGTTGAAACCATCTGTGGAGAGGAGAGAAATACACAGAGAGAGAGAGATGCAAGCTTCAGAGACCAGCATAAAATACCAACATTGAAAAGCCGTGTTCTTAAATACAAAACCTGCTCCAAAAAAGTTCTTAAATATTGATAATTTTTGGCTGCTGATAGAAAGAGAGAGGGAAGTTTCCCTAATAACAGAGCCTCCATCTCTATAAGATATCAGATATCAGGACTCTACACAAGATCCTCCATATGAGGAACATTGCAAGTCCACAGAGGTCCATGTGTTGCAACATGAAAAAGCCTTCTGACTTTTATTTTTGAGGGGAAAATGCAGACATGCCAATCATCAACATCCATTTCCAAGTCCCTTTCAACCTCCCAACCTCTTCTATTGAAATTGGTGCTGCTGAGTTCTTTATGTGTTCCTGTAAACAAGGAAATTTTGCCTCCTCTTTCTAAGTCATATTTAAACTTGTCTCTCTTAAACAAATTTAAAATATTTCTAGGTGGATATGTATGAATCATTGAGTTGTTCATTGCCTCAAAAAGCTAAAACAAATCCTCCTCTTGGAGGTCGCATTTCAAGCAACTTTTTGTCACTTCTAAAACCTCCAAGGATTATTCCTACCTCATCTGCAGTTGTATATACACATTGGGGATGAAGATTTCCAATGCTGTGCTGGCTGGAATCCTGGGTTCTGATTGCCTGTTTGTTGCATTTTTCACACAAACCATGTCATTTTTTCCTGTTCCCACTTTGGTGTGGAAACAACTTTAAAAAATCCACAGTTCTACTTTAAATCCTTCCTTCAAGCTTGTCGTTGTGGCAGTGCTAGAAACCACTTGTCAGTGATTAGCCAGCTGGTGTGACCACTGCTTATTGCACTGGTTACAGCTGTCTTACTGCTATTTTTCTGTTTCCTCTCCATCTGTCTTATCCACCTGCTGTCTCTCATTTCAAACTTAAATTTAAGCTCCCTGGACAAAAACTCTCAATTTATGATGCTTGTGCAGTGCCTATCATAGTGTGTCCTTAGCTGCATAGTCTCCTTCCATAGAAACCAACAAGCAATAAGCTGTCTGAGAGAGAGGGATGATGCCGACTCCACATCTCAGGGTGCATTTACACCATCTGCTCACTGATATGGAAACCTGAGCAAGCTCAAACACTGCTGGTTGTCTTGGCAAATTACCTGGGAAGTAAGATGAAATAGCACATTTTGAGTTTCAGATTCTTGTGACTGGACCCTAGCAAACCCTGAATGAGGGTCTTTATACAACAGTGGAAAAGAAAAATTTGGGAATATACCTGTGGAAGTTGAATTAAAGGTGTTGTGGCATACAATTTGCATACATTATATACAATACTGTATACAATACCGAGGTGCCTACACCATGCTTTCAGTGTAATGCCATTTGATTTACACCTGGCTATAGAACAGGCTGAGCAATAGCCACAGAATCTCAAAGAATAGAAAATGGAAATTATGAAGCAGTTTTAGTTTCACCACTCCAAACTTTTCTTCTAATATTCTGTGTCAGACTCTAATTTTAGAAGTACTTTAAGAGTTTAATTAAATTACAGATTTTTTTCAAAATAGTAGTAGTAGTAGTACTAGTAGTAGTGCTACTAGCACTACTACTAGTGCTCCTCTAACTACTAGTACTCCTCCTACTCCTTCTATTACTACTATTAATGTTATGAGGATATCTCTCTTTCCAGGAAGGCTTTCCTAATTATGACCCGGTCTAATTCAAATGCTATGCAATACCATATAACCATCCCAATTCAAATAGAGTCCAATAATTTCTATTTATTGTAAAATCACATAAATCTATATGTATGGTTGGGAAGGCACCTCTTTGACAAAATCCTATGTGATACTGGGAAAAACTAGCTGCATAAGATTAAATTTCTTATACTTATTGCCTAATTTATGTGCTCAAGCTCAGAGAAATTCCATTTACCTGTTCATGTGGTTACAGCTATGTAGGAATGAAGACATCTTGTTTTAAAGCATTATTCAAGTGCTTGGTACATCTTTTGGACGTCTTCAGCTTACATATAAAAGAAGGCTGGAATAAAATAGGGCTGTGAATTTGAGGTACAAAACCTAAACTGCCACTCTGCACAGATTGTCTTATCCTGTTTTATGGTCGCTTGCCAAAAGCTTAAGTTTATTTATTTTATATTGAAAATTTCCCAGATTCTGTCCTTAGTGTGCCTTTTTAAACTTCAGATGTGTGGAATACAACAGTGACAGATCTAGAAGATATTATGAATGAATGGAAACTCATGAACATTATTATTAAGATTTAAAATTGCAATATTATTTCCTCTGCTTTTATTCCTGATTTCTATGTTATCTTTTCTGAACTGATAACTTTATTTACATGGTGCTAGAAAGAAAGATAAAGTAAAAATCCAGTCTTGAAGTTTGCATAAGTATCAGTGAAAAAAATCAGATAAGACAGCATACAAAAACAATAGAATAGCTGGAAATTCAGCCAACCAACCAAGTATCAAACTGCCTCTCCCTACTAAAGACCACTCAGGACAAAAGCTTCAGAAATTCTTGGATTATGGCTATGAAAATTTCTTGGCATCTCTTCCCAGGAGCACTTTCTGAATAGGAATGTATCCTAGCAGCATCCAGATTCTCTTCCTTACTTTCTTCCTCCTCCTTTTGTTCCCTCCCCCCTCTTCTCTTGGCTTCCATGCAAAAAAATCAGACACCACAGGCTGAAGTGAAGGAGTGAAGTAGTCCAAGAGATCCCCTGACATGGTTGATTAAGAAACTGCAACCCTCAGGCACTCCACAGTTTGCCCCAGCAGGTAACAGTAAATTGGTATGCTGAGGATTAAATATTTTAGACATAAATGGAGAAAGGCAAAACAAGAACCATAGGCAGAAAACTGATTTGCAAATTCACAAGAGAACTGAGAAATATTTTAAGACAGCTTTTACTTTTCTTAAAACACTGAGGGATTTGTTGTTAAAAGGAACTCCTTGGTGAAACAACAAATGATCTTATTTTACTTAAGCTACTTTTACCATGCCTGTATTTTGGTCAGCTGAAAGGCATTGTAATAAATGCAGGATTATTTTGATTAAATTACTTAATATACTGTTGAGGCCAACAATTCAGCCTCACACAGCCTTCAGTGAGATGGAGGAGAGAATGGGGAGTGAAAAAGTGAGAAAACTCAAAGTGGGTTGAGGTAGGGGCAGTTTAACAGGTAAAGAAAAAGCACACATGGAAGTGAAGAAAAACAAAGAATTCATTCACCACTTCCCATGGGCAGGCAGGTGTTCAGCCATCTCCCAAAGAGAAGGGCTCTGTTATTTGTAGCAGTGACTTGGGATGACAAACATCATCACTCCAAGTGCCCCCTCCTTCCTTCTTTTTTCCCAGCTTTGTATGCTGAGTGTGACACCATGTGGCATGGGATATCTGTTGGGCTAGTTGGGCTCAGCTGTCCCATCTGTGTCCCCTCCCAGCTCGTTGTGCATCTCCAGCCCCACCATCGGTGGGATGGAATGACTCTGTGCAAGCACTGCTCACTAAGAGTGAAAACATTCCCATGGTACCAATACTGTTACCAGCACAAATCCAAAATATAGCCCCAAAACCGCTACTGTGAAAGGTAGGAAGGGACTTTTTATCAGAGAGTATGGTAATAGAACAGGGGGTAATGGCTTTAAACTGAAATATTTAGATTAGATATTAGGAAAAAACTCTACTTTGAGTGTGGTGAGACACTTGCACAGGTTGTTCAGACAAGCTGTAGATGCCTCATCCCTTGAAGTGTTGAAGCCCTGCATAATCTCATCTAGTGGAAGGCATCCCAGCCCATGGCAACAGGGTGGGAGCTAGGTGATATCTGAGGTCTCCTTCAACCCAAGCCATTCTGTGACTATTTACACTCTATTTAAATATTAAAGTATTGAGTATTTAAGGATATTAATTAATTAATACTATCTAGACTTAAAGGTTTAGACCATTCCCTGCCAAAGTTTTTGGGGATTGGACTTTATCCTGTGTTTGCTTGAAATTTCATAATATTGATGACTTTACTGGCAAAAAAAGATGCTGGTCTTAGTTACTTTTCAATTTAGATACAATAATAAATCTGAACATGTAAGCCAAAATAAAATTTCTCTCTGTCTGCTTCCTTTATGTCCTTTAAGAAAGTATGCATCCCTTTCTGATATTTAAGGATACTGGCACAGAAAGTTAATTTCTCCTAAGCTGGAAGGGCATTTTCACTAGGAGTATAATTACATAAATTAAATTTTCAAAAACCTCAAAAATAAACCATACTATTTCCCCATCAACTTAAGTATATATTCTAAACACCTAAAATTTTCAGGTTCACAGTATTTTACCTGTGCCTTGTGGGTGAGGGGACTAATACTTATCTCCAACACTCAAGTTTGAATTTAATTAATTACAGCTGCTAACTTGTGTGATTGCTACCCTTAGTCAGACAGTGGTCAAAACTGTGATAACAACCACTCTCACCCAGAATGAGGCTACCAAGCAGTGACAGGCAATTACAGTTACTTTAATTTCTGTAAATGTTAATATTTCTACTTTTCTGCTAGTGCAGCCTCCTTTTTTTAATGTCCTTAATAAGAAAGATGATTAAAAAGCCTGTAGTGTCACTGATTAATCTACACTTCTTCATTACTTTCCACCACTGTTTGTCTTCTGTATGTTCTGCACCAACACACCTAATTTCTCTTTTAATTTTTTTAAGCAATTACCAAAAATACCCTTAATTTAGGAATGTCTCTGAGAACTCTATGTTTCTAATTTGGGGCTATTTCAAAGTCATTGATTTGCTAAATTAATATAGGTGGAAAGCACAAAATCTAGTGATATTTTTTCCAGTCTTCTTGTGATAGTAAACCTATTATGTGGCACATTAATTAGATACAGGCTAAATTGATTCAGGAGATTTTAGTTCTCAGGAATCTAAAGTTTGAAAGAAATGCTCTGGTGCTGGGCTTCCCATGAGCTATTTCTATGCATGGATACAGTCAATGGCTTCAGTAAAGAGAGGAGATTTCAAGGGGTTTGCAAAATTCAGAAAGCTCCTTCTGGTTTTCCTTTTGTAAGGACGACAGGAACCAGAACACAGTACTTTCATTCCTGTGCATGGTTGCTCTGACAGTATCTTCATCCAGGATCTCCCACAAAACACTGTAGCAGAAATCTATTTCAGGTTTTGAGATGAAGATTAATAAAGCCTGTGCTTTAGCATATATCGATGTTTTTTAGAGAAATTTTTTCCTCTTTAGAAATGCTAATGGACCGATACTTAAGGAACACAACGGCTTGACCAGCGGCCATGTGGGTGCTGCCCCTCCCTGTCTGGGGGTTTCTCAGGGAGGGACAGAGACACCGCGGGGGGNCCGTTTCTTAGGCACCGCTCCGAGTTCCAGCTGCACCAGCCCCGCACCCCCACCCCGCCTGCTGAGGTGTCCCGGGTTTCCAGAGAGCCTCGGGGTTTCCAGCACATCTCAGCCACCACCCCGGGATCGCTGTGGTCGAGCCGCCATTGGCGTCTCCTCCCCGAGCTGCCCCACAGCGCCCCCTGCAGCCGCGGGGGAACCATCGCACCTGCCCTGCCCAGCGCAGCCACAGCGCCCCTGCCGGCCGGGACCGGAACTGCACCCAGGGGAAGGTGCCTGACACCTGAGAGCAGCTGCCAGTGGGTTCTCTGGGTCTGGTTTGGTGTCACCGTTACAGCTGTTGCCTGTTTACCTCATATAAATACTTAGTAAAGATCTGTTATTCCTATTCCCTATCTTTTGCCTGAGAGCCCCTTAATTTCAAAATATTACTAATTCGGAGGGAAGGGGGGTTCACATTTCTCATTCCAAGGGAGGCTCCCGCCTTTCTTGTTAAGCACCTGTCCAAACCGCGACAGCATGCAATTCATTTCATGATTTGGTCATAGAGCATTATAAAAACATCACAATGATCAGAAAGGATGTTCATCATTCTCCAAGGACATTTCAACTGTGATTTCAAGAATGATAGGTGAAACAGCAGTCCATTATCTGTTTACATTACTGTTTTCTTTCCAGGTATACAGTGTTTAGAAATACAATTGATATTTCAGTAATTTCTCATATTGAACTAAAACCTGCAAACTTTCCATATTTTCTAGATATAGAGAAATAAGACATAGGTAACATTTGTGGTTTGTTGTATTTTATATTTTTTTTCCTTAATATTTATATTTGTAACATTTTTCAATCAGGTCTACTCTCCAGTCACAAGTCCACTGTCCCCTTCCCCAGGGAAAAAAAAGATAGCAAAAGATCGCAAGAGAACACTGAAGATCACTAAGATTACTAAATGAAATTTCTTTCTGAAACTGAGATACTTCAAGTTGCATTTATATATTTATGTCATTGCAACCACTGCCTTTTTTAGTTTCTTAAGTTTATATAATATACTTTGTACTTTGCTATCACAGACTTTTCTCTTTTTTTATAAAAGTCTACCTTTTCATTCTTTTTTTTTATTTAATTACTTTAGCTAAATAGTAAGCTACTATTCCCCTGTCCTGACTAGGTGAAAACGCCAACAATATAAAAACACCGGAATAACCTCTTTTTATCTTAGGTCAAGATTTCTAATATGAGAAATAAATTTCTGAATTAGGAAGACAGTCAAATAAAATTTCGATCTATCACTTCCTTTTCTGTCTGACAAAAGGACATCTGGATTTTTTTATTGTTTTCTAAAAAGAAAATAGAAAGAAGAAAAACAGAACAAAACAAAACCAACAAAACAACAAAAACAACAAAGTTAGGAAAAAAAAGAGGAAAAATAAAAGGGAGAATGGAAAATAAAAAAATTCACATTGATTTCATTCAGTAAATTCATAGATGTGCTTCTGTTTGCAGTTAACCATAAAAGGACCGTGATCATAAAAGCTTCACTACACATGTAGTTTTAATTACATGAGTTTTGGGAAGAGGATTACTCCTTATTAAAAGGAATAAGCCTCAAGAGTTTTGCCACAGACTGAAAAATTCAAGAATGGATTCTATGCAGCAGTCATATCTCAAAGATATTCTTTGCAAGCTGATATCTTCTACCTCAAATATTGCTCAAGGAAAGTTATTTGTCTGACTTGTATTCAGAAATACAGAGATAATGAGAAGTAACATACTCATAAAATAAAGCACATAAGCCAAGAGCTTTATTTGGGTTTTGCACAGTATTTGAGATTCTTGCATATAAATGAGAATTTTCTATCCATGTAATTGCTAAAACTATTATTTATGAAGTTTCTGGTGATCTATACTGTTAGTGTAGCAAGGTCAGCAAATAATTACTCCTGTTCATTTATCTATATACTCTCTAATTTTTGCTTTCCTCAAACACCATCATATCTATGAAATTATGATGTAGTCATGGCTAGAACCAAAATTAATTTTCAGATTTTCCTATTCTTTTAGTCACATTTCTTTTCTCTGAGAAGCAGAACAATCTTGTAGAAAATAAGACACTTGGATGTTTGAAAGCACCTCTTAAAGACAATGTGAACTTTTGTATCTGTATTTGTTTAAAAGAGAGGGAAAAATTATTAAGACCTGGACAGAATCAGATATCTTGTGGGACTATAAATTGCTTGCAGCTTGCTTTTACACACAACATGCCTGGTAATCTTGTGTGCTGTTTAAAAAAGATGTATTTTAGAAATTGAACATATCTTTTGGAGTATTGGAACACAGAGTGAACCTACAGAGGAACCTTCTGCCTGAATGAGAGTTTATTCCAGCCCTCTGATGTAAAGTAAAATTAAAATTACAGTCAGAAGGAGTCCCAGATGCAGAAGCAAAAACAGCCTGGAGCTGTTATTTTTTCACATGCTGTTACTGCCTTTCAGAAGGTTTCAATACGCAATACCACTGAATGAGAAATGCCAAATTTCTTCTTCAAACCAATGTTTTAAGATCAGAGCAGCTATCCTATTGCAGGGAATAACCTTATCTTGAGACACCAGCTAGTAACCCAGCTAGTGTAGTATACTGTGTACTTTGACAAACACAAGTTAGTCTCACCATCCTTTGATTTTAGGTCCCTCTCTCCAGCACAGGGACATCTGTATTACAACCAGTAATGAGACTGGTCAGTTATTGCTGTCTTTGGCAAACGCAGGATAAACTCCTGGAGATATATTCTAATTCATGGACAATGTCCTTATAAGCTAAAATGAAACTTGAAAGTATTATTAGTTAGACCTTTCCTGACTATGTACGACAGCAGAAATATATCAATTCCTTAAACTGATAAGTAGAAATCTTTGATCAGTATTCAATGTAGTAATATCTGTCTTTTAGAAGACTGAAGTACATTCTTTGTCCTATTATGGATACAAGTTCATGCTTTCTCAGCTACCTGACATGTTCTGGATATTAATGTACAGTTTGAAGTTTTAGCTGAAAGAAGCAGGATAATAATCAAAATGGAAATGATGTAAAAAATGCATTCTTGAAGATTTTATTGTAACAAATGCATATTTCTTAATTAGTCATTAAGCTTCACACTTCTCAGGTTTCATGAGGTCGGCTTAGGTAAATTAGAGGGTGAAAAAAAGGAATTAATTGAAAAGTTTCTGTGACTCTTACTTGATTAAAAGCATTTTTAGAAACTTGGGTCTTAAAATATATTGAAAATATTTATATTATGATAAGATATTATTATATAATGATAGATATTATTATAATGACACGGAGCTATAGATCCTTTGAGGTTGAGATATATATCGATACAAATCTAGATGTAGAGATAAATAGCTGGCTAGCTAGCTAGATAGATAGACAGATGATAAAATAATAACTTTTAGCAAGGCACCTTTAGAAGAACTGAAATCAGGTATCATGCATATAAAGAAAGGAGTTCTATGTTAGGAGAAAATGCCAAAGCAACAAAAAAAAGGTGAAAAAGAAGAGAGACCTGCCTAATCAGCATTCTGGGATCCCTTACCCATATCACCTCTACACTGACAGTGATCTTCTTTACAAGCACATTCTCACAGCTGATTCCAAGTGGGGGGTGTGAAAGGGATAAGAAATGCTTTAGCTGGTGACTATTATGCCTCACCCAAAAGGTACAGCTTCGAGACAGGGAAGGCTGAGTTTCCATTTTGTAGGGAACAAAAAAGTGGCAGAATGCTAGTAAAGCAGAAAATTTTAAATGTCTGTGAAATTCTGAAACTGTGTCATGACCAGATTAAATTCTACAGGCTGCAAATTGCTCTGGGCTGAAAATGAGAGCATTTTATTCAAATGTGTAGTATAAAATGTTTCTTATCTTCCTACTGCTAGGTCTTTGGTCTTCTCTTGCTGCATGTCAGTACCAAGGGAAAATAAACATAGAATTCACAGGCCATCTGTGGTCAACAATTGGACTAATCTGAAGTAAATCAAGTGTTGCTCCTTTTAAGTGTTTGTGTGAATAACCACAATTAACAAAGAGAAAAGAAAAGTAAGCTAATGAAAAGGGTTTTTACTTTCTATTGTCATCCTCAATGGTGTCCACAAATCAGAAACACTTTTGTTTTTAACTTGGGAGGCACTTCTTCTGGAAACATTCAATTGTATTGTTATGCATATCTTCACAAATTTACTTTTCTGACATCTATGTAGTGGCAGAAAAATAACCTAACGAAAAGAAGAATAAGGAGTAAGTAATAAAAAAACCAAAGGGTCAGTGGATGAATATGATTACCTCAAAGGACTAATTTTATTAATTCCCAGTAACTAATCAAATCTGAAAATTTTATATAGACCATTCTTTAAGTGTATGAAAAACTTGGGGTTTTTGTTTGCTTGTTTGTTTCCCATTTCAACAAGTATCTAGTGATTATTTTACTTCTAAATTTTAGCTGCTAAAATAACCGCTATATCTCTACACCTTTATACCATGGCTGTCTTATATCGAAATTCCTAAAGGAAGTGAACATCAATGTCCTTTTCTTGGAAAAACATCACTATGTTATGAAGAAAAAAACCACACAGCCAACTAAACAAAGAGGACCCCCATAACAAATACTGGACAATTGTTCTTTGTCATAGGTAAATGAAACTAAAATCTTTTATATCACTTTATTTTTAAACTGTCTTCATACTGTGTTATTAGGGTCCCTACTTTTCCTGTAGGGAATGCTTTCTCTTTTCTATTTTCCAGCTAAGGTTCACTTTCTCCATTTCAGATTAGGCAAAAGAAAAGACAGAGATAGAAAAGTATAATTGACTTAATTTAGTTTAATTAACTGCAAGAGAATGGAGACAATTAGTTAATGCATCATAATGAATTGAATTATGAAATTAATTTCTCCCAGTGGGAGAAAATGATCCCTGTAATGGGAAAAGCAGATAGGGAACAAAAAAATAAAACAGTAGATTTCTTTTTCTCCGTGTTAGGTTGACCAATCCAAAGCAACTAGAATACTAGAGACGTACTCTGTGCTGGCATTCAATGTCTTGCAGGTGAAGCCTGTTTGGTGTGTTCTAGGGGAAGACACTGCCCTAAACTTACTGAATGGAGACAAATTCCTTATTTCTGGAAATTAATGTCAGCCTTAATTCAGCTTTTAATGTATAGAAGCCAGTAATTGTAGACCTGTGGCTCTAAGCGAAATAGTGAAATATCTTTAAGTGAAACAGAGAAAGAATTATACCTTTAAAAAAAACCTAATAAAACTCATCCAACTCCTTTGAGAGCAACTTAACAATGAAAAAAATCCAAACCAATTTATATATTACAATAAAATAATATCAATTGCATTAATTTTGACTGTTTAACCGCGTTATTGAAACTTGAGATCCCCATCAAAGTGAGCTACCATAATAACTCAAAAATAATTTAGATTTTCTACTTTTTCCAAGAGAAGAAAGTGGAAATGTTTTAAGCACTATTAAATAATTTAAAACATACTTTAGATAACTGAAAAATTTTTATATTTTTGAGTACATAAATATTTTTGCTGGAAAAAATCTGTTAAATTTTCGAACTGCTCAGTATTTTAAGTTTTGTCCTTTTTCAAAATTTTACTTTTCTGTGTGAATCCTCGTGAACAGAAGAAAAATATCTGGTTACATTAATATAGCATCATCTATTTTTTTTTCTATTATTTAATGTATTTTAATTATTTAATGCAACAGGAAAAACAGGAAAGTTCACAACATTCTTTCACAATGCAATGCCAACTAGGTTACTGGAAAATCACAATTCCTACATCAACTCAGAGTAAATATTAAATCTAATTTTTACTGCTAGGCAATAGCATTCATTTTACCATGACCATCTTTCTCTTACTTCTTCAGCTACTATTCAAGTGCTCCAGTTCCATGTTGCCTGATGGTAGCGGAGCACAAAATGAAAGCATGATTTGGAGATTGAAAGAGTCAGTTTCAGCAAATACAGTGGTTTTATTTTTTACCTTGGGAGTACAATAACTGTTGCAAGTCTCTGATGTAGAGGGTTGAACTAGAATCTTTTGGGAAATTCAAGGTATTGTAAAGATATCTGAGTGAGTTGAAAGGAAGGGAAGGGGAAATGCAGTTATACCTGAAGAAAATATACCCACTGGTCTACTCACTGCTTAAAAAGAGAACTTCTTTGTTCTTATTGTGTTCTTTTGCTATGGGATGTAGACAACACTTTTAAGACAATTTCACATATGATGGGTAGAACCAAAACATGCAACACTAATTATAAAATGTTTTCAGCATTTTAAGTTTCCACGACTTTAACTGAAAAATTTATCGTACTGCATAACTACCAGAATGAAACTGAGAATTCATCTCATATTAAAGGGACTGTCACATTGATATCAACTGCAGAGAAGTGGCAGCCTGCACAGCCAGTGCTCCAAGGACTGCATTGCAGCACCCACCACAGAGTATATACAGCACAGAACAAAACCTGTGTGATACCCTTACTAATGTCCTTCCAGACTGCTTTCTGCTTTCTATTAATTATCATATATAAAATAACCCTAGAGCCACATCAAAGAAAATTTTCTGTCTTTATTCATGAGATTAATTTCATATGGAGAGCTAAAAATTGATGTATGAGGTTCATAGAAAGGGAATAAAAAGATTTCCAAAAGAATTTATGAAATTTTGGTGAAGTATATTACATTGGGAGTTAGCTAGATGGTGCTAAAAGCTACTTATGTATTGCTTAAGCTAATGTGACCAGAGGCAACAACATTTTAGGTCAGAGGTGAGGATAAATGGGATTATTTTATTTGACTGGCATTTTGATGTTTGATGTTGTTGGGAGGAGTAGGATATCTTAAGTAAAATAAAATAGCTTCAGTGTTTGAGACAATGAAAATCAGTAAGAAACAGTTCTTTGCATAGATATTGTCAGCTGAGCAGTGAAAGACCTGAACATCTCTTGAGATTTCAGAAGAGATGTCTAAAATTATAGCTAGGAGGAGATAACTGCTTTCATTATGTCAATTGCATAAATCTAATTTTGGTACTTAGGCATATAAGTACATGTTCAATGTCAAATAAAGGATGTACAAAGATTAACCAAAATATTAAAAAAAATCCTCCTGACAGTCAAAGCCAGTGTATTTTTCATGGGATTGACATGAGTGACACAAACTAAGGTTGTTCAAAAAATATGGTAGCATAAAGTTTCTTCAGGTCAAATAAAAGTAGATGATGAAAATTAAAGAAAAATTAAATATAAACTTGCTAACGTATTTTAAAAAACAAACAAAACAAGAAAAAAAGAAGCAGCAAAACAACAAAGAGGATTCTGCCTACCTTTTAGTAATGCACACTGCTGTCATATTATAGCCACGTATTTATATGCACAAGCTTATTGATGTGAACCTATGTTTTGAATAACTAGTACTAGACCTATTGTGGTATAATCTTATCCCAGTCTGTACCTTCTTCAAAGAAGAAGAAGAGCATGCCTCAGCTACAAGTTCTTTTGCTCAGCTCTGTTTCTATGCAGGACTAACCTCCACTATTACTGGTGTTAGTAGCAGCCAGTATATGTTGTGCTGGCATTACCACTTAGATATTCTACTCAAGATTCTTTAGTCTTAAGCTAGTCAGACTTCTCAAGCAAAGCACAGTAAAAATCAATCAGTAGTACACTAAGTAATGTACTGCAAATGGAAGTGGTTGGAAATTTTCTGCCATAGTGTCTTTCAGAAGAAAAAAAAATATAATTATGATAGGGAAAATTGTGCATGAAATCTAAGTGGTAGAAGAAAATGGAAGTGTGAACTTACACGTCCAGGAAAAATTGAAATGGCTTAGGCAGAGATTCTTCTCCCCCTGAGAAGAGACAGATGATTTGGTTCAAGCCAAAATGTTCACTCAGCATGGTCCTGGATATAGAAGTTTGGATTAGATCTACCTAAACTCTCTGTTCTCAGGAGCTGCAACTGTCTCTCACATGCCCTTACAGAGAGTTAAGCTCTTTCTTCTGGGACAGTAAGTAGAAGACAATGGAGCAAGCCACACCTTGTTGATAACTGCATTATTTCTTGGTAATGGACTGTGGGAAAAAGACTTAAGAGAATGAATTTTGTCCATGTGGATAGTATTTTCTGTTAGAAATTTCACACCCAGTTTTCAGCAGGGGAAAGGTGATTGTCTTGGTACGTGTAATTCAGTGTGCACAGCTTTCTGATCACTAATTATATTAGGTTGGTTTAGGTATCATTTAAATTAACATTTTTTCCTCACTATACTTTTTTACTAATGCCAGAAAATGTTGTATAAATGAATATTTTGCAATAAAAGCTACACTATCCTGTGAAAATGAAAGCAACCTACATTCCATTTATTGGATTCATGGTCATCTTTCATACATATGCAAACACGTGGTACAAAGCAAACAGCTTTTTATTTAGTAAAATTAGTATTGGGAATATGTTCTTTACTTAATTAAGTGCTATATTACCAAACTTCAAACATCATTTGATACCAGTAGCATCATTTAGCACCAGTATCTTTGATGTAGATATAACATAGTTTGGAAATACAGTCTGAATATAATACTGAGAGCATACATCATGACGTCACAGAGAGAAAACCTCTAATAATCATTTGAAGGTCATTAATTACTGACTTAATCTTCTGAAAATGTCCTTTGGGTTTTCAGTAACACTAAGCAGGAAACTATTTGTATAGATTTCAGTAAGATGATTTCCAGTTCAAGGAAATTCTAGTTATGACAAGAAGCTTCACCACTGAATGGGGTTATAGCAATACGAGATTTGTTTAAAGCCTAAACTCATTCCTATTGCTGTATTCCTTCAAAGAACAGCATTGCTCATTTCTGGAACTTCAGCACAGACCTCCCACTACTGCAGGTAAACTATAAATACATGAAAAGATTACAAATATCATCCCTTACACTGTAGAAGCTTTTTTCCTACTTTTTCAGTTTTTTTCCCTCATCATAGTCAAAGTTGAGAGAACACATCATCATGACAATCCTAGACTGTCATTTTTGCAATTCGAGTTATGCAAATGAAATTCTCTTTATAGTTTTATTTTCCTTTACTAATCAAAAGATGGATAGAAGACTTCCTTTCTTTTAAACATTTAATGATTCCTGGAAAGCAAAAGCATGAGGATTCTTCTCCCCATTCACCACTGAATGAGAATACACAACTCCTTGAAGCAAGAGCATTAGACTGCAGTCTTACACTTTGCAAGAGGAAAAAACGTACTTTTAACCAGTAAGATATGGGTCCTCAGCCACACAATCTGGAGTTCATTACACTGATCAGCCAGAGTGATACTGGACCACCAATTCCAGTCTTTTTCAAAAAAATCCACTGAGGTAATTTCTAAGCTTACTCAGTAGAAGCTTAAACTACAATAATTCTCATGCAGTTTAGAGAACCTAATCAAAATTCATATTAGGCATGAGAACCTCCAACCCCTGAACAATTAATTTTATTTTTCTGATCTGGAACACTGACAGTGATATCAGCTCCTCTCCATTTCCAGCCGAATGGGTGGTGTTTAACTGCTTAGTTCAGTTTTTAGGTTTAGTCTGGTGCTGGTAACACGTATTTCAGCAGAGGCATTTGTATTTCTCTAGTGGGTTGTGCAACTTGCTCTGCTCATGAAATTAGACTGCTGTCTATGCCTGAGAGAATTCATTTAAAGTTGGTTTGATTATGTCTAGACTGAACCACAGCTAGTGAAGCATAAAATGATTTCAGAAAAAGTTTTGACTTAATAGCTTTCTAGTGAAAATGTTTTCACAGTCAAGTTACTTGGCCATGAAGTAATTGCTGTATCAAGAAGGACTCCCTATCCTAGTCACATCAAAATCATGAAGCCTATCAATTAATCTGAAACTTGCATGTCCATCTGATTATGTATATATAGAATAAAATAGGAGCAAGCACTTTCTATGGTGACTATTAAAAAAAAAAAAAAAACTAAAAGATGTGAGGCTTCTGGGTTGTATCTGGTTAACAAGGGATTTTGATGCATGAGAATTGGGAGACTAAAATATGTGGCAAAAGATAGATTGTGTCTGGAGTCCACTTTCCAGTTCCTGAAGTCAGCTGATGCAGGTGTGGGAAGTTCTATTAGATTAACCTTTGGATTTTCTAGACAGAAAAAAAAGAAAAAAACTTTCCAGAGAGCATTAATCTTATTTGCCCTGAGCCATCAAGACAATTTGCACATTTGCTTCAGAAATAGCCAGCACTTGGAGGTATATGGCAATTTGTTATTACTATGTGGTAGTTCAGACAATGATGCCAGATGTCTGGGCAACAAAGCACGAGCCTTATGGATGTTTTAAGTGGTGAGAACAGAATGAGGCCATTAAAATTTAGCTATACACACGCAGCCTGTCTGTGTGGCCAAGGAGCTAGACAGAAACTTCTCCTCTTACAACAGGTGTTGCACCAGACACCACTGCTGCTCATAGGGTACTAGAACGAAGTTTAGAAATTCCTGTATTGCAACTGTTTCCAAGAAAAGGTTCCTGAGAGAATGGGTTCGTTCTCAGTAGCTGAGGTGTTACATAAAGAAAAAAAATCACTTTTATCTCAGCAGGAGGATGAAAACTCATCAGCAATTTGATAGTTTCAAATATTCTGTAATTCAGGACACTGCTTTAAGTAACTTTTTATGTTTTGAGTAAGATCTATTTCTTTCTACAAGAAATCTCATGGTTTCGTGTATCTGTATAAAAAAAAAAAAAAAGAAAAAGAAGAAAAACCAACCCAATCCAACCTGACCCAAAACCAAACTAAACAAAATAAAAAATCCAAAACCAAATAGATAAAAAAAAAATACCAAAACCAAACCACCACCACCACCCCCGAAAAAAGCCCCCCAAAAAACCTCAAACATGGTTTTGCATGTCTGACAATCAGGCAAGTTTCAAAACTTCAATTACAATGTATTAGTGGTTTTAAAATGACCTAACAGAGAACGCTAAGGATTGTAATGACCAGGGTATTTTTTACCCCAAAAATACTTTGCAATGTAGGCTGATGAAAATATCTTACTTGGCATGTCAGGAATATGTACAGAAATGTTTTATCCATTCCAAATTTTTGCAGATGTTGAAGAAAAACTGAATAGAAATCTCTGAAGTTTTGCACTAAATTCTAGGAGGTAGCTCAATTGTCTCATCTTGGAAGAAAGATTTTATTGTTTATTTTAAGGAATGGATTATACCTTCTAGAGAGATACCTATTTATTAATCTCTCAATGTCAAAGACAAATCTCGAGAAACTTTTTTTTTTAAATGAAAACAAACCAAAAGCATTGCATTAATTTCTAGTTTCTGCTGTTAACCTATTTATTCAGATCATCTCACCTGTTCTTGTCCTCATTTTGTCAGAACAAAACATTCTGACACAAAGAGAATATCTTTGAGATACACCTGATGTTATGGAATTAGTTAAAGAAAGGTTACTGGGTATATACTTGTCCTGTTTTTAGGGTGAGGGGATAAGCCTGTACTCAAAATTTGCTTTCCAGGTGATTCTGAGCTTATTCTTTTCTAAAGAAATATTTCTACCATCAAGCTATTAAAGCACACAGCAAATGAGTGGGACAGGAATGTGCTGGACAGATGAGGAAGATCCTCTGTTATTTGTGATTGCGCTGAAATCGTTGTGATTGCAGTAGAAACTTCTGAGAAAGGAACATTATACAAACACCAGAAAGCACTGCTAAATGATCCTGTTCCTGCTGCTCCCTAACACATATTTAGCTATCAAGAAATTTTCAGTTTGATATTGCTGGGTATTTCTTTCTTATACATCAAACTGACACAAATAATTCTACCATAATTTGAAACTTGTTCACTTCAGGGATTCCATGTGAGATTATTGCTAAACTGACAGTGTTTCATTTGGAGGGTTTTCTTCTTAATTTTTTTTTTTTTTAAATAGAATAGAACAGAATAGAACAGAATAGAACAGAATAGAACAGAATAGAACAGAATGATTCCATTAGAAAGGGTCATGTCATCCAACTGCCTGACCAGTTAAGGGTTGACCAAAAGATAAATGTGTTTTCAAGGACATTATCCAAATACCTCTTAAACATGGATGGTTTTGGGGCATTAACCATCTCTCTGGGAGGTCTGTTCCAGTATTAGATCGCCCTCTTGGTAAAGAAATGCTTCCTAATGTGCAGTCTGAACTTCCTATGATGCAGCTATGAACCACTTCCATGTGTCTCCTCCTCAGGAAGCTGTAGAGAGCAATGAGGATGTCCTGGAGTCTTCTTGTCTCTGAACCAGACAAATCCCTAGCCACTCTTTACAGAACATTCCTTCCATCCCTTTCTCCAGCTTTCTTGTATTCAAGTATCTTAAATATTGAATAAGAAAAAATATAAGACATCTTTATAACAAAAGTGCCCATTTGCATTCCTTCTGACCATGCTTTCCATGTATTTTCCCTTCATTTTAATCTATCAATTAAAAATAAAATTCATTTCTTCATACTGTTTGAAAAGCATTAAAAAGCTACTGAGTGTTTTTCTCCATATATTTCAATGTTGTCCTTTGATGTAATGAGGGATATAATCTGGTTATGTGGCTCTGTACAGGTTTTCCTATTTGCCTTCTCAATTAGGTGCTACATCCAAATCTTTCTGTTATTTTCATTTCTAAATAAGCCTTTCTGAATATTCAGATATTAAAAAATCTTTGTTATTTTACCTGGAGAGAATGAATAATGAACATTTCCTTCAGCTGAAACTGAAAACCTGTGATTAAATATGATAAATACATGTTTGCTTTCATTGGCTCGGAATTTTATTTTAAAATGACTGCCAGCCTGATTGCTTGAGCATCTTGCTAAGGGTAGATGCAGTGTAAATTAATCAAACTTGTTCAGAATCTTTTCCATGATCGTATGCCAGCGTTGTAAGTTTTTAATCAGGTTCTTTTTTATTTTTTTTTTTGTAATATTTTTTTCCCCTGTGTGCATATAGGCTTTTATAATTAGCACTTCTGCACTTCTCTCCTTTTTCTCTTTAATAATTTGCCAGGTCTAGTGGTCTACATGTCAACAACTGGACCTGTTTATTTCCCAGGGAGAGATGGGAGAAGCTAATAGGTGTTGGAAAGAGTTTCTTCCTCTTTTCTTTGCCTGAGGCAGATAGACTCTAGTATACAAAAAACTTGATAGTGGCAAATTCACACACACACAAAAATAAAAAATTACAAAGCTCCTCCATATTCAAAACAAGGGTATGCACAATTTTTATAGCATACAGGTATTTATATTTACAAGTAAGTGTGTTCTCTGGGATGGTTTTTATTCAGTGTATTCTTAAAATCTGCAAAGAGTAACCAAGAGAAATAGTTAAAGATGGGAATCAATAGGTCCAGATTTTTGTTTAGAAAAAACATAGATGGATTACAGTCCTACTATTTTCTTATGAATATATATTTTTTTTTTATCCTAGATGGTGAAAATATTATGAACAATCCAAAAAACTGAAGTAAACTAGGAGAAAAGGCTGTCAATTGCTCAGACACTATCACAGAAAGTACATTCTGCATCTGATCTAATCTTGAGGTCTTCTAAACAGTTACAGAGGATGTATTGTTGCTGAACTAATTCAATTATCACTGTCTTAAAGACCTCTTACAATTCTGCATACTGTGCTATAAAACATGTTATATTATCTTTGTTCCACTGACATATAGTGACTATGACATGATTGCATTCTCAGTGGTATTGGAAACCATGAATTTTTACTCATGTACTTTGTTGTGTCATGTGTAGACAATGGAAGATATCTATTGAAACAGCAACTGTTTCCATAAAATAAATATACATATCTAAAAGTATTATAATGATTGAGTTCTCAAAGTACCTGGGTTCCAGATACAATAATTTTATGGACTGAATGTAGAAGAGAAAGAGCTCCTGAAAGACCAATAAATACAGATCACACAAAGTATTTACTTAACAATTTCTGCTCACAGATACTCCTGAAATAATTTTCTTCTATCTAAAGAAATTATCCATGATACATTGTTTAGAATTTTCCTGGAATAACTTTCCTTTTTCCAGTAAAGACATTTTATTTGAAATATGAACTAATAGTCTTCAAAAATAATTAGTATGTTCAAAATGCTCAGTGATTACTGTGGAGCTCTTATTCAAGAGTTTCACCACTACTTTGTGTTGACTTTTTTTAGAGAATTTTTTTCNGCTCCGAGTTCCAGCTGCACCAGCTCGCACCCCCACCCCGCTTGCTGAGGTGTCCCGGGTTTCCAGAGAGCCGCGGGGTTTCCAGCACATCTCAGCCACCACCCCGGGATCGCTGCGGTCGAGCCGCCATTGGCGTCTGCTCCCCGAGCTGCCCCACGGCGCCCCCTGCAGCCACGGGGGAACCATCGCACCTGCCCTGCCCAGCGGAGCCACAGCGCCCCTGCCGGCCGGGACCGGAACTGCACCAAGGGGAAGGTGCCTGACCCCTGAGAGCAGCTGCCAGTGGGTTCTCTGGGTCTGGTTTGGTGTCACCGTTACAGCTGTTGCCTGTTTACCTCATATAAATACTTAGTAAAGATCTGTTATTCCTATTCCCTATCTTTTGCCTGAGAGCCCCTTAATTTCAAAATATTACTAATTCGGAGGGAAGGGGGGTTCACATTTCTCATTCCAAGGGAGGCCCTTGCCTTTCTTGGTAAACACCTGTCCAAACCACGACATTTTGCTATATGTTTTTATAGCTATTACCTTTCTCTTTGAAAACAGAGGAAGGTGTTGAAAACTAATACTTTTCATACTTTTGTTACTCTATCAAACAAGAGCCTCCTAAAGGGCCCCACCAGCTTCTTTAATAGTTTTTGTAGATAGGCACTCCTCATTTTGGCCAAAACCTCACTTTTAATGTCCTTATGTTGCATCTATGTAGAACAGCACCTTAAGAACAAAGTGCTGGGTTTTTTTAAATTTAGTCCCTACCCTGAGTGATAAACTGGAGTCCTTCTCTTTGTCATTGAAAAAAAAACAAAACTCCTTTTTAATGCTTTTAGGAGTCTATCTTGACGTTATTTTTTGCTTTAGTAGTTGCCATTACCTCTGCAGCAGTATCTCTACTGCCATTTCTCTCTGACAGGATATGAGAAATCATTCCTCCCCTAGCATTATGTAGAATCTTGTTAATGACTATGAACTCATTAAAACAATTTTGTTTTTAGCAAGCCAATTTGCAATCTTCATCAGAGAACCTTGTATTTTATAAATCCCCCAAATAACTACCATAACATCAATCCAGTTATATACTTGTAGAGAATTCACCAGCTCACTAGTGCCAGTGAGTAGTAACAGACAATCCATTTTGGACAGAAATATCCTGAAGTGATCTCTGTCCTTCTGTTTTTATAGCATATTTTTGATGTTTTTCCTCCCAAACTCTAATCATTCAGGTAATTCAGGCAACAGAATTTGAACTAGATGAAAATAAAACTGGAACATTTTTTTTTGTAGCAAAGACAAGCTGTAATAATTTTTAAAAATTGCTTTTAATGTCTTCTGTGACACATGTATTGAATAAAAATACCTGCCTACATTATGGTGTTAGCAAAAATATTCTGATATGGCAATCAACACCTGAATATTAAACGTTTTCACTGAGGAGACTAAAGGATAGTATGAAGTTTTAGTAATTTTTATTCTACTATTCTACTATTAATCTATTTAGTAGTAATTATTCTAATTCCTTATAATTTCAGCCTTAAAATTACTTCCTTTTTCTCCTGAATCTTTCACTCTTCTTGACACACTGCAGTAAAATAAATATGCTAACTGATGTCACGTGCCTAATATATTTGGAATTTAAAGGAAGAGCAAGTGTTCTCCAAAAGCCTCTAAAGCAAACAGAGGAGGAACCTAATGCAAAGCATTTTAATCTTGTAGTGACAAGTATTCTCTTTTGGTGATTTGTTTTGTAAAACTTATATTAAGTGGACTCATAACAACACCGTGAAAGACATCTTAAGATTTTAAATCACAAATAGAATCATAACCACTGGGTTTGTTTTCACTTTTTCTTCTACTTAAGAAAGCAATTAATACTCCTAATTGTTTGGGTTTTTTTGTTTGTGTTTTTTTTTAAACAGTCCATGGGTATTTCTATTAGCTAAATACTGTCATCCATATTAATTTTTAACAATTCCATACTGAATGAGAGGCCACACAAACTGTATTCTAGAGTAAAATTCAATTTGCTAACATAAGAAAGGTCAGAATGCAAAATATAAATTAGAAGAAGCAAAAGGTAGGATGTGACACTACAAGAAAATATACTGAGTGGGAAAAATTGTTCTGTTCTAGCTCACATTCTAACCAGTATTTTTTTCTCTTGTAGAACTCAAAACAATTTCAAATTAATGATACGTCTGAGGTTCTCTTAATCTAGTCTCAATAAATGGCCCCATTATGAAGCTGCCTGTAACATCTCAAAGAATCTTGCTTTGTGGCACAATATAGTAATTTCAGCAGAACAGAACTGTGTGACAGGTCATGAGGAACAGCAGAATTTCTTCATAAGCTTGAATCCAGAGTATGGATCCTTCAAATGGTCCCTATTGATATAATTTCCATCAAGTATGATCAAAGAGCATTAAAAGATAGCAAAAAAAAAAAAAAATAGGTATCCATAGCTCCAAATCTTAAGATTTATAGGAAAGGGAGATCCACTGGGAGGTGACAGCACCATACAATACTTTCTTAAAATAAAACTTGACACTGTTCACGTATTATTCTCATTTTTAAGCCAAATTCTGTAATCAAAATGTTATATATGAAGTAAGATGTTTTAGATATTTTAATACCAAGACAACTTCCCTTTTCTTTTTCCATTTTTAAGTTAAATTTTGAAATTGAGCCAGCAGTTTGCTTAGTACTGTCTCCTTTACTGAAAGCATATGCACATGCACACATAACCATATAATCCCCAAAGCATCTATCATAATGGTGAATTCAGAGTGCTGATGGACTGGCACAGAGGTCAGTGACCATGTCTTTCATGGGCTCTGAAGACAATGACCTATGAAGACTATGGCTATAGTCATGGCTAGATTAGAGAATGTAGCTTGACAGATTCATACTTCCAGTTGCACATGATTGTTATGAAAAAAGATAAGATCAAGTTCTATTCTTAACTTTTTTTCCTGTTTACAGTCTGGTATTTAGTCATTACATATTTTCATTACAATTTAAATATTGTGCACTATTTTCTGTACAATAAAAATCTTATGAATGTCATCACACTATTAACTACTTATAGAAAAAAAAAGACTTGTAAGTCTATTCAATCAGCATGAATGAGTGCTCTTCATTTCTACCTCTAAATATATTTTGTTATTTTTAAATATTAATTTTTAGTAAAGGATTTCTCATGTAATTTCTTTAGTTTCTGGCAGGCTTCAATTTATTGATTTCAGTTTTCTATTTAATTAAATGAGTCTTGATTATTATGTCAACATCCATCAACGGACTTCATCAAAACTATTCTGGTTTTGAATGGTATCTTATTTTGAGCTAATGCTTGAGTTTTTAAATAAGGAAAGTAATCAGGTCTATTAAAAAAAAAGCTGTTAGTTGATTCAATAATTACAGCTTTCAAAAGAGAATAAATATCATCTTATTGGTAAGTTATGCTGACGATATCCCTAGAGAAACAGCTGAGAGGTGCCAATCAGATTTGCAAAACATTTTTGTTTACCTGCTCAGCACTCTATCTCTTGGGAATTCACAGCATTAACTTGGACACATCAAATGTCAAATTTTGCTCTATGTTACAACAAATGAAATTTTTTAAAGCTCACCAAAAAATGTTGTTTCAGGCAATCAATTTTTTTTTTCAGTGAGGTCTCATAATGCAAAAATATCTTTGCTATCATGTGAGCCCAAGTAACGTGCTCTAGGGGGCCCTGCTCGAGCAGGGAAGTTGGACTACATGAATTCCTGTGGTTCATTCCAACCTTACTGATTCTGTGATTCTGTGAAATTCTGTATACAGTTTGGGTTGTTACATTATTAAAGATACAGAAAATAAGTGAGGTTTAAATGTATAAAATCATTGTAACTTAAATTTGGTATGTTCAGCTTCTAGGTTAAGATGATAAATGGGAGGGGGAATTTTTTGAATCAATTGGAGTTCAATTGGGGTTCAATTTTTTGGTCTCTAGTTCCCCTAAAAATAGACAATGTCAGGAACACATGTGGGGTGAAATTTTCGAGAAAGAAAGCATAGATAGCTAAGGAGAAAAGGAACAAACAACAAACCCTGATGGCAGGCATTGAAATAACTTTATAAATGTACTTTCAATTATTTAGAAAGACTTAAAGTAACATTTCAAACATAAATCAGTCAAAAAGATGAACATTTAAAACATGACAGTAAAACAAATTAATAATTACAGGCCTAATACCCTAAATTTGTTTGTCTAGCTTTGCTTTAAAAAGCAAACTCAACATATTCACATCCTTTCTTCATGAGACCTGGGAGAAAAAAACACAAGTGATAGTTCCCTTCTTCCTCATTATTTCTTCTATTTTCCTCAGCTATGGCCTTCTTTTTTTTTTGTACATTTTTTTTCTGTACACAGAATACTTTTTTATCTAAAGATCACCATGTAAAAATGACTGAACTATATATATGAACAACAACATTTTTCAAAGATCTATACTTTTATTATTTTTGAGACAGAAGCTAAAGGGCCTAACAGCCCTTGAAATTCTTCTCCAAAAATGTAATACTGATTACTGTACTTGTTAACTCTAAAATATACTATGCGGTAAGGTAAACCTTTCAATGTTAGTGACTATGAATATTGATCAAAAGACAATTACTTTTTGATGCCTAGAAACTTGTAGGCATTTTTATACTACACTTGATTTTTTTGTGTGTGTGGAGAACCAAATTGTTCCTTCAGATTTAAGACAGAATGAATCAAATTTTAGGAATTAATAGGAGGTAAGGTTTGATTTCCAACATAATATGGCAATAACTTTGAATGCAATAGATTTTTAAGAGGTTCTCTCAAAACAAAATATAATGGAAGATGTAAAAATGATAGGCCAAGCAAGTTAGGTGTTAGGCAATTACTGTAAATGATAGATCAATAAGAATAAAGTTCTCCTCAGTGTCTGCCTTGTGCAGTAAAATGAGTAAGAGGGAGACTCTTCCAAGCTGGAGAGAAATACAAAGATACAAGGATTTCTCAACAAAAAATAAAAGCCATTCTTTAGTTGTGCCATAAATTCTTGTGAGCTATTTGTCAACACTGTAAAAAGTTCAGGAATGCTCAAAAATTTTGTGATCATCAAAGAAAAATGCAAGGATTGTTGAGTTTTTTCCTCTTGCATCCTAAAGCCATATTATACTGGCAGTAATTGAAAAGGAAAAAGACATGCCTTTTACCACCTTAGAAATAATTACTTCCCCTTTTGTCTGAGCACAAACAAAACTTGAGGTCTTGGATTGTTCTTATGTATGTGATGAATCTCTACATCATTTCCTAAATCAGAAGACTGCATTCAAAGTAAAAAAGGATGAAAAAAATCAAGCAAATAAAATCAACATGTTAAAATATTCCAAATATATTTGCCTAGATTCTCCCATACATCTAACTTAGGTCATAGATTTAATAAAGAAAAACTATTAGCAAAGTGAAAGGCATCAACCTCTTTTGTCTTTTACTGTGACAGATGAAAATACATTTATCAAGAAGCACTGTCCTCTAAAGCCTCATACTCTTAGTTGCAATACACACTCCTTCGTTAAACTTTACATCTTTCAGCCATGCAGCTCAGCCTTGAACTTCAGCAAACCCTTGGCATAAATCATTGAGAGGATGACACTGTCTGCATTTGCATCAGTCTTTGAAGAAACTCCTTAACAGAAGTTAGTTGACTCAGTTTTCAAGTTTTATTCTAGATTAATTTATGAAAATGCACAAAGGGTTTCACCATGAGATAAGTAAAATGCATAAACTGCTGTAAAATGCATGAACTGCCATAATGACCATTAATACCAGAACTGATGTGTCTTGATATTTTGTAAAAGAATACACCATTTAAAAAGTTAATAAGTTACATTCTATATAAGCCCTAGGGAAATATCTAAACAAATAGCAGTATTACATATTGTTCCACAGAAAATCAGCATTGGGTATCTATCAGTGATACCATTGATCCAATCAGGATATTCAGTACATTATTAAAAAAAAAAGGGAATAACTATTTTAATTAGAGCTGTCTCTAAAGCTATTATAAAGTCATGTCACACAACTACAAATACAACAGCGGTATGGCAACCAAACAAAGACTATTACATGATTTTTGCAAGGGTAGTCTTTCATTTGTTCATGAGAGATTTAAATAACAAAGGGG
Organism: Notiomystis cincta; assembly: GCA_013398075.1. Taxonomy (NCBI): domain Eukaryota; kingdom Metazoa; phylum Chordata; class Aves; order Passeriformes; family Notiomystidae; genus Notiomystis; species Notiomystis cincta. The sequence continues at coordinate 62,188 of VZRX01023347.1, read as the reverse complement.
AATTTTACAGATAATTGAATTTAGGACCAGGAAAACATTTGTGGGATATGGAATTTGGATGTTTTTCCCCTTGTAAGCCTTGACTTTCTTGATGCTGGGTGTAAATATAGCGTATCATAGTCTGGCATTCAAAGAAGATACAATTGAAATCTCTGCAGAAGGAGTTTATTTTAGATGTAACAAAGTATAATTACCAACGTCAAGAGTTTCTAGTTTTAAAAAAAAATCAACACAAAAACCTATGGGTTGAATAAAGACAAAAGTGTTTAAATTCATAACAATCAGTAAACTTTTTAGAAGTGTCTTTCTAAAAATTTCCCCTAAAAGGTATTTCCCTACATTAAAATGTAGGCAATTAAGACAACTAAACAAAACAATTAACATTTCCTTTTTAGAAAGTATCAGAAGTGGTCTCCTATATCCTTATTCAGACACATAAGGAAGTAACATAATTTTCATTCATGATGAATACTCATTAAAGAGGAATAGTCAGAATCCAGTAGTAGCTCAGCATGTTGGAAAACATTAAACCACTGGTTAGGAATGTTTACAGCCATTTAAGTTAATTTTGCCATGCAGCTTTACCTAAGGGGAAAAAAAAAACACATAGGATACTAGACTAAGCAGAGGATAAGTGATCTTGCTTATGATTTCTCTGTTTAACATTTATGACAAGGACAATATTTTTTTAATTGATACAGTGACTGTAAAATGGATCCAGAACTAGGGTTTGTGTTTCAATATCAACATGATAGCTATATAATATTCATACCATTTGGCCTGAAGATTTCTAAAGGCATGTTGTTTCATCAAATAAATGACCTGAATGAGTTATGCAACTCAAAGTGAACAGAGGCAGAGTTTTACATTTGTGTTACAATCAGAACTAGTTGGTTTGAAAATTAGGAAATAGATAACAATCCATTCTGCACCAAGTCTATAAAGTCAAGCAAGCATGTCCATATCCTAACTGTGTAAATACATGCCATGGTTATTGGATGATAAAGATGGCAATTTAAAAAAAAACAATATTGAGTCTCAGGAACAAAAAGGAACCTTTTGAATTTATAACAGCTCAGTCTTATATCCACTTGTTTTTATTATCTTTCTTTACAGGAATCTGTGGCACTGTATTTTCAAGTTTTATCCCTGGTTTTATCACATTTATCACAACTGACATCATGCTGTTCAGAAAATCATGTTATTCTGGAGAGAATAAGTGATATGTAGTGTGTGGCACAGAAATCATTTCACCTGATTCCTGGAATTGTTAAGTATCCAGGGCAGTTCGCAAATATAGAGATATTCAACACAGAATTTTTCTGTTGGAAAATAGTAACAATAATAACTTATGCTCAGAACATATCTGTCTCAATGACAGGAGAAGACCAAAGCAATTTGTTTCATTAGCCTACTTGTCCTCCCTCATTTGATGCAATTCTTATCTCTAGTTTCAGAGTTAAACTACTGTTAAAGTTGTCCTATATTATGCAAGGAATCAGTATCTACCAAGGCTAAAAGGGGGGATGTATTGAAACTAGGATAATCATCTGGGAGAGAGATAGTTTTTGTAACTTAGAGAGATAGTTTTTGTAACTTTATAACATATTTATATTTATTTTTGCAGCTGAACCTTTTTTTTTTCCCTCAGAGTTCCTTGGAGATTTTCTCTCCAGGTATGGCAAGAGGGAATTCCTGGAAGAGTATGAAAAATGAAGATATTTTTTAATATAGACATATCTTTGGTTTCTTTTAATTCTTATCATATGGTAAATGATGAAGGAATATTTGGAAGACATACTTCCCATTTCAAATATCTTATACTTCTGTTTTGGTACCTGTTGTGGATACATATTTGACATGTATAAATAAGCCTAGAATAAGCAGCAATTGTAAGATGGTCTGAAAAGTAGTCATTTGTCTATGAGGTTTGTGTTTATTTTTTACTCATAAGGATTTAACAATTTAACTACCTGGCACTCTGAGAAAAATTAAATAAAAAGCCTTTTCAAGGAATCTAAAAGTTGTTTATTCCAAGTGGATGAAACTGGCAACAAAGTTACCTTTTCTCTGTGATTTTCCATTATTTTAGAGTCTACATATTACTATTAATTTTAATATTAGGTAGAAAATTGAATCAGTATTATCCATTGATTATTCCAAAAGCTTTATTTTTTCATCAATAAACAGAAGATTCCCTTATGTTGCAGTTTGACCAGTGTCATAATAGATTTAATTCAGGCATGGCTATGTATGTGATTTGCTCTGCCTTCAGTAAATTTGGCTGCATTGAATGTTGCACTGCTGCAATTTCAGTAGTGAAGCCCAAAGTACAGCATTTAACTCTGTCTGTCTGATAACCATGCATCATTGCTGTTACCTGTAACTGAAGAGTCAAAATTCCCCTCTTTTTTTACTATTCACAAAATTTCAAATATAAAGAATACAAAGATATCTTGACATGCTGTCTTTATAAAAGATTGGTTTCCCTGTGAATTTCTGCTGTAATAAACAGCTTTAGTAAATTATTCAAACCTTCAAAACAATACAGATCTTAATCTGATAAGGTTTGCTCACAGGAGACCTGACTAAAATATATCTGTAAATAAACTGGTAAAAAGAATTTCCAAATAGTCTGTTTGGAGTTCCTGTCACATGTTACCATAACTTTTTCATATTTTACTCCAGCTTCCTTTGATATGGATAGTATGGACTGTATTCTGGTGCTTCATAAAGGCAAATAGGAAAAACTCAGGCTCATGATTTATAGGTATATTAAGTACAAATATATACAAGGATATATACACATGTACATCACATTATAGATATGCTAAAATGTACCTGAAATATACAATTACTGTGTTTGTTCTGATTTGTTTCTAATCAATCACATTTTGATTGATAAGCTAATGAAATTTAATTTGAAAACAGATGGTGAGTTTGGAAAAAGTTTACTATTTGACAAAGTTTTGATTATAATTTAATTTTGATTGAAATGGATATATATATACTAACTGACATTAATTAAGCAAATTAATTTTAGTTTAATCTCATGATCAGAAAGAGAATTCAAGGTACAAGAAAAAGGCCTAAGAGGAGGAAGATGTAGAGAAATGAAAACAGTAAAGATTTTAAATTTAAGGAGAGAGTTTGAATGTCTTCTCATTGATGTGAGTATATACCATGGTAACTATGAAAAGTCAGCAGAGCGTGCTTATAAAATCTGCAAGGATCAGAGCAGAAGCAGAACCAAGTGTTTTTATGGCTAGCAATTCCTAAATTGTCTCTGAGAGCTTTTTTTCTTTGCAGACTAGATTGGAGTTTTTCCTCTCTTTACACTCTTTAAAATTTATTTATTCTAGCAGCCTTTACTATTGTATTCAACATATAAGAAGCATTACTATTGTAACACTCTTTACTGAGAGAAGTATTACTGGTAGACATTGTCACTACACTAATTTTGCAAAATTACATTTATTTACAATATCTCCTTTCACAGTTACTGATCCAAGACATCATCAGGATCATTATTACTATTTTTTTTTAAATCCAGCTCTTAAGCAAAAGCTTAGCATATACTTTTTCTAGGTAGATAGATGCAGGAATATACTGACATATTGCAAAGAATAGACTAGAATAGAATGGAATATTTCTGTTGAAAGGGACCTACAACAATCATCCAACTACCTGATCAACTCAGGGCTGACCAAGTTAGCCTATGCTGTAAGTGCACAGTTCAAATGACTCTGAAAACATTGACAGACTTGGAGCATCAACCACCTCTCTAGGCAGCCTCTTCTGGGATGTTTGAACATCCTCTTGGTAAAGAAATTACTTCTAATGTACAGTCTAAACTTCACCTGACACAGCTTTGAACCATTCCCATGTGTCTTGTCACTGAATTGCAGGGAGAAATGTTCAGCACCTCTGTGTCCCCTCCTCAGGAAGCTGTAGAACAATGAGATCACCTCCTCTTTCTCCCCCAGTGTCCTTCTCTCCAAACTAGATTAACCCAAATACCCAGCCACTACTCACAGGATAGCCTTTCACCAGCCTTTCACCAGCTTTGCTGCCCTCCTCTGGTTGCATTCAAGGACCTGAGCAATCTTCAGTTGTGAGGTCCAGAACTGCCCACCAAAGTTGAGACTGCACCAGCACTGAATGCAGATGAAGGCATAGCTGCTTATGAATAAAAGATAGATTTACATGAAATTTAGCCTGCAAATTTTTTATGTGGAATCTTTAACTCTCTCAGGAAAAGTGAAATGATTTAAGAGACTGCCTTCTGTGTTGTAAACCCAAAAACTCTCAATCATTCTTTAATGTTTCAAGATTGTCTGTAATTGTTTATTTTAAACTGTAAATACAGAAACATGCGGAGTTGGGGTGTCCTTCATCTTTCCAACATCTTAATCTTTTATAAGGATTTTACTTGTTTCGTTTTTTTTTCAAATTTGTATGTCTTAGTATTGTATTTTAAAATGGTTGAATATGAACGGTTCCCCTCAAAATTTGCTTTAGCTGTAGACAGTTGGAACTAACTGTGGCTATCACTGTGTTTCTACTTAGCAACTCAGATGCTAACTGAAGCGTGGTGTTACCCATTTTTGCTGGAAGAGTGCCTGAGAAGAACTACCAGGAGAAGAAAGCCAAGTATCTGCCCTACCATGTAGGCCTAGAACACATCAAACCTGAGGTGGTCTTCCAGTGACCTCCACTGACTAGTGGAGGTAGAGATGTGATCCTAGTTGGGCCATTCTCCAGCAGTGCCAACTCAGGCAGGCAGATATCAAAACAAATTATATCTTCTGGAAACAACAGGTAAAAATGTCATACCTGGTGGGAATGAGGAGTGACTTCTGTTCCTCTGTAGTGAAAGCTCTACAATGTCAGTCAGCTAATGGACTTTCAAATACACAGACCTGACTGTCCATGATGCTGCAACCTACGTCTCAGTTTTATGATGCTCATCTCTCTGTGACCCAAGTCACAGTTTTATGAAGAGCAATTGCCTAATTGGAGAGGAGCAATTAAGGTTAACACTTCTTTACCTGATAATTGGCAACCACTATCCAGATTATGCAAGTGAGTATAATGATTCATAGACAGTTAGTCTGGCAGATCCCAATCATTTACTATACTTCCAGGTAATAATAGATATTGAGTCATCATGGATTTTGTGCAGACAAAGCATTACAGGATTTTTCGTCATCCACCAAAAGTTGACTGCCTTTATTCTTTACTGAAAAACTGGTTTGTATTATATACTTCTGTGTCAGGGTCATTGAAACTGGTGTCAGTTCTTATACTCTCACATGCATTGCTCACACTTACCTTGTATGTCCCACAAATCCCCCAGAACTGTGTATGGAAAATAAGGGTTCATCTTAGTCATAAAAGTCAGTTTTAAACTACTGATAGGGAGAAAAAAAAGACTCTCTCAAAAGATAAATCAACTTCTTATAAAGCACACTTCCGAAAAGGGTTTGTATGATTTAATTTCTGCAGAAGCCTTCTCCATTAACTGACAAAGGACACTAGAAGAAAAGATTAGAAGTCTAAATGAAAACCATCTAACACCTTAGGAGCATTAGACATGCTGATGAATCACAGAATCAGGAAGTTTGTCACTAGCTGTGAATTTTAACACAATTTACTCCAACAACATAAATGCTGTCTTTTTCCTTCAATGAAGTGAAAGAGCACAAGAGCATTTGAATATTGGTGATAATACTGTTAGACTGGGTACCCTAAAACTATTTTAATTATGTTCTAATAAATTATTCTATAATGAATAAAATTGCAGATAAATAGACGTGTATATAAAATCCCTCTTTCAAAAACTCATGCATGCCTGCAGACGAATGTAGTTAAAATGAAAGTTCCTGCTTTGTGTTAGTTTTAGCAAAGTTAAACAATAGCACATCAGGAGTTTCTAATTATATAAAATATAACACCATGGGTGTTCAGAAAAGTGTATCGTACATGTAGTCCATACTTCTCTGACAGCTAACAAAATATAATCAAATAGCTTTTCTGAATGAAGAGAAAAATTTTAAATTCTAATGAAGTTAAATGATTTTTAATATCTAATCAGACAAGAATTGCAACCCATGAAAAAAAGCTACTATAAGGAGAAAGTAATCATCAAAATTATTATGGGAAAATTCATGAGTATGACAGACTGTTCAAAGGGATGCTATTGAATTCTTTAACTTCAGCTGCTCCTTGAAAAGATATCACAGACATACTACCACTATATGTCAAATCTTGAATGAAAAAGGGATTTTTAAAACTAAGAAAACACAAGCTTGAAAAGCACAGAAGAAATATACAGTGATTTTTAACAGAGGGAGACAGAGAATGTAACAGAGCATGGTCCCATCCAGAGTGGCCACAAATCCCTTCTGAAGTCAAGCAGAGAAGGGCTGTGAGTGTGCCCATGTCTGTGTTTGCATATTTGTGTGTGTAACCTACTTGGCCTGTGTGGGAGGTCTGCATGGAACTCATTATTTGCTGCCCTGTTGATATTGATCTGCAGTGTACAGGTCACTGACAGTTAATTATGTGTCTTTGACAAACTAATAAACCACTTTAATCTATTTCAATCCATTTTGAATTAAAATAATGCTAAACTAATTCTGGTAAGACTAGAACACTGAACTAATCAAGTTTGTCTGCTGTATTCATTACTGGCAAACAGTCAATGACACAAAATATGCATAACCTACATTCCTTGAAGGGATAAGCTACTTAAAGGGATAAAGTTCAGACAGGAGTTATTTAGCTGTTCTTATTTTATAGAAGGTGTTAAAATCTGGGGTTTTGGGTTCCTCTGTGGTATGCTGAAGAATCTGCTCAGTGCTATAGTGAAATGTTAAGTGAGATTCCATCAGCCAAAACACAATTTCATAAAGTGAAATATTTTTCAAAGTATTTCTGAATATAAAATTTACTATATCCTAGTACTTTTTTGGCTTTATGATGGATTTGAATTAAGAAGTAAAAATACATATATTCTTGGGTATTTGATCACCTGACGTTATCAGATGTTCTTCAAGGTAAATCAACAGCACTCATCTTTTTCTATGGCAATTTTACAGACACATATGTGTCACACCTGCCACTTGTGTATAAAAACAGTTTTGGAAAATTCTTGGATTTAAATTGTTGAAAGGTTGATCATAACAAGCTGCTTAGTGTCTCTATAGGTATGTAGGATACCTATTTTGCTTCAGGAACAGTATGATTTTTATTTGGGCATCAGCTATAAATACTTTCACATTTGCAATCCATTAACTAGTTTCTGCAGTATGATTGTCTCTGACTTTAGGAGCTATAAATTTCCATGTGCTGGATCACATTTTCTGCAGGTTAAAATAAAGAAATAAGCTATGCTAAATTTAACATACATAAAATTAATAGGAATTTGGAAATTGGTCACATTTTTTATTTGGTGCACATTCAGGAATTTATCAACATTTTAATTTTTAATAATGTAATTTGGTTTGCATTTTTTGATGGTGTGGGTTTTTTGTGTTTGTTTTGTTTTTTACGTACACTTTAGGTCTCTATTCTGTATTTCTCAATGATCTGATACACTGCTGAAGGGAATAACACAAGCAGACCCATTAGATACAGAGCAATAACTCCTCATGTGACATGAAATAAAAATTGATCATGCTAGAATCTATCAAACTTGAAACATATGCCTTGTCCTGATCCAAATCAATTGGTATTTTTTTAATAGTACAGAAAATAAATTGTATGAACTAAAGATTCACAGATGACTGGAATCAGTTTATTCCCTGTGATGGTTATCAGGAGGTATAACATCAGCAATACTTGCTACTTCATGCACCATTATGATACCACTGATTTTGAGAAAATAAAATAATAAAGGTCATAACCACTACACATTAACCATGTAAGACTAATCTGTTCTACTATGCTTCTAGTATTTTATTTTAAAGTTTCCTGTCTCAAGTGTCTAAACGTTTGTATAAAGGTAACACGGACTGTTTGTCTGCAGCACAGAAGAGAGCTCACTCAATGCAGAGGCAGCAGTCAACCTGAGGGGAGAGAAGATCTTGCAGTACCTTGCTCTTTCACTGTCTCACCTCCTGCTCCATTGTTCTGCTCACAGGAAAGCTCTGGACACATCTAAGTTATTAGCACTTCCAGGGCTTGCCCTCTGGCCCTGAACATGGATGCACAGACTGACTATATTCTCTGGGCTACATTTAAAAGTGCTTTAGCATCCGTGACAGTTTTCCCATGAAAACTATTGGTATGGAAGGATACCTGCCCCATGTCTTGTTCCCACACTGTGCTTGGAAGAACACTATTTGTCCTGGCACAAAGATGTGCAGAGGACTGTTCTAATATTCAGAATATGCACAATTTTTAAATTTCGGTATTCTTACCCACGACTTGATATTTTTTATTTTACTAGCGTACAGGATTTTTTACAGCCAAAATCCATGAGATTACGCTGTTGCTTTCCAGCTCCATAGAAACTCAGGATATTAAAATAAAATGTTACACATTATTTGATTTCTCCTATCTATGCTCCTCTGATGTCTCAAGCCAGGGATACTCTTCCTCCTTTCACTCCCGGCAGAGTTCCTTCCTCGCACTGTGGATTTTCCCATTGCACAGCTTGAAAGGAGAAGGGGAATTCTGTTCCTGACCTCTTGGAATGCATTCCATCTTCTCTATTTTTTTGCACTTTTCACAACTTTATTGCACATGTAAATCTCTGTTAAAGAACAGTCCACAATCAGAAATGTCTGTATAATTACAAGACTAAAAATTTTGAACTTAATAATGATGTTACAATTTTAGAATTTGCCAGCCTAAAATGATTAGTAGTGAAATTATGGGAAGTCACAAGTTAAGTTTAGGTGACCTTTTTTGATCAATGTTTGTGTTTTAAAATAACAGCTATCTCTGATAGCTGATATGCCCTGCTCTTTTCCATTCATATTATCCTTTTAGTATACATTCTATCCAATTGTTTATATTGTTTTGTTGTTCGTTAGGAGAGAGACAGACCTGTATATTAAAGAAAAAAAATTGTGCCTAATGTGTTTACAATAAGAAGACAAATTATATTCTGTGTTAAAATTTCAAAAGCTCAGTTTAATACCAAAACATAACTGTCAAGTTGCAAATATCTGTCCACAAACTAAGGTTGTTCTCTTTGCATCATTAAGGAAATACATGAATGGAGGTCTTCTTTGAATTCATATTTCAAGCATCTTATTATATTCAGAATTTTAAAATCAGTTTAAAATTAAGACTCCTGTTTTGGGCTAAGGCAGTAGCTTATGATTTCAAGGGGCTTTTTTAATTTGTTTTACTTTTACTTCTAAAAGTCTACTTATTGCTTGTTACACTGGAGTACTTTTATATTGGAGAATTGTCTGAGCATGTTTTTATTGGGCAGCAGGGGACAAAATATTCTTGACTGCTTTCCAGTGAAGATGTGCTTAAGACATCTGAAGATGATGTGGTTGCCTCACACTTACAAAGAAATGAAGTCTTAAGAGAATAATCAATCAAAGGGAAAGAGATATATAAGGGAAAGGAAAAAAGATATATGAATTTGATAATGTTGCTTGTTTTATTGCCTTTTGCTTTAGTTTTAGACTCTGGAAGTGCAATTCTCTATTAAAAAGATGGTTAATTAATCAAGCACTGAGCATCATTATTGAAAATACAGTTGAAATACAATGCATTTAAAGACAAAGTATATTTTATTAGGCGAGCGCAGGCACATTTCTTTCCATAACTTTATCTGTGTGCTATTCCCTTTCTAGTTCTAAAATGCTACCAAGATATAACAAACAGCAAGAGGAAGGGGGAAAAAATTCTTTATAAATAAAGAATTAGATATGAGGATCTAGTGAAAAATCCAGTTTTAGTATTTCTTTCTTGCAGAGTTTTCACTGATAAAGCTACCAGGCTGATCTTCAGCTGAAAAGAACAAATATCTATTTCCCAGCACTAGCAGTGAATCCTAGATTAAATTATAATCAACAACAACACCGATATTGAAATTTCTTCAGCTGATGATTGGAGAAATATGTGAGCAGTTGATGTTAGTATTTGCCTATCACTAGAGCTGTAGAATACAGACTTTCCATTTAAATACAAAATTTGAGAAGACATGTCTCAACACATTATCATTACCAATACTTTCGAAAAAGAAGACATATCATATGAAAACATAAATCCCATACTAATCGGAAATTTTTCCCATAGCATAGGTTTTTAAACACTGTCCAGCATTCTGGTGAAAGAGTTTGAGCAAGGATTTCTTTACAAAATCCTTTATTTTCCAATTTAAATTAAAGTTGTTTGCATGTTTTCCCTAAAGAAGGTGAATACAGAAGAACACTTGGTTAGTGTTTATGTTATGGCTTCAAAAACGCATTGGCAAATTATGTTTTACTAACTCGTTTTGATTTTGCTTTACCTTGGCTTGGGTTTTTGTTGTTGTGTTGTGGGTTTTATTTTGTTCTCATTTCTGTAAAAGCAAAATATCTTTGTATAAAAGATCAATGTCTTCTTGAGTTTGTCTTTCTGGATTATAGAGGTCTGCTTTTCCCTAGAATCTTAGGTAAATTGGAAATACCCTGTTCTTTGAAATGTACTTTGGGTTTTGACCAAGTAGTTCTTTGTTTTATGGTCTTTAATTTTCAGGGTACTTATCACTTTTGTCTATGTACATTTCCTAAGACAAAGAATAAAAGATACAAATGCAAGATAAGACCATATAAATGTGCTGGTTTTAAGGATGTTTTGTGATTATGTCTATGACTTTGGTTTAGAAGCTTGTCCCTGAGTGGAAAACCTGGAATAGTCAGGATTTACTTGGGATAAGTATTCAAACAAAACTTCCATTTACCAAAAATACAGACAAAAATCCTATTTTTTAAATATCACAAATTTTAAAGAGCTCAAAAGAGCCTCTTAAAATTCACATTGCTAACAACAAGATAGTACTAACATAATATTAAAATGCTTTTAATCTTAAAATGTTAGTCTGCATGGCACTGTGTTGGGTTTAAATAAGAAAACAGCTCCTAGGGAGTTAACATGGAAATATCTAACATAAAGCTAACTCTACAGTTGATCTTCTATAGCCATGAACATGATGAACCTCCAAGTTCGCTCTTTGTGGTCAAAATATTTCACAGGGCAACTTATTGCTGCTGTGTATGTGTATATGCTGAATGAGAGTCCAGCACTCGTATTTGTCCTTGAAAAAAGATGGAACTGTTACCACTCCATGAAGTCCTCTTCAATTTCCCTCTTAAATTGTAAGAGAACTTTTTCACATCTGTTAGGACCTGAGCTATGTATGAAAACCTCAAGTTTTCAAGTTAAAAGCCTAAGCAGGAGTGGAAACATCAAAGGTAGTAAAACTTCTACTGTTGGCCTTTAAAGCTTCAGAAATGCCTATTAAACTAGAAATACAATTTAAAATATTCTGTAATCTCATCGTTTTCTGAATCCTGCACAGATAATTGCAAGTTATCATCCGGCACATGGGATTACTATGGCAGTCCATATGTTCTGTAACAGTTGGTATTCAAATGAAATATGCAAAGTCAAATATGAAGGTGGCCGAGGCAACAAAGCCTGATCACTAGCAGCTACAACAAGCTGCTGGTTCCAACTCAAAATATTTTCCTTTCAGTTTGTTGGTTTAAACTGAATTGTATTAACCTGTTTTACAACTTCAAAAATGTAGTGACAACATGGACTTGTATTTATACAATAAACTTTAGTCCCAATAAGCTCAACTTGAAACACTGCAGATGATTTGAAGGAGGATATTTATTCTGTTTTGTTTATCTGAGCCATACCCTTATAAACTAACTGTGGTATAGACTTGTCAGTATACCTTCATGGGATCAAAAATATTATTGTTCTGGGGAAGCACTGCCTCAATTCTAAACTCAAAATGTGCTGATGTTTCATACTGCAGCATGCCTCAAGTACAAAAGGTCTGTTTCATTCTCATCTCAAGTTGGTCTTTCACTTTTAGCTTCTTTTTCTGACATTTTTCTTCTGTTTGCTCTATGTTTCTAAAAAGCTACCCTAGAATCCTTCTGACAGACATTTTTGCTCATTTAAAGCTATGTACCTTAGTCTTTAAACTCAAATCACTGTTAATCTTTTGAAGGGGATATCTTGATCATCCCTACTTCCTGCACTTAGGTTTGCATCATTAACTCTTCTCTGGATAAATCTACACTAAAAATTTAGTGTGCACTGTATTGGTTTTTTGGTTTTTTTTTCATCTCCCATTGTTTTGTGAAGAGGAATATATTTTTTTTTAGGGAGAGAAATGGTTTTTTTTCTTTGGAAATTGCCTTGTATTTTTGTGCCTTATGGTGTGCTCTAGAGTGCACCTCTGATATGTTCAAAGCAGTTTTCTTCCTGATGGAAGTAGAATTAAAATTAGTTCTCTCTGTGCATGTGTCTAAGACAGGAAACTTCTGTGAACTTGATTTCAACAGACACAATGTGAATCAGAGTCCTCCTGGAATGGTAATAAATCACATTTATTGTAATTCAACATCTCTCTCTCTATCTCTCTTTAGCAGCCAGGGTGAACATGCAAACTGGATTCCCTTCAGCACAAGGTAACATGGAAAATGATCTCCAGAAGCATTCCAACAGCTATTGGATGTCTGAGTAGGGGATCAGGCAACACTACAAAATAAAATTTTCTTGGTGAATATTCAGCTGTTTCTCTCCACAGATCTGCTCCTGTTATACCCTTCTGTTTGCTAAGACAATTCTACTCTCCCAGACCTTCACCTAAACCACTGACACTCTGGGGCCCAAATAAATCTCTGTTATCTTAGTCAGTAAATGGCATTTGCTGATTCAAAAGTTACTCTCAATTTCCTTTACAACTGGTAAACAGAGAATGACTCAGGTGCCTACCTGTACTAAAAGTAAAAGGTGTTTTAATTAAATATGTTCTCAAACAATCCACTTTGGCTAAAGTAAGCTGGAATGAACCTAAGCTTATTTGGGGACAATACGGTAGAAAAAAAGAAACACAATTTAAGGGAAGGATTTTCCTTTAGCTGAAGAAACTCTCAAATAATTGAAGGCAGTATTAAGAAGAAGTTTTATAGTATTGCAAAGTTGTCAAAGTCCTTTTTTCAAGTCTCCTTTTATGTTCTACCATTACTCTTATCTGTAATAATAACAGGTTTTCTCTACATGAATTTCTAACTTTGTATAAAGCCTTCTACCATGTAAATTATCTAAGGTTCTCTTTAATAACCAACAAAAACCACAAAGGAAACAAGCAAAGAAACAAAAAGTTTCAAGTGGTTGAATACATAATCAGATGAAAATACAGGTAGAAAATCCAGGATGCAGCACTGAAAACTTCTAATCAAGAGTTCTTCCATGAGGTGTCATCAGGTATTTTCTTACATACAGAAACTACTAGTAATGCATCATCAAAATTGCCCCCTGGTGAGCGTACATATATTCAAGATAAATATGTGCTCAGGAAGTCGAAACCTAACAAATGTATCCTATTGCCACACTTCAATGCATCAGTAAATGAATCTGTTACTATTTCAAATAAACTTTTCTTTCCTTACTACCAAAAATGAACATTTTGGCCACCAGTTCTGATAGAATTGGAACAAGGTCATTAATCCTTGAAAAAAAAACCAAAAAAATTGGAAACTGATGTGTATTTATTGCATAAGCATGGGGTGATATATTTGGGTTTAGCTACAAATCTAGCATTTTTTATTAGGAATCTTCCAGGAGTCTTTCAAGTATTATCTGAGTCTTGTTTTCTAACATATAGGATTGGGATTCTGGTTGTGTCTTTGGATGAAAGAACCAAAATAACATAGATATAAATTACATTGAGTCACATCAGACTAATTGCTTCAGAGGAGCAACTAGCAAAGTTTATTGAAGAGACTGTGAGTTGAGTTTACAATATGAAACTCATCTTTGTCTTCAGAGGATGTTATAGATTGCATCTTTCTCCCAGTCTGTGGGAGACTGTTCATTGCTCCGAACAGATTCACCATTAGAATTTCACTATAGTTGAATGAAACTTCAATACCTTTTATCGTCTGTAAGAAGTTCATTCACAACACACCAGCAGTTGTCCTTTTATGGATTATCTATTGCCTGCTCTATTTCCTAAAAAAATTTCTCCTTTTGCCACTGGTTCCCTGTTACTCCTCTTCTATGGTGACCAACATAAGACTGCCTTATCAGAAGATTTTTTTCCCCACTCCACCCTTCCCAGTAAGTGGATTGAGTGTATGCAAGAAGTTTGAAGAAGACGCAAGCAGGACAAGAGATTATTCCATACTATTTAATGTCACAATTAGCAATTAACCCAGGGAGAGGATGGGAAGGGGGAAAGCTCATAGTTATGTGATCTAGAGATCAAAGAGGTCATGGGGAATACAGTATTGTCATAGAATCACAATAGGACATTATGATATTTGTTTCTCCAAGTAACTAATATGCATGATGAACTCTGGCTTCCCTGGAAATGGCTAAATATCTGTTTGCAGAAAATAGTAAATGAACTCCTTATTTTGCTTTGGTTCTCTTATTATGTTTTCTTGCTTTTGCCCATCCCATTTTCTTCCCTATGACGTTGAGTGTGGGTCAGCAAGCAGATATGTTGGAGCTTAGCTAGTGGCCTGGGTCACCATGGCACTAGAAATAACCTTAGATACCAGATAATTGATAAGCCATGGCAGCCCAGTTTAAAATCTCTGATACCACCACATTTAAAGAAAGAGATTAATGGACTGTTTACAACAGTTATTAAGTTAAACATGCAATGGTTGCATGTATGCTATTCATCATGTCAACCAGTCTATCTTAATGTCTTAAGTATTAAAGGATAACGTATTTTTCTGCATTTCAATGCTAGTGAGTGCGAAAAGTATTTTTTTTCCTGTATCAATTTTGATTGGTGTATATATATGCTGATCACATATGCTTCTTTCAAAAGCTACTGTGCAAAATCATAAACATTAGTATCCTTTTTATTGATGTGCTTAAATTAAGCATTAACAGAAAACAGGAGGCTCCAAAATTCCATATATAACTGTAGTTTATCATCATCAATTAAACCTCACGTGCCATAAACAAATTAGTTTATATGCACACAAAGAAGTCACATTTTGGAAGTGTATTAGTGTGATTAACTCTCTATAAACCATAGTGGTCTGATTATGTACAGCTAAGAATGCTCTTTCCTTATCAAGAGTAAATCCTTTCCCTTCAAGCAGATCTTCTATGTATTCCATTGGGTATTAGATATTTAACATTCATCAGCACAGTATTTTGTAAGTCTTGGTTAAGCTCTTCATAATGAAATAAGCTTCATCTGAAAAATCCTAACACTTTACGGTCTAAGATAATATAAAAAAAATATGTTTTAAATATGCATTACTGCAATATAAATTGAATTTAAAAGTTGAATGGTAGCAGAACCTGAAAACTTTTTATTTTATTTGAGCAAGGTTATTTTACACAGCTTTACAATCTTTGTGAATTATCTGCATCTTATGAGGCACTTCCTGAATTGACCTCATCTGAGCCTGCTTTGCATGTATCCAAACCATGTCTCTCTGTTTCATTTGTCTTTAGAAATCTTCCCATACTTAAATTTACTTTTGGACACAAGTTACAATCTCATAGTTTCTCCCTCCTACCTCTTCCTAGTACAGATTTTCCTGTTACTAGAAAATTAAGACCTCTCAGGACAGATCAGTTACACCAGAGCTACCTGGCATAGATTGATTGATGCTTTCACTACTTGGGAAGTTGGTGTTCCTGGTCCATTCTAATTTGCCAGCTATGCTTGGAAGTGCTAGGAAATGTTTCATCTTTTCAACCAAAGTGACTTCAAAAGTTCAGGGACATTTCTTTGTACTCTTTAATTTATGCATGTAAATACGATTTCATATATTGTATTTCTTTCTTTTTACTGTAACTCCTCTCATGTGTTTCTTTGGTTCTTTCTTCTCTTCCCTTTCAACTGTCTCTTCTGCATTTATCTTGACCTTATCTTCATTTAATCCAAATAGCATGGCATTGATTGAAAGGTCAGATTATCACAACTAATTCAAACCAGTCAAATATGCATTCAAATTATCAGGATGTTTCCTTGCCCTTTACTAATATTTTTTCTTCATGTAGTGCTTTTTTCAATTAATTATTTGCATAAATATCTGGTATTTCACATCTAACAATCTTAATCCCAATTATTTTCCCTTTTATCCCTCCTTGGTACAATATCTAGATTTTTAAAGTATTAACATAAATGAAATCAAAAAGTTTGAAATTGCTTGATAGCTAAAGCAATAAGATAATTCTAAATAATTAGCTAACATACTGCTTTAGTAGAATTTTAGAAGGGTGAGGAAGCATTACTTGATGATTTAAGACCAAAGATTTCAATATCAACTTAGAAAAAATTATTAAAATAAATATGATAGGATCATCACAGAAACTATACTACAACACTATAACAAGCCTTTTATAGACAGACATGGAGTTTATGGACAAAAGTAATGCTGTGTATTTCATAGTTAAGGCTTCAGACTATAAGGACTGTGCAAAACCTACTCAAAGTTTAAGGAGAATAACAACGTAGTGAGAAAAGGATAATTTCCCAAGGACTAGGGTCAATAACGTGAGAAAAGAATTTTTGGAAAGAAATTGGAATATCTGAGAGGTTTTTATTCTGCATTTAAAAGAGAAAAAAACCAGAAATCTAAACATATGACTGTTTTGTGAAGCTTTAAAATTGCTACGTTTCCAAAGTCTGCAGCTCATTTTTGAGATATTCCATGGCAGAGATTCATTTCTCCTGCCATATTACTGCTCCCAGGTGGTGGTGGTGATGAGAGAAGAAGAAAACAGAAGTCAAAACTAGTAGGAAAGATTATACACTAACCAAGCTGATGGAAAATATAAGAAAGATTTTTTTGAATATTGGATAGATTTCAGGAAGACACAGAGAGATATGTTTTGATCTAGCGGGCTACAATATTTCCAGGATGTGCACTGAAATTTTAGCAGCTGAAGTGGCAGGAATCTCTGAATGTGTGGCAAGGTAAACAAGAGCTGTGAATGGAAACCCTGAAATCCAAACAAACCATTTTGACAAATGTGCCAGCTGGAGCATCAAGCTGACAATTAAAAATCACTGACTTAACATAGTCAGACACAATAGAAACACAAATATTGGCAGAAAACTATGTGAGAAAGAATATGCCACACATCAAGGTGCATTAAAAACTGCTAATGAGAAAATAGAATTCAGGAATCAACTGGGAGAAAAATCCAAACAAGAAATGCAATAAAATAAATTAGCAGGAAATGTTGCATAAGATTGGGAGCCAACAAATCCTTCTGGGCACCCAGGAACACAATTAATTCAAAGGTTTATAATATCTCTAGCTTATATTAACCTTACTTCAAAATAACATTGGTTACATATCAAAGATGTACATAATGTATCATTTTCTTCAAAGATTACTCTTTGAAGTAATAACTCTTTTTGGTGCCATCATTTTGGCAAATCTCTCTTCTCCTTTCACTAGTCAATTATCTGCAGAATTCACTCTACAAGCACACCTGCTTAAAACTGTGAACTGAATGAACACAAACACTCCAGGCTAGAGCTCAGCATCACTATTCAATTATTTACTGTTACAAGGACCATGTCAGCTTTAAGGTCTCTTTTGGCCTATGACTGTCCTACATCAGACTTGAAAGAGAAGAGAAATTACAGAGTTTTGTAGGCTGAGTTCTTTAATACAGAGATCTAGTTCTCTTTGACAGACTGGAACAGATGCACCAAATGTTTCAGATAGCCTACTTGATAGTCCATCCAAAAAAAGTGATTACCCTAGAAAGTAAGACACAGCAGTTCTAAAGGAGCTTAAAGATAAAACATTTTTAATAGACTGTATTTTACTATTCGTGAAAACATCATCAAATGACAATAAAATGACAGGCAGACCAAAAAACCCCCAAACCTTAAATATAGTCATTGCAAATAACTGATCTCTCCAACACAAAATCTTTAGGGCAATGATAAATTAGCACAAAGCAACAGGTGGATGTGATGAAGGGAATGGATCCAAAGCTTAATAATTGAACTTGGCATCCTGAAAAAGAAGAATGTAAGGCTCAGGAAACAGTCACACCTGTACCTGACTGTCATTGAATTGGTGTATTACTATTTACTGACTACCTGGTTCAAGGTTACCAGAGGGAACAGTTAAAAGGATGAGAATACTTTACAGTTTTCAATGAAAACAAAGGATCAACTCTCAGCAGAAGTCTGATCTGGATAAGCCTCTAACTGACCAGCTGAGACTGAAAACATTAAATTGCTTCATGTAGCTACCCTTCCCCATTACTATTAGTTTGTTTTTTTCATGCGAAAACACAAGAGGTTCAGGGTTCCTTTAACAATCAGTATCTGCACCCCAGAATGCTAAAAGGTATACAAGAAGTCTTAAAAATTTAAACTATGGTCCTTAGACACCACAGAATTGACTCAGAACAAATGTGTTCATAGAGTTTAAATTACCTCCAAACGAGGAATTTCACCTGCAGTATTGCCTTCTTTAAATACAAATCAAAAGTTCAGCAATTTGAGTTCAGAACAAAGAAAAAGAACCAAAAAAACCACCAACACCAACCAACTAACCAACCAAAACAAATGAACAAATAAACAAACAAACAAACAAAAGACACCAAAAACCCAAACCAAATCACACCAAAAAGACAAGCCATTGCAGTGAGTGTACCACCAAACACTTCAGCCTTGCTGCAAGGGTTCAGCTGCCTGCTCTCACTCAAGGTCAGCTCAAAGATAGGGCAACGGTGTAACCTTGAATCCAGGTGCTGTGAAGAGAACTAATTGTTAGAAAAAGCTGAGAGAAACCTTATCAGGGCCTCCTTGGTTTGGCTTAGGAGCTGCAGAGAAGCTTTTCCTTGCTCCTTGTCTGATCAACAGCAGAGGTATGCTGGAGCCTGTCTTTGTACTTTGATGATCCTGGCTCGGCCTTCAGACTTCCTTATCACCACAGACTTGTCTGGCAAACACCAGTTTGGGCTGCTCCTTGTTGCCATCACCAGACCTGCTCTGCTTACCTTGTTCAGTCCCTGTGGGACTGTGGCTTTGTTGGTGATGTTCCTGTTCTGACAACTCTGCCATTTCCCTTACAGGAAAACACTGCCCCTTGAAAGTGCCTGACCTTGTCTTTATAACAGTCAGAAAACCAGAATGAGCTAATTTTCACTGATGATGAGCACATAAATATTTCCTTCAATCCACCTCCTGTTTTCCTAGCAAGACAAAAAATACAAACCTCTAAGTTGCAAATTGAACATGTACACTTACAGGGTACTGGCTGTTTCCCTCCAGCCTGAATCTTTTTGGTCTTGAGACTAGGTAACAATACAGAATAAAGCTCCCCAATCTAAAACACATCCTTGTGTGTTTTCCATTCACAGTTTAAAATATGTAATTTATAGGCAGAGTTGAATGTGCAAACAGAAGTAGTCCAGTTAAGCGCTGAGAATCTAAACTAGACCAAATCTCAAAAGCAGTTCTTAACAGTGATTTTCTACATCCAAACCCCACAAGACTTTCACTAGGGTGAGGTTTCATGTCCAAATTATTCCATATATTAATTATTTTAAATGGAGCTAAAACACCAGTATCATATAGATAATTCTGAGTTTGGTTTTATTTAAGGTTAAGAGAGTAGACAGAACTGGTTACACTCCACATACTGCTGCATTCAAAACCTATAGCAGTAGCTGGACAATCCTGAATCCAAATCATGTGAACCTTTGGCTCATAAGAACTTCAATACCTGAACTTCACGACCTTGTTTCCTTTCTAGTGCTTCCACATTGTGGAGACAATTGCTTTCAATGAATATGATCCTCTTAGCTGTCCAAACATCCATCATGGTTAACATCACTCCCTACACACTTATTACAATAGTAATTAGCCTCAGGATTGCATCCTCTTTCATATATTATGTGCCCATTCTTGCCTATAATTCTCTTCTATATTAAATTACTATTACACTGAGATACTATAAATTAGTATAAAATATCAAGGATTAGAGCCATTGAGAGAGCTATCTTACCTCTGTACCTACTCCAGAAATTTGCACAAAAAGCTTGAAAAACTTTTCAATATTTTATTTATCATTATACCCACATTATTTTTTCTCCAACTTTTTAACAGAAAGGGACTTAATTAAACCCCTATATAAGAGACGTCAGAATCCATTTCAAGCGTTATGACCAGCTAAATGTTAAGCTATTAGAGAACATCCAAAGAAGGGTGATGAGGATGGTGAACAGTCTGGAGGGGAAGGTGTATTAGGAGTGGCTGAGGTCACTTGGTCTGTTCAGTCTGGAGAAGAGGAGACTGAGGGGAGATCTCATTGTAGTCTACAAATTCCTCGTGAGAGGAAGAAGAGGGGCAGACACTGATCTCTTCACTCTGGTGACCAGTGACAGGAGGTAAGGAAACAGCATGAGGCTGGGCCAGGGGAGGTTTGGGTTGAATATCAGGAAAAGGTTTTTCACCCAGACAGTGTTTGGGCACTGGAACACTTCACTTAGGGAAGTGGTCACAGCACCAAGCCTGTCTGAGTTCAGGAAGCAATTGGACAATGCTCTCAGGCACAGGGTATTACTGTTGAGGTGTCCTCCACAGGGGCAGAAGTTTCACTCAATGATTGTGACAGGTCACTTCCAATTCAGCCTATTCTATGATTTAGTGATTCTATGACCAGAAACCAGTCCAAATCCAATTTGTAAGTATTTTTGAATTTTTTTATTTAATATTTTTTCAGTTATAAGGAGATCCACAGTGTAGTTAGACACTGTGTAGAAGAAATGTCTAATCAGGTAAAAATTTTCTACCATTCATTTACAGTGAATATTGCCTTCCTTTTGGTATTCTTTCATAATTAAATTTAAAAATATTACAACATTTAAAATTCTGTCCTGCTCTCCTACTTACTGAGTATGCAGTATGCTGTAATATGTAGTTGGATTATTTTCACTATTCTCCAAAATTATCCTGCTTTTCTAGAGTGTAAAATATTTCTTCACTATTTGTATATATGTATTTAAACTAGAACCACTTGCAGCTGAAATGGGGAATTAGAAGCTTTTAAAATTCTCTCTAATTTTTTCCAAACTTTGGGCCAGATCTTCTTCAACCAGAGTCTAAATACCCAGCTGACACTTCTCCTTGTGTGTGTCAATCATGAAACTGACAGGAACAATAAATGTGAATATTAACTTCATTGATATCACAGAAAAGCAATTACAGACCCTGTCAGGTTTTGGCTGTAGACTTTTGGGTTTTCTGCCAAATATGTAATCCCAGAAAATAGAATAATTGGCCAAAAAATGTTCACACGCCAATTGTATTACCATATGAAAATTACATTCTTTGTTTAGTTATTTAGTGCTTAGCAAAACTAAGTTATAAACTTAGTTACTACAAGATCTGTAGTAGCTCTGATAAGGCAAATAAATAATTTTGTGTGCTCTGTATAATCTGAGGAATTTGATTTAGACACATGATGCTGAAAAAATTGTTGAAAGTTCTAACAAAAATCTCCTCACCTCCCTGTTTGCCTTTTTTCCCCCCTTGAATATGTGTTGCATTGCCAAGTCTTACACTCTAAACTTCACAAAAATAATATTAGTGATAGCATAAGGATTTGTGTTTGGGATATTTTTCATCTTAGCAAATATACTAGATTGTATAGATGAATATTTTAGGTGAATGAAAAACAATACAGGATCTATTTTTTCAGATTTGAGCCAAGGAGTGGGAGAATATGTTGATTGTATATAAATTGCATATTTCAATATATTACCTATACATATATTACCTATAAATGTACAGTCATATAAACCATTGGTAAGACATACATCATTAAAATAATTTAGGTAGTTTTATTGAGTCAAAGCTTTCATATTTTTCCAAAATGTGAAAAAATTTTGTCAGTCTAATAAAAAGGTTCTTTTATTACCTGAGTATGTAACACAAAATGTGTTTATATGTATATGCTAATTTATTTTCCTCTAAACACTGGTGCAAAATCACTCCAGTCAGGTTGCCTCCACAGTTTGATGCTGTTAACAGTTGTCTTTTGACTTACAAAGAAAAAGGGCTTGAACTTCAGCAGAGAGAGCGATGCTTATGGTATGTGTAAAAAACATTGGTACATGTTGACCAGATTCTGATTTTCTGATGTTCAGATAGAAAGGGTTAGTCAGATGAAGAAAGATTAGATAGAAAACCCAAATCTTTGATGAAGCAATTTATTTAAATGAAGAATCACACTTCTAATTGTTTACTTATTACAAGTTAGCTACTTAATTCTTATTTTCAATGTCACATTTAAGTGATTTTCAACATAGATCTTAGTGCTCAAAACTAAATAACAGTAGAAAGCCATTTAAATAAATTTCCTGTGTAAAGCAGTTACTTTTTCATCACCAAATGGTAGTATTTAAATTTACATAATTGAATAGTAACCACTTAAACAGACTGGCATCTGTTATCTGATGTGCTGGTGACAAATGTTTTTCCATGTGATTCAATCCTTTCCACTATTCATTCTCAGCTGAAAAACAGCAGGAGTACACTCTTAAGTGAACTTTTGATCTCTGCTGGCTCACCACCAGCTGGAAAAAGACCTATTCCAGAGGACAAAAACCAATCCAAGTTGATAAGAAGTCAATAATATTTTGAATTTAAAATATGTAATTAACACTTCATAATCAAGCTCTTCTATTCATATTATAAAAGTATTTCAAAGACCAGTGCCTAATTCCAAGGTTTTATCATGATACTTATTTTGAGTGCTAGAAGTGATGCAGTCACTTGATCTGTTTCCTTGGAGACATACAGCACTAAAGCAGGACTAGTTACAGGAAGAGTTGTCCATTTGAGGAACTCCTTCTTATCACAAAGTTGCTAGCTCAATTCTAGCCCAAATTTCTCTGCCTCTGGTTCCTATGTGACCATGGAAGTACAAGACTGAAGGTAATTATCCTTTAGCAAAAAATGCATTCCTTGTATGTAAGAGACATGGCAGAACTCCGACCAAGGTGAGCCTTTTAGTCCTTTCCCAAAGGTATGACAACGCTGGTGTTGAGTGGGACTTGGTGGAATGTGTCCCACTACTGCAGTGCTGAGATAGAGAGCTATAGGCTCTTCAGAAGGGGTAGGCAGGGCAGGTGAGGTAGTAGAGCTGCAAGGTAAGGAATACTTTACAGACCCTACAGTTAGGGATGATGAGATTGAGAACCTCTGGAAGAGGATTAAGGGAATGAAAAGCAAAGCAGATATTGAGGTGTGTGTCTACTACTGATTACCCAGACAGGATGATAGCATTGACAAGTTATTCTACATGCAATCAGAAGAAATCATGCAATTAGAATATCAGTAGCCCTTGTCTTTATGGAAGATTTAAATTTCCCAAACATCTGTTGAGAATACCAGACTGCTGTGATAAATAAGTCTGTCAAATTCCTGAAGTCAGTTGAAGAAAATTTCCCATCATAGGTGAGACAGTGAGACAACGAGGAAAGGTGCCCTCTAGGACATTTTTGTTGTGAATACAGAAGGACTCACGGAAGATGCGACAGTAAGTGGCTGTCTTGGCCACTAGGATCAAAACATGAGTTTAAAATTTTTGGTGTAACAAGAAAAAAAATCATCAGGGTTTCTACCAGGATTTCAAGAGAGCATGCTGACCAGAAATGAGATTATATACTGAGATAAAAAAAAAGAGCAGTGTCTATCAAATAAATATGTGCAACATAAAAATATAACATAAAACGTTCAAGACGGTCAATGTGCAATATACATAGTTCAAGTTATGTGTAGGGTATCAGTATCAAGACATGTATCAAGGGAATCAGTAAAGACTCTCCACTGCTATGAATGCTGTGGGGAATAACTAAAACTACTTTAGTTATCTCAGTATTTCAGTATAGATATACTATATATCTTCTAGATAATGTATATGTTCTAGATACAAGATGATATGACAATTATATCTTTTAAAAATTATTATTCACAGCTGTAGATTAGCAACCCCCTTCAAAACTGTTTCATATGTATGGGAATCAAGTTTTCACACTGGAATAGGCCACAATATTTTTTCTTCTTCTCCTTCCTGTTACTAAGATGATCAAAATTTGTTATTTTTAACTGTTGAAATTTTTGTGTTCTATTCAAGTCAATGAAATTTTCAGTCATTAAGCTTCCATCTGGAATCATCTTCTAAGTAGCAATAACACTGGAAAACATTCCTTAATCTTTGTTTTTATCTCATTGCAAGACATTTGTGCTATTCAACTCCATGACTGCATGAGTTAATTACAGACAAAAGTATTTCCATTATCCTCGTTAACTTTAATTTCAGCTCTGGATGGAGCCTGCCTTCTTTTTTTCAAATATGAGAATTATAAACATACACACACACAAAGACATACACACACATGCAAAAAATAATCTCTTGGTATGAAGCATATCTAAATTCCAGATATTAATGTATTATGTGACTTTCCCAGAATCACTTGACCCTGTAATGGTTTAATATCTTTATTAATAAGTAATATCTTAATTAATAATTAACCATAAATTATCTTTAATTTGCATGGTATTTGACTTCCAAAATGCCATTTTTAAGATGACTGTGTGCCTCCCAGAGGAAGCATCACCCAGATATAAACAGACAGGCAATATGGCTCTGATCTAGTTTTGCGCCAAGTAGTATATCAGATTTCAGTCCAGTTCCTTTTCAAAAATCCTACAATTGTAAGTAACATTGTATAGTTGTTTAAGCAATCAGAAAAGAAGTGTCAGGTGTAGAGTGAATTCTGGTGTGAAGCTTCTGTGTCTCTGTTTCATTTGTGACCGTGGTTTTCCTGGATGAGCAGTGACACCAGATACAATAATGAAAAGGGCTTATTCTATCAAAAGGGAAAGGTCCTGCTGCCTTTACTTCACTTAGCTGCAAGTCCTCACATCCTGGTCCAAGCTGTGCACTTCTGCTTCTACATCACTACCAGTACAGTCATTTTGAGGAGGATTTATTTGGGAAAATATTGGCCAAGGGCCTTGCTCTCTATCTTCCTCTATGAACATGAACATTCCTCTATGAACTGCACACAAAGATGGTGTCACCTGTTTCATTAGGGCATTGTAAAAGTGGCCCAGACTCTAACATTTTGCTATGCTTCCTGTGGAGAATCTGTTTAGAGAGAAACTGAACTTCCTTTGAAGCACTGACACATAGAGCTGTGCACTTTATATGCACTCACCGTTCTCATTCTGGTCAGTATCTTTTTTGCTAGAAGAGTGTTAGACCTTTTGCAGGTCTGTTGGCATTCCTTTTCTCCCCATTATTAATCATTAAATAAGTCCTCATCTGTAGCATCTTTCCTTCTTACAGGTAGTAGATTATAACCATGATTACATTTCAATGACAAGATCAGCATCAGAAAACATTATTTACACATTTCCACTTTAAGTAAATATTTATCTTTCTGAACTGTGCCTGTGTCTTCAAAACGTGTTTTTCCTGAACATATTGATAAAAATTGTACATTGCAGTGCTCTATTGATTGAGGTGCTCTCATGTGAAATAATGTTAGTTATGTATTAGATAGCATTAACTTCCCAGCACTGTGAAAATGGGGTAGCATAACACCTCAGACAGACTGAAATATTCAGTAATATTTGGTAAACATCTGCTACAGAAGTGCAACCATGCCTTGCACCTGCTACTCATTTCGTGTCTCTATCAGTTAGTTATATTATAAAGTGCTTATGGCATTACAGTTGCCATAAGAAATAAAATAATTATCTGATTGATTCAGTTTATCATTACCAGAGAATTCAAGATGTGCTAATGATGCTGCTGCCAGGCTTAAAACTCTGCCTGACTGTAATGGGGTCTATTCATTTCACATATCTAACTCACTTGATAAGTCAAACTGGTTTTGTATTCTTGGATAGTCACATTTGCTAGCAAATACCAGTGGAAGTTAAAAAAATAGGTGGGAGAAATTTACATTTTTTTGATAAAAGCATGGGAGGATTTTTGGCACAGAAAACCTCCCATCAAACTATAATCTTGTCAGCTTTCCAGGTCTAGACATAGCAATAAGAGCAATTGAGATATTTAAAATTAAGTATTTGTTTCAAACTACACAAAATAGGGAAGTATATATGGCAGAGGAGAGGACAAAAGTTTTATTTTTCTGTCATGAGTATTTACAAGGACTTGCATTGTTATTAATGAGACTACCTCAAAATGGTCATTCTACAAGATGGAATGGTACCTCAGTTGCTCGTTAGTATTGCATTATTCATCACAGCTTCTGAAAGGGGAAAAAAATGAACAGAAATATTTCAGGAAGTTAATGAATTACTTTCAGGAAGCTTGCTTGCTCAGCATCTTTAAGAAAGGGTCCACTGTTGCTAATGCTATCTAATATACTTAAAATTTGTAGGCAGATCAAATTGTGAATAAGAATAAAATCAAGAAATAATAGAATATGTAGTAAAAATAACAAGGAACATAAGTTGAAATCTAAATTAGAAAAATAATTCTGGTATCTGAAAAGTTTCATTGTTTCAAACTCATTCTTAAAATCAGTGAACACTAGATAACATGTTTCTTTACTGGTTTGGGTTGCAATAGAGTTTATTATTTGTTTTTTTTTCATAGAGGTTTGGATGGTGTTATTTTTGGATTTGTGGCCAAAGTAGTGTTGGAAACACACTAACGTTTTAGTTATGTCTGAACAGTGCTCACATGAAATCAAGGTCTTTCATTATTTCTGCAACTGCCCTACCTGTGACGAAGCTGATGTTCAGAAGGAGTTAGGAGGAGCAGCACAGCTGGCCACAACTGACCGAAAGGAAATCCCACAACATATCATAGAATCATAGGACAGTTTAGGACCTTAAGGATCATCTGGTTCCATAGGCAGTGGAACCTTCCACTTGACCAGGTGGCTCAAAGTCTCATCCAACATGGCCTTGAACACTGACAGGGGTGGGACATCCAGAGCTTCTGTGGGCAACCTGTTACGGTGTCTCACCAGCCTCTGGGTAAAGAATGCACTTCTAACATCCAATCTAAATAACAGAATCAGAAAATATGCTGAGCCTGGAGGGATCCACAAGGATTGAGGATTATTTTTTTGTTGTCCTTGTTTTAAAGGAAAAAAAAAACAAACAAAAAACTATATTTAGATATCCAGAAATCTGTACTGGAATTCTGTACCAGGTCTCATTAAACATGTCATAATTTGGAAGGCTGAAGGAAGAAATTTTGAGGAAGAAGAGTGTCTTGGGATGATCTTGTATTCCCCATCGCCTGCTGGAAGGTCTTTTTGTGCCTTCGGACTGCAGCCGGGAGGACTCTTCACGGCGGCTCGCCTGACCTTGCAGCCGGAATGTTTACATACTTTTGCCCGGCTGGAGACTTTTTTCCCTCTGCTGGTAGCGGAGGAGGAGGGGTTGCTCTGGACCTTTTTTTTCAGCTGTCGGCTGGAGAGGACGGAGATCTGCTTCTGCGGCTTCTGCTCCTTTCTGGACGGTTTTT